>JAJIBD010020945.1:0-83973 GCA_021461705.1 Cryptotis parvus
CCCAGAGTGACCACCAACTGGGAACTCTTGCTACCATTGAGGCAACATGGGAAGATACCATCATTGATGACATCGAAGAAGAATACACAAACGTGAGTTTCAGTACCTCCATGATTGTGCCAAAGAATGCCGAGAGAGAAAAAAACCAAAGGATGCCTGTCTTCAAAAACTCTCCAAGCTTACACTAATGTGGCAAAGGTACGAGCCTCAGGAGACCAAGTGCTAACATCCAAGCTTGAAAGCAGTGCAGAGAAGTGATAAGGGATGACCTCTAAGAGAGAAGAGCAGAAATACTGGAATTACAGCAGAAGCCGGAAAAGCATTCACAAGGCCCGCCCGTCCTTCCAATTATAAGACCAGGACACGACTGCTCTCCAACGTCCTTGATGGATCATAACATCTTCCAAAAAGCAATGGAGAATATTATCCATGACCTCTACTCAGATCTCTTTTGATAGCAATGTCCTCCCTTCCCACATACCAAATTCTGCAGGATGGATATGTATTCTTTGATTTTGCATCTCCCTGATAATTAGTGATAATAATTTTTTTATATGTCTTTTGGCCATTCAATTTCTTCCTGTTGAGTTTCTCTGTTAATTTCTTCTCCCATTTTTGATGGGGTTGCCAGCAACTATTAATTATTTAGTTGGGTATGTTGTGTCATTTTGGTGCAGGTTAAACTAGAAATTGAAGTGCAAATGCTGCCACTTTCTACAGAAATACTGTAATTCATTGACTGAAAAACTATGAAAACACCAACATGCTGCTCGGACTTTTCATCATTTCAGTCATGTGAATGTAAGAGTCCAGATTGAATCTTTGGTCCACCAGATGTGAGTCCAGCAACCTAACACCACTGTCACTCTGATATTCTAGAAGTCCTTGTGGGTGTCATCTTCTACTTAAATCATATTTCTTTATCAAGGAGAGGTCAAAAAAAAGGTAATAGGAATTAGAGTCCAGCTGAAATAGTCACTTTTTAAATTTCAACGCTTATTAACATTTATTTGTGGGAAGCTCTGTGATCTACAATACTGGTAATGATGGGGTTTCCTACATACAAAATTCTGACACCATACGAGTGTCTGCTTCCCTCCACTACCTCTCAGGGTCCCCTCTCCACACCCGCTCCTGCACCAGTAATCAGTTCTAGGTAATCCCAGTTCAGGTCCCCTCCCAAAACGTCTCTCCTGCATTGTAATCATTTCTGGCAGGCCAGTTCAAGGTGCCCGCCTCTGCATTGTAATCAGCTCTCGTAGCCAGTTCTCGGGTTCCGTTGCCTTTGCCTATTTATTGCTTCCGTAATATATGTCTTTTGTATCCCCCCATGCCACATTATTCCGTATTCTCCCTCCTTCTTACTACACTCAGCATGATGTTCTCCAGTTCCATCCACAAACTAGCCAATTAAATGATTTTGTTTCTTTTTACAATAAGTAAAAATTTTGACCTGAACATTAAAAGTGCAATCAATCCCAAGTCAACCTACTGGAAGGTGATGTCTTGCAACATTTATGGTGTGACTTTTTTACTAGTCACAGCTTTAAAAACTACCTGTAAAAAGAAATTTTAAATACACATTAAATGTATTTGGAAAATTTTACTCGCTTCTTGGTTGAGAGTGGTAATGAGCAGACCACCCCCATTATAAGCATGCAGGTTTATTTTCTTCTAAAAGTAGTACATAATTTGAGAACTGATACTACAAGATTGTATATAAATGTATCTCCCAATACATTTCACCTTCTAGTTTAATTTTTTTTTGTTGCTTTTTGTTTGTTTTGTTTTGTTTTTTTTGCTTGATTGTGGTCATACTCGATGATGCTTCAGGTTACCTCCTGACATTGCACTCAGGAATCACTCCTGGCAAGTGTTTAGGGACCATACAGGATCCAACCTGAACCAAGCAGGCTTATAAGGCAAGTGCCCTAACTACTGCACTATCTCTTCAGCACCACACCTGTTGATTTTAGTATCTATTATAACTATTTTCTCAATCAGTAACTCTTTTCTCACTTCTAGAGTTTCAAAATGGATATTTTCTTTTTTTCTGTTGTGTTTTTTTCTTTTTGGGGGTCCACCAACTGTGCTCAAGGCTTCCTCTTGATTCTGCACCCAGGCATCACCCTGATCATGCCCAAAGGATATCAGGTGTCAGGGATCAAACCCACGTTGGCTGCATGCAAGGCAAACACTCTACTATCACTCCAACCCCAAATTTTATTTCTTCAACATTTCTTACTTAATAATCTTCTGAAAATACTAGATTTCTCTTTCTTTAACTTTCTTTTTCAGTATCATTGCAAATTAATGCTCTCCTTCATTCAATGTTTTGTATCAATTGCCAACATCATTTGTTCAGTTTATTATGAAACTTTTTCAGACATACAGAAAATCTGAATGAATCTTTTATAGTGAGTACATATACTTATCGCCATTTTGCAAATAACATTTATCTATTAATTTTTCACATGTTTATTCTTCTCTGCCCTGTATCCAGTCTTCAAGCCTTCTCATTTTTTAAACTATTAAACACTGTGATTTACAAAGTATGAATTTCTTCACAGTACAATTGCTACAAGCATATATCGCTCAACATTTCTCCCCACCAGTGTCCCCACCACCATCTCAATGACTCTCGCCTCCTGTCCACTCCCCATCCTCACCTCTGCCAGCTCCCTAGGCTGGCTTCAATCCCACTGATCATTGCAATATATAGAAATAGCTTTGATAAAACCCCTAACCTTATTCTGTGTTGCTACATACAGATTTGGACCATCTGTGTCTTGTTTTTGCTTAAACATTGCAACTACACACTTGTTATTGTATGCCCCATACTTACATCCATTAAATGTGATGTAATCCAGTACATCAGTGCAGCTTTTAAGATGGCCCAGGACATGGGAAGTATAATTTCTGTTTCTCAGTTTCCTTGAAATTCACTCATGAGTTCTGGGGCATGGCAGACAGTGATCAGTTGGTGCTAACTTTGTTACAAATTTGAACTATGCCTTTTAACAATTATGGATTTTCTTATTTGGTACAGCCAGCCAAGTCAGTATTCATAATACATGTTTATACATGTAGAGGTAAGTATTACAGTATATCAAACTTAAATCATGATTGAACTTATTATTGCTGCATTTAATCAGGATCCTGCTTTCAGTCCTATAGGCGACAAATGGAGCCAATTCTTGGCCCTTCATGGCAGGTTATTTTACAATATCAGTGAAGTCAGCCACCAAGTGGGCATTGTATATAACAACCACCCTCTGGTGCCAGAAAAGGTTTGAAACTAATCTGAATTTCATCAAATTTAGTCCAGGAGTTTGATGAATTCTGATGGGGAAAAGGCCAGTTACTTTAAGAAAAATCATGTTATCAGTGACAGCTGAGAAAATACTTAAAAGTCATTTATTGCTGCTTATTTCAGGTACCTATAAAGAGCACGATTCTTTGCGGAGTGATAGTACAGCAGGTAGAGCCTTTGCCTTGCATACAGCAGACCCGGCTTTGATTGCCAACATCCCATAAGGTAAAGGGTGATCTCTAAGAGTAAGGAGTAAGCCCTGAGCACAGTTGGGTGTGGCCCAAAACACTCTCAGAGAGAACAAGAGAGACAGAGAGACAGAGACAGAGGGGTGGACGGGGGTGTGAAATCAAGATATCTAATTACAAATAATAAAAAAAGGGCATGTTCTCCCTAATGTAGGCACTAATGGTTACTCCTAACTAAAACTGTATCAATGGGTGATGAGACAAAAAGCTTCAGAAAGATGGAGGAATAAAGACCAAACCATGGTAAGATCACTTTTGAAATGGACATGAAAGATCCAAGAGTGTCCTCACAATGTGGAATTAATACAAACAAATAATAAAAAGAATGTATCTGTTGCAAATACTTTAAAATAAGCTACCTCCATGGCATTGGAATTAAGACAATTATTAGCACTTGTATATTGAACCTTATCAGTTCCTTTTCTTGGTTCCAATGTGTCACTAAGACTGCATCTGTATTTTCCTAACACAAATACTGACTTTCTGATGGCTCCACTTTCAGGCATTTCCCAGAAGTTTCAATCAGGTTGACTCCCAGGAGCAGAACTTACTCATAGCCACAGGGAGATTAGAAAATGTAACTCTCTTCTGAGAAGTCTTAGATCAATATTGGAGCAATCAGCAATCTGGGCCACTACATATTTTCTATTCAGGTCATAGAGTTCAATAGAGTTCATTAGATTCCTTTCATTCGTGTTACTTAGACTTTCTTATTCCAACATTAGCCCCTCTATCAGTTGAAGACTTAAAGTGATTATCTCACCTCATTCTGAAAGTGTTTGTAGGTATTTGTCCTTCATGCTCACCTATGCCGCTTGTATATTGATTCTTATTTTTTCTCAGAGTGTGAGATTATACTTTAACCATTGCTTCTTTTTTGGACACATATACACACAAGAAAACATTAAATGTTGGTTGTTTTGTTTCTGGTCCTTCCTTCAGCCTTGCTTACGGCTATGCCAACTGAATGTTTTCCGTTTCTGAGTCATGGAGTCATTTTCTGTATATAGTTAAGTTTTGCTTTTCTATCTGACTCACCCAAATCTTTTGATCACATTCCCAGATGTGTTTGTTTATTCTGAGCTCCTCTAATATTTAATTTCAGCCTTCTGAGAAACCTCTTTTCTCTGTGGTTTGAATGTTCTTTGTTTCTATTTGTCTTCTGAAAATGTGTTTGTGTTGACGGTTCCCTTAGTAACCAATTTTAAAATTATTTGTAACCATAAAATTAATCTCTTTTCCACCTTCTGTTAATTTCTTTTCTGTTTTTCCACACATTTCTTTTAGTTGAATGTGCATCTTTTTAGAATTTATATTTAAGTAATTATACAAATCCCATGGTCATTCAATTAGAAATTTATTACACAAGGTATATTTCAACCCTACATTCAAAGAAATGGATACAGAAGATTCAGAACCTTGAAGAAGCTCAGAAACTTGGTTCTGTTCCCAACACCTTGGTTAAGGTGTGGAAACATGGGATATCTGAACCTGAGATGACTATATTAGAGTAGCAGAGAAATAGATCCCATTCCATTGGGTCTCTAGAAGGTACTGGGTTATGCACAAAATTCAGATCAAAATGCATTAAAGTCATCAATATCAGACCTGAACCCATAAAGAACATTGAAGAAAATATAGGAAAACATATCCATGACATTGAAGCTAAAGGTATCTTCAAAGATGAAACACCACTAACAAAGCAATTGGAAGCAAAGATAAACATATGGGACTACATGAAACTTAAAATCTTCACCTCAAAAGAAATTGTGACCAAGATACAAAGACAATCCACAGAGAGGGAAAGAATATTCACCCAATGCCCATTTGATAAAGGGTTAATATCCAGGATATATCAGGCACTGGTAGAACTTTACAAGAAGAAAACAGCCAACCCCATCAAAAAATAGGGAGAAGAAATTAACAGAAACTTCCAAAAAGAAGAAATTCAAATGGCCAAAAAAGGCATATGAAAAAATGCTCATCATCACTAATTATCAGGGAGATGCAAATCAAAACAATGAGCTATCATCTCACACCACAGAGACTGGCACATATCCAAAAGAGCAAAAAGAACCAGTGCTAGCATGGATGTGGGGGAGAAAGGGACTCTCATCCACTGTTGGTGGGAATATCAACTGGTACAGACTTTCTGGAAAACAATTTGGGCATTCCTCCAAAAACTAGATATTGAGCTTCCGTTTGACCCAGTCATACCACACCTGGGAATTTACTCTGGGAGGCCAAAACACACAGCAGAAACACCATCCACACTTCTCTATTCACCTAGCAGCACTATTCACAATCACCAGAATCTGGAAATAACCAGAGTGCCCAAGAACAGATAACTGGATAAAAAACTGAGAAACTGTGGTGCATCTACACAATGGAATACTATGCAGCTGTCAAAAAGAGCGAAGACATGAAATTTACCTGCAAATGGATGGACTTGGAGACTATCATGCTGAGAGAAATTAGTCAGAAGGAAAAGGACAGATATTGAATGACTGCATTCATTAATGGGATATAAATATATACCAGTGTTCTACTAATTGTAGGAAATAGTAACACCACACTAGAACTCAGCATTGAATATACAAAAGAGAGTTACATGATAAACCCTAAATGTCTGTAAGACAAGCCACTATGTATAAGAGAAAAGAGAGAGACAGAGACTGAGACTGAAACAGAGAGAAAGAGAAGAAAAGAAAACGTGCCTGTTATATAAAGATTATATACCATGACCAAGTGGGATTCATCCCGGGAATGCAAGGATGGTTCAACATCTGCAAGTCAATCAACATAATGCATGATACCGACAAAAAGAAAAATAGAAACCATATGATCATATCAATAGATGCAAAGAAGGCATTTGACAAGATTCAACACCCATTCATGAAAAAAAGCTCTCTGTAAAATGGGGATTGAAGGAACCTTCCTCAATATAATCCAGGCCATCTACTACAAGCCCACAGCGACCATCATTCTCAATGGGGAAAAACTGAAAGCCTTCCCCTTAAGATCAGGGGGCAAGACAAGGCTGCCCAATTTCACCACTTCTATTCAATATAGTACTGGAAGTACTTGCCATAGCAATCAGGGAAGAAAAAAGACATTAAGGGCATCCGGATAGGAAGGGAAGAAGTCAAGTTGTCACTATTTGCAGATGACATGATATTATACCTGGAAAACCCAAAACTCTACCAAAAGGCTCCTAGAAATAATACATTCCTATAGTAGAGTGGCAGGGTACAAAATGAATAGGAAGTCAATGGCCTTCCTATATGCAAACAGCGAAAGAGAAGAAAGGGACATTAAAGAAACTATCCCATTCACAATTGCACCAAGAAAATCAAATACCTAGGAATCAGTTTGACTAAGAATGTAAAGGATCTCTACAAAGAAAACTACAAAACATTACTTCAGGAAATAGAAGAGGACCTGAGGAAATGGAGACACATTCCCTGCTCATGGATTGGAAGGATTAATATTATCAAAATGGTAATACTCCCTAGAACTTTATACAAATTTAATGTGGTCCCTATAAAGATACCCATGATGTTCTTCAAAGAAATTGAACAAACTATAAGACTGTAAGACATGTAGGTTTTTCTATAAATGTAATTTTTAATTAAGACTGTAAGACAGTTTAAAGTTTTTATGCCAGGATTCTGGAATCACAGTGTGCCTGTTGCCTGGGCCCGAGAGCCAGTGCCAGGGGCAGAGGGGCAGAGGACAGAGGGCAAGGGCCAGGGCTGGCTAGGCCAACCTGAAAGAGAAAGGATCTAAAAAGAGAGGACCTGAAGAAGAGAAAGACAAAGAGACAGAGAAACAGAAAGACAGAGAGAGAGACAGACAGACAGATAGAGACGAAAAGAAGAAAGAAAGCCCTGAAAAGAGAGAATCTAAAGAAAAAAGACCCTGAGAGAGGCCCTGAGAGAGTGTCTAAAGAGAGGCCCTGAAGAGAGATGGCCTGAATAGAGATAGATTCTGAGAGAGAGAGAGAGAGAGAGAGAGAGAGAGAGAGAGATAAAGAACCTGAAATAGAGGCAGGCTAGGGGATGGGGAAGGAATGTGGAAGGAATGGAGAGAGAGAGAGAGAGAGAGAGAGAGAGAGAGAGAGATGTCCTCTGAGAGAGGTCAGTTGAGAAGAGAGATTAAGAGGACGGATCTGCTGAGAGGAGAAATTAGGGAGCAGTCCCTGGAATTAGGTGGGCAAGTGAGAGAACAATTAAAAGGAGATATTAAACGGAGAGATTAAAAGGTGAGAGTTTCAGACTTTTAAGAGTCTGTGGTTTTGTTCATTTATCCATTTTTCAGGGGAAACTGTCATCAGCCTCAGATGCAGCTGGGGACATTATTGGATTGTGAGTACCACAGGGTCCCAACATCTGCTACTTTTGATAGGGAACCCCACTGGGACCCTGAGGTCCCCTTCATCTTTTACAGCTGTGGGGCACAGATGCTTGCTAGGCACTTACAGCCTTGCCCATAGTACTCCCACTTTATTTGTGGTGCCGTGGGCCGTCTATCCCAGTAGCTTCCCAGCTCACACACAGCTGTCTTCAGTGCCACTTGGAATTGCTTGTCACCCTAACTGGGCAGCCAGGACATGCTCAGTGAACAGGGACTGACTATCAGCCTGATATTTTACAACTTTACAACTTACTACTTCGGATTTGGGGGACATTACTGTTGCGCAACAGTAATAAATATTCAATAGGAACTTCAAATTTTATATTTTGTTGCTGGAGAGATAGTACAGGGGTTAGGGCACTTGTCTTAGGTGCAGCCCATCCTGGTTTAATCCCCATACCTTGGAACCACTTGGTCCCTGGAGAATCTCTGTGACATATGACCACAGCCAGGGTTGCCTCGGAGGAATGCTAGGTATGCCCCACCCTAAATAACAATAAAATAATAAATGTCTTGTTATTTTTTGAGGCTAGTGACATGCGATTGGATCACTCCTTTGACTAGGCAGGGAGAGTGAGTCACAGTCACAGGGACCCAGGAGCTCATAAAGGAAACAATAATCTCCACAGGCTGCTTCTTTCCCATCAAGCGATATTCAGGGGCTCAATCCTGGCTCTGCACTCAGGAATTACCCTAGAGGTGCTCAGGGGACCATATGGGGTACAGACATTAAACTTTGCCTGAAAGACAGCACCTCAAAGGGCTGTGCTATCGCTCCAGCCCCCCACTAGTTGTCTTATACTAGTGTTTCATAAGAAACACCCTGAGCTGAAGCAGCCCTGCAGCTCTCTGCTGTTACTTACACTCCCTGGGCCTGAATCTTGTTATAAAGAAGCACAGAGAAGGAAACCTTTGTGCATTCAGCTAAGATCCTAGAGAAGGAGTTATCACAAAATATGGGGGCTCCAACATTGGGCTTAAATGTCGCCAATTAGCACCCCACAATGAAAAGAACAAAAAATAAATTCTAAGCATTTCAGCCCAAATTATGCCCACAATGGCCCATTAATCCATTAATTTTGTTGGAAATCTTCAAAAGAGAGATCATCCATCCTAAAACATTTAAAGGGGAGATGCATACTCCACTAGGTACAAAACAATTTCGTTACATAGTGCAACGTATATACAGAGGTGCTTTTTGTCACCAACTACACCCAATCTACCAACACACACCTTCATTCTCTCTCTCTCTTTCTCTCTCTATCTCTTTCTCTGTCTCTGTGTGTCTCTGTAAATCTCTGTCTTTCTCTGTTTCTCTATCTCTATCTCTCTTAGTAACGTTTTTTTTCTATTTATTTTGTCTTGAATCACAGTAGGATCACTTGTCACTTGTCACTTGTCTTTCCATTGTTCATCGGCTTGCTGGAGCGGGCACCAGTAACGTCTCTATTTGTTAGGAAAGAGGATCATTATTGTTACTGTTTGTGGCATATTGAATACACCACAGGCAGTTTGCCAGGCTCTGCCATGGCTCTAGGCTCATCCGAGGGGACACAGTAAGATACACAGTTCAAAAGTTGTTCATAATTGAGTTTCAGTTATATAATGTTCCATTACCTGTCCCTCCAGCAGTGTACATTTCCCACCATCAGTGCCCCAGTTTTCCTCCCCCATCACCGCCTGCCTCTATGGCACGTATTTTCCTTCTCTCTTCTCTCTGTTTCTCTGTCTCTGTCTCTGTCTTTCTCTGTCTCTCTGTCTCTCTTTCACTCTCTCGCTCTCCTTTAGGGTCTTATAGTTAAAGAGAGATATTGAAAGGTTATCCGGTATATCCCTTTTCCTGCTTCCAACATTCAGTTCCATAATACCCTGAATGCACCCAATCTGTCTCTCAGTAACTTTAACCTCAGGATCCATCTGTGGATTACAAGTAATTTTTTTCATTTTGCCACTAGATGGCAGGAATACTTAATATCAAGAAGCACAGCAGGAAACCAGAGAACAAGAGTTCTGGAGGGTTCTGGAAGGTATTATTGGTACTTCATAACCATGTTGTAAAGAGAAGTGGACTGAGGGACAGAAGAGGTGACCTTTTCACTAACTCATGCTGTTTTGTTTTTTGACTTTTGATTTTTGCTTGTTTTAGTCTTTGTTTGGAGGGATCACATCTGGCAGTGCTCAAGGGTTATTCCTAGCACTGTGCTCAGGAATGCCCCCTGGCTGTATTTAGGGAGACCATATACAGATTCAAACCAGGGTTGGTCACATGCCAGGCAACTTCCATAACTCCTATACTGTCTCTCTGGCTTTAATTTTTATTTTTAACTGTGTGTTAAGGAAAATCTCAGTATACATGAAAGGAAGGAAAAAGTAAATTTGTAAGATTAGCTAGTGCCAGCAATTAACAATTCTTTGTCATCTTTCCATCGTACTTAGTTTCTCTCTCTCTCTCTCTCTCTCTCTCTCTCTCTCTCTCACCCCACACACACACACACACACTCACACACACAATTTTTTTTTGAGATTCTGTGATTTGCTTCACTTGATCACTTGATCACTTGACATCCTGTTATTCATAGATTTGCTCGAGCAGGCACCAGTAATATTTCCATTTGACCTTATCACGTGCCAGTGTAGCCCAATAGCATCTGGTTGCTTCAGGAATACAAAGAGCCTCAAACTGTTCCTTCAGGGTCTTGATGAAGAAGTCTGACCATCTTGTAGGTGGGCGGCCACGTGATCTTTTTGACATCCCATGGGATCCAGTCGGTAACGGCTCTAGTCCAGGGTCATCTCCAAAACACATAACATGTCCAGCCCATCTGATTTCGATGCCTTGGCAAACAAGACAGTGTCCCTGACACTGGAACAGCCGACGAAGGTCAGAGTTCGGATTCCTTCTTTCACTAAAGTGAGGCATGATATTCCAAGCATAGCTCTTTGGATTCCTCCTTGGGGAGACCTGAATGGCATTCTCATCCTGCTTTCGTAGGGCCCAGGTCTCTGAGGCACATGTTAATGCAGGGAGAATGGTTGAGTTGAAGAGATGTGCCCCGAGTCAGAGATTCTTTGTCTTTTTAGCTATTTCTTCGATGCTTTTGAAGGCATTCCATGCTGCTCTCTTCCTCCTGCGCAGCTCAGGTTTTAGGTCATTCATCATGTTGACTTCTCAACCTAGGTACACATAACTGCTGTATTCAGAGATGTTTATTCCATTGAGAGTGAATGGGGCCTCTGGAACTAGTTCATTTTTCATGAATATAGTTTTCTTTAGATTGAGCTGTAGACCTATCTTTCCTCATTCTCGGTTGAAGTCAGCCAGCCTTTGTGCTGCTTGGCTAATGTTTGGTGTTATTAGAACAATGTCATCAGCGAAGCAGAGGTGGTTTAGTTGCCAACCGTCTATCTTCACTCCCATTCCATCCCATTCTAATTGTTGCATGATGTTCTCATCATGTTGACTTCTCAACCTAGGTACACATAACTGCTGCATTCAGAGATGTTTATTCCATTGAGAGTGAATGGGGCCTCTGGAACTAGTTCATTTTTCATGAATATAGTTTTCTTTAGATTGAGCTGTAGACCTATCTTTCCTCATTCTCGGTTGAAGTCAGCCAGCCTTTGTGCTGCTTGGCTAATGTTTGGTGTTATTAGAACAATGTCATCAGCGAAGCAGAGGTGGTTTAGTTGCCGACCGTCTATCTTCACTCCCATTCCATCCCATTCTAATTGTTGCATGATGTTCTCAAGGGTGACACTGAAGAGTTTTGGTGATTTACTAGTTTCTCATAATTCCAACACCACACCCATCACCAATGTACTAATCTCCTTCACCCAAGTACCTCAACACCTTACCCTACCAATGCTCCCCTACCCAACTCAGTTGTGTAATCAGTTCTGTCATTGTGCTACCTTTGGCCCATTGTTGCTACCTTGCTGTATATTTTAAGTCCCACATATGAGAGAGATTATTCTGTATCTATCCCTTTCCTTCAAACTGAATAAGCTCAACATGACATACTTAGTTCTGTCCATGTTGCTATAAATTGCATGATTCATTCTTCCCTAGAACTGCATAGTATTCTAATGCGTATATAAATCACAACTTCTTGATCCATTTAACTGTAGTTGGGCTAAAAAAATTTGGGGTGTGTGTATGTGTATGTGTGTGTGAGAGGAGAGAGAGAGAGAGAGAGAGAGAGAGAGAGATCCACCAAGACATATCTTGGTTCTATGATGAACATCACTATCTATCACTATCACTATCTTCCCGTTCATCATCTATTTGCTAGAGCGGGCACCAGTAATATATCCATATGTCCTGTCTAATGCTAGTAGAACCCAAAGGCATCCGCTTGCTCCAGGAACATAAAGAGCCTCAAACCATTATATTAGGTCATGGGAATAACCTAATATAAATGTTACTGGTATTTGGCTTATCAAATATGACCACGAGCAGCTTGCCAGGTTTGCCGTGCAGGTGGCATACTCTTGTAGTCACCTCTAAATAAAGCATTTATTGATGAACCACGCGGCCGCTTATGGCCACTTTCGAGCAGGGCTGTGATAGTCTGGTCTGCTGGGTGGAGTTGTGATGACTCGTCACAACTCCACCCATGATGAACATAGGTGTACATATATCCTTGCAAATTAATGTTTTGCATTTTGGTGATGCATGCCAATAATAGACTCTATATTTTTATTTCTATTTCCCATGACAGCAGGGAATAGATGAAAACTCAGGAATCCAGTGCAGTTTTAAAAGACTTTACTATCACAGGTTCTGATATACAATCCAAGGACAGGAAAAACCCGGACTCTGCATTCCCGGCTGGGCCCAGGCCACATGTAAGCCAAGATGGCAGCCACCACGTGTTAAAGCCCAACAGAATACGGAGAATATGGAGAGAAAAACGCCAAGGGAAGCCAAAATGGCAAAAAAAAAAGGCCGTCTCTCTTCTTCCAACTTATTTTATAGATAGAAATCGCCAAAACTTCCCAGACCAGCCCATCCTGGGCTGGGTTATCTAGAGATGAATACAGGTAAACAACTCTATTGAAATGCAGCACTTCAGGAGGGCCTTTTGGCTTTTACAAATGCCAGAGCTGATTCAAAGCCTCCTAGCAGAGCTGGGAGAGGCTGCAAGCTAAGTGTAGCTGAAGCTTAAAGTAGGGCGTGTCACCCAACAGTCAAGTATAAACAACTTCAATAGACAAAGTAAGTGTAGCATTAAGAACTTGTATGCATATATCTTGTGTGCTAGAAATTGAATTCTAATTATGTATGTGTATACATGTGTATTTCAACAAATGAAAAATGAAATGCAAATTGCAATCGGAGTTTTTCCTAGATCCTTGGTGCCAGCTGTAGATCTGGAGTTAAAATAAAGTGATGAACTTGACATAAAAGGAAAATGTGTGTATGTGTCTGTGTGTGTGTGTGTGGAGAGAGAGAGAGAGAGAGAGAGAGAGAGAGAGAGAGAGAGAGAGAGAGAGAGAGATGGGGAAGAAGAAAAATAAAAATGTCTGCCAGAAAGGCAGATTGCGGCGTATGGGCAAATAGGACATTGGCGGACTGGGGTCATTGGTGGCAGGAAATATGCATTGGTGAAGGGATGGGTGTTAGAATATTGTATTATTGAAACTCAGTCATGAACAACTTTGTAGATGTATACCTCACAGTGATTCAATAAAATTTTTTTTTGAAAGTGATGCTCTGTTCTTTGTCAGAGATCATAGCTAATGGGGTAATGGCACAGGGGCGTGGTGGTGGAGGAGAGGAGGGACATGCCACTACTGACCTATCATTGTGTTCTTTGCAATGAACTGCCTCATTAAAAGGGCAAATTGGGATGAGATGAGAGAAAGAGAAAGAATCAAGTGTTTGTCCCATCTGGAAATTGCAACAAGGAGTCAGAGCAAACTACACTCAGCTCCTGAGAATGTCAGACAGCCTCAAAGGAGAGAGCACTTTGTGTGCTCATTACTGCCAGTTATTGCTTTAAGCCAAACAAAACACATATTAGCATCTAATTAATCTAGCATTGAATAATGAGCTCACCAGATCAGTCATGGAGTACATACTGTTTCATTTTCTAAGTTAAGACCTTAATGACATGATGGCAAGAAGTCTGGAAGCCCCTGGCCTAGTTTCAGGCCCACTGAGAATATTATATGGCCCCAGTAACAGCACCTAATGTAATCGATGTAAAATCAAGATCTCTATCAGTTGAAGGCGCACGAAGTAAGATGTCTCAGATGAGATGTGTATTTATTAATTTTTGATGACCATAATTGTCATCCGGAGGGCCAGTACTCTCATTTCAGCAGCTAACAATTTGCACAGAGACCTCAGTCCCTTATAGTCCCAATAAGATCAATTAACGGAGCTCAGCTAGTGTCAAGAGTACAAGATTTGCACCACTACTGAGAGCAAGTCATTCCACATGGTTATCTTAAAAGAAACAAATGCCCATATTCATCATCTGGGAATATAGGTACTGTTTACTTACATGTTGTTTCACTTACATACCAGAGGCAATATACTGAGAGAAAGGGCAAGGGTTAGTAGCTACTAATTGGGCAGGAGACAAGCAGGCAAGTGGGAGTGTTGTCAAGGCTAGAAGTGTGAAAGGAAAATAAACGTGAGGAGGTAATTGCAGGGTCACAAGAGTTAACCCCATACTGGCAAGTCAGTTCTGTCAGCTTCCTAGGCAGCGTCCATTAGACTCCATCTTTGGTCAGCCTTTGTGCCAACAAGGAAATGGAATGCAGGGAAATGACCCAAGCGAGCAGAGTCCATGGATCTGCTTCATGGAGCTAGTGTTGCCAGGGAAGCCCGCATCCTATCTTTCTTGGGGAGATAGCCTGCCAGGACAGCCTGTGGTTCTGTCAACAGGCAGTTGACCAGGCATCAGACCTTAGCATCTCCATTGATCTGCTTTCTGCCAACACCTGGCTCTTCACCAAATGGACCACATTAAGTTTTTCTATCACAGCAAAACAAAATCATGTTTCTGTAGGAGCCCAAGGCTCAGTGTCTCATCACTTTGGCTGACCTTTGCTATACCTTCACTGCATAGAATCATTCATTAAAAGAACAATTGAATTTTGCTTCTGAAATTTTAATTATTTAATTTGCATTATTTTTTCTTAGACAGAAGAAGATTTTCATGAAAACCAGAATACATCAACATACAACTCACTAAGGGGCAGAGTTGTACAAAGCAGAGCACCTGGAAATGTCAATCAGGTATGGCTAAAGTGTTGTGTAAATCTGTTACTATGGCAACTGTACCCCCCAGTGCCCTGAGAGCAGGACAGAAAGTATGATGCTCAGCAGGCATGTGCAAGAATAAATTAAGAGCTCATTAGAAAGGAAATACACACTTTTAAGCGATTTTTTTTATGCACCTGCCCTCAGACTCCCTGAAAAGAGAGAGAAGCCAGGCTTTCCCTGATACTTCACTGTCATAGTTTACAAGTTCGATACTAAGGCAGAAAACACACTCAAAAGCAACCCCATTATAAGGTGAAAGAGACAGACTGGAGGCAGCTCCAAGGCATAATTTTAAAACTGTTCTTTGTGTGTCAGGGATGCCGCCAGGGTCCCCAACAGTGCTGGGAAGTGAGGTTCCCTTCTACCTCCGAAACCGGCGAGCAATGGATGAAGACTCAGGAATCCGATGCAGTTTTAAAAGGACTTTACTATCACAGGTTCCAATATACAATCCAAGAGCAGGGAAAACGTCCGGACTCTGGGTTCCCAGCTAGGCCCCAGCCAGGTGTAGGCCAAGATGGCTGCCACCACGTGTTGAGGTCCAACAGAGAATGGAGAGGACGGAGAAGCAAAACACCAAGGGAACCGAAAAGGCAAAAGGGGGAAAAAAGAGCTTCTTTCTTCTTGCAGCTTATTTTATAGCTAGAAATCTGCCCAAACTCCCCAGCCCAGCCCAATCTGGGCTGGGCTATCTAGAGATGAAAACAGGAAAATAACTCTATAGAAGTGTAGCAACTTCAGAACTTCTGGCTATTTACAAGTACCCAGAGCTAATTCAAAGTCTCTTGCAGAGCAGGGAGGAGCTGTAAGCTAAATGTAACTTCCCCTGGCAGGGAGGGGTCAAATGCCCTCAGGTAATTTCTCCCAGCACCTCACCTAATGTCTTTTCATATGCTAATGTCTTGAGCCAAGATCTGCCTGGAAAAGCCTTTATAGGGTAGAGAAGGGGGTTTCTGAGATGGCATGTATCTGTCACTTGATCACTTGATCACTTGAATTCCATTATTCATCAATTTGCATTGGACCCTATCACGTGCCAATGTAGCCCAATGGCATCTGGTTGATTTAGGAAAATGAAGAGCCTCAAATTGTTACTTCAGGGTCTTGACAAGGAAGTCTGATCATCTTGTAGGTGGGCGGCCATGTGATCTTTTGACATCCCGTGGGATCCAGTCTGCAACGGCTCTAGTCCATCGGTTGTCTCCAAATCACATTACATGTCCAGCCCATCTGATTTTTCGATGCGTTGGCAAACGAGACAGAATCCCTGATTCTGGAATAGCGACGGAGGTCAGAACTCCGGATTCCTTCTCTCACTTGAGTGAGGCGTGATATTCCAAGCATAGCTCTTTCGATTCCTCTCTGGGAGACCCGAATAGCATTCTCATCCTGCTTTCGTAGTGGCCCAGGTCTCTGAGGCGTATGTTAATGCAGGGAGAACGGTGGAGACAAACAGATGTGCCCGGAGCCAGAGGTTCTTTGTAATTTTAGCTATTTCTTTGATAACTTTGAAGGCATTCCATGCCGCTCTCTTCCTCCTGCGCAGCTCAGGTTTTAGGCCATTCATCATGTTGATTTCTCCACCTAGGTACACATAACTGCTGCATTCAGAGATGTTTGTTCCATTGAGAGTGAGTGTGGCCGCTAGAACTAGTTCATTTTTCATGAACATGGTTTTGTTGAGATTCAGCTGTAGACCTATCTTTCCACATTTTCAGTCAAAGTCAGCCCGCATTTGTGCCGCTTGGCTAATGTTTGGTGTTATTAGAACGATGTCATCAGCGAAGCGGAGGTGGTGTAGTTGCAACCATCTATCTTCACTCCCATTCCTTCCCATTCTAATTGTCGCATGATGTTCTCGAGGGTGGTGCTGAAGAGTTTTGGTAAAATGGTATCACCCTGTCGAACCCCACTTTTGACATCAATGATCACTTCTTTGTAGAATGGTAAGATCCTGGTGGTGAATCCATAATACAGCTCACGAAGTATTTTTGATGTATTGGGTTTGAACACCCTGTTTGGCTAGGGCTTCGATGACCGCTTCAGTCTCCACAGAATCAAAGGCTTTCTGTAAATCAATGAACGTGAGACAGAGCAGCATCTTGTACTCCCCTACAAACCTCAATGAGCTTGGTTACTGTGTGGATATGGTCAATTGTGCTGAATCCTTTCCGGAAGCCTGCTTGCTCGCATGGTTGTCCTTCATCTAGTGTTCTGCTAATCCTGTTCAGGATGACTCGTGTGAACAGCTTGTAGATGACGGACAACAGGCAGATGGGGCGATAGTTGCCGATGTCACGAATGTCTCCCTTCTTTAACAGTAGAACTGGCCTGCTGGTTTTCCATTGGGAGGGCACCTTGCATTCGGACAGGTAGCATGTGAAGAGCCGAGCTAGTGTACTGATGAGCACCGACGGCAGATTCTTCAGGTGTTCGGGTCTGACTTTGTCTGTGCCTGGTGCTGTTCCCTTCTTTACCAACGAGATGGCATGTCGGATTTCAGAAGGGAGAACATTGGGAATGACATATCTACCCTGTGGAATTTGGTATGTGGGCAGGTGTATGTGGCTATCAAAGAGATCTGAGTAGAAGTCATGGATAATCTTCTTTATTGCCTTTTTGAAAGATGTGATAGATCCATCAGGGCGTCGGAGGGCAGTCATCTTGGTCTTATAGTTGGCGAAGGACAGGCGGGCGGTGCGAATGCATTTCCCGGCTGCTGCTGCATCTTCCAGTATTTCTGCTCTTCTGTCTTTGAGGTCTTCTTTTATCTCTTCTCTGCACCATTTAGCAAGCTTGGACATTAGCATTTGGTCTCCTGAGGCTCGCGCCTTGCCACGTTGGCGAATGAGCTCGAGAGTTTCTGAAGACAAGCGTCCTTTTGTGTCTTTCTCTCTCTCGGCATTCTTCACACAATAATGGAGGTGCTGAACCAGTCGGTTGTATTCTTCATCGATGTCATCAATGATGATACCTTCCCATGTTGCTGCAATGGTGCCAAAGAGTTCCCAGTTGGTGGTCGTTCTGGGGGTTCTCTTCTTAAACTTTGCAGCCTTTTCTCCCCATTGTGGGAAGTAGAATTTTTTCACGAAGGAGGCGGTGGTCAGATCCTGTTTGGAATTTGGGGACGACAGAAACATCGGTCAGACAAAACCTTCGATTGAAGATGACGTGGTCAATTTCATTGTGGAACTGTCCACCAGGAGATTCCCATGTCCAATGTTTCACTTCAGCCTTCTGGAACTGTGAGTTCCCATGAATGGTCTTGGTGGATATGATGAACTCAGATAGTCTCTCACCCTGTTCGTTCCATTCTAGGCCATGGGTCCCGATGTGGAGTTCTTCAGCCGATCTTCTCGGTACTATCTTGGCATTAAAATCACCAACCTGATCTTGTAGAAGGTGTGATCTTTTTAAAGAACCCCTCCAATTCCATGTAGAATTTCTCAATTTCATCTTCTTTGTATGTGGATGTTGGTGCGTAGACAATGAAGATAGAAATTGCTGGCAGTGGGCCACATCTCTTCAAGTATAATCGTCCTTTCCGGTTTGTTAGGCATTCAAATGAATCAATGTTAATGGCCATGTTCGTGTTGACAAGGACACCAATGCCACCGATGCCTCTTTCTTTGCATGTTCCAAGGAACAATTCTTCTCCGTTGTCAAATACAGCATGATGCAACTGACGCCTCCCTCATCTCAGTCAGACCAATGATGTCGTACTTGATCTTTTGCGCTTGCACCATCAGATCCTCAATATATGCTTCTGATGCCAGCGTACATGCATTGAAAGTACAGATAGTCATTTTAGTCCTTCTTCGTTTTGGCAGCCTAAAATGGCCATGAAATTTTATCAGGCACTGCTTGTTAGCCTTTCTTACTGCTTCTGTATTAAGGGCTCTTTCGGGTCAGGAAAATAAACATTTCTGATACTGGTTTTGGTTATCGAACACGCATCAGACAGCTTGCCAGGCTCTGCCATGCAGGCACTATATTCTCACTACTTTGTGGGGCTCTCTCAGAGGGGTGGGTAGAATATTCACGGTAATTTGGAGGTAAATCGCGCAGAGCAGATTAACCCAGCAGATTAACCACCCTGAATTCCATGAGCAACTGTCTCTGTACCAAAGACTAATACTAATGCCAGTTAAATATGTGTAAAATAAGAGGGAGAGAGATGCAGAGACGGAGAGAGAGACACGGAGAGAAAGAGTGGAAACGGGGCTGTCTGCTATTAAGGCAGCATGTGGGGTGGGCGGGAGGGGGTGGGGTACATTGGTGGTGGAAATGGGGCACTGGTGGAGGGATGGGTGCTGGTATACTGTATTACCAAGAACCAATTATGAACAACTTTGTAATTCTATGTTTCACGGTGGTATAATAAAAAATTTAAAAAAAAAGAAAAGGAAAAAAAAATTTCTCCAAGCCTTCACAAGTCTCGTCTACCTCACGGTAGTTTTGTGTTTTAGTTGTCTTTGAGTTATCAGGGAGCCATGCTTGCTTGCTTGGAGGCAAACAGCATTTCTCTCTGGTCTAATAATTTAGGGATCCAACGTGGCCAGGCAAATATGTTGGTAAGATCTAGCTAGTCTCATGATGATTGTGGTAGCATGAGAGAATATTTATACCAGCTAGTACAGAATACATGGTCAGATAAACTGCCACATTTAGACTACCCCCTTATCTATGAAGTGATTTGCAGGAGGCAATTTAGAGCAGATGCAGAGGCTCTTATAGGTGTCCTGCAACATTTGTGCCCTAGCATTCCTCAATGGCATTTGAGTGTTCACGGCAAGCAGAGACATTCTGCCACAATGCCATCTTTATTTTTTATACTGAATATTCTGAGTAGGGCATCATTTAAAGAAAGCCTTCTGCTAAAACTGAGATAATTACATAGATTATCCTTTAAGAAGTAATTCTAGGGGCATAATATTGAACCATTTATTAGGGTGATCTTACTCATGATGAAAGAATAACTCCTCTAAAGAAGAAAATTTAGAAATTATTGCAGCAAAAAGTAGAGACAAGAAAATTTACTGTAATTCCAGAAGAAAATCAGTGCCTAAAATCAGTGTCTCTTGCACCTTCTATGGGTGCATTTTCTTTTTACTTTTTATTTTAGTCATTGTAATTTACAGTGTTGTCAGGGTCAGAGTGATAGCACAGAGGGTAGGGCATTTGCCTTGCATGCGGCCAACCAGGGCTCAATCCCGGCATCCCATATGGTCCCCCAAATACCGCTAATAATAATTCCTGAGCAAATGAGCCAGGAGTAACCCCTGAGCATCGCTGAGTGTGACCTAAAAAGCAAAAAAAAAAAATTACAATGTTGTCAAGAGACCCTTGTCATGTTCGAGAAAGTCGCCAAATACATCAGGGAGAACCTTCAGTTGCTGGTCGACAAGCTCAACGGCACCTACTGTTTCAGGCTGCACAACGAGCGCATGTACTACGTGAGCGAAAAGATCCTGAAGTTGGCCACCAATATCGCAGGGGACAAACTGGTGTCCCTGGAAACCTGCTTCAGGAAGTTCCACGAAGACCCACAAGTTCCGGCTGCACGTCTTGGTGCTGGATGTCCTTGCCCCCTATGCCAAGTATAAAGTGTGGATCAAGCTTGGAGCGGAGCATTCCTTCCTGTATGGGAACCATGTGTTGAAATCTGGTTTGGGACGAAACACAGAAAATACTTTGCAGTATCAGGGAGTGGTGGGTATATTCAATGGCCAATGTCCCTTTGGGTTCTGGGGTGGCAGCAAAGTCTACACAAGACTGCAGAAAAGTAGACCCCATGGCGATTGTGGTATTCCATCAAGCAGACATTGAGGAGTATGTACGGCATGAAGAGACTTTGACTTAAAAAATGAAAACACTGCAAGGACTTGTGGCTGTGCAAAGAGGCCTAGCTTTGTTTCCCATGTGTAGGCTCTGCTGTCCTGTTGAATTTGTTGACACTGTGACCGCTCCAGGGACTTTTTAGCCTCTTTTTAACTATTTCTGTTACAGGTGAATACAGGCGGATTATTCACTGTCAGTATCAGTGAATAATCACTGTCTTCCCGTTCATCATCGATTGGCTCGAGCAGGCACCAGTAACATCTCCATATGTCCTGTCTCATACTAGTAGAGCCCAAGGGCACCTGCTTGCTCCAGGAACATAAAGAGCCTCAAACCATCTAAAATTGTTACTGGTATTTGGCATATCAAATACGACACGGGTAGCTTGCCAGGCTCTGCCGTGTGGGTAGCATACTCTTGTAGTCATCTCTAAATCCAGCATTTATTGATGAACCACGAACCAGGCTGTGATGGGCTGGTCTGCTGGTTGGAGTTCTGACGAGAGGGAAGTCCGGATGTGGAAAATGGAGGCCCTCAAGGAGTGGGGGTCATCTGGCTTGTTGCAAGGCTCTGCTGGGATGGCGGGCCAGGGCTAGAACCCGCCATCCCTCGTGAGCAGCTGGGCACAGGGATAGCCAGTAGCAGCTCTGCCCCATGTCTGTGAGTCTCTGGATCAGCATACCTGAGCCGGATTTAAAAAAAAGACTGCTGCAGGGTGGATCTCGATGAGCCGGGCTGTGATAGGCTGGTCTGCTGGTTGGAGTTCTGACGAGAGGGAAGTCCAGATGTGGAAAATGGAGGCCCTCATGGAGTGGGGGTCGTCTGGCTTGTTGCAAGGCTCTGCTGGGGTGGCGGGCCAGGGCTAGAACCTGCCATCCCTCCTGGGTGCCTTGTGAGTGGCTGGGCACAGGGAGAGCCAGTAGCAGCTCTGCCCCATGTCTGTGAGTCTCCTGGATCAGCATATCTGAGTGGGATTTTAAAAAAGACTGTTGACAACCCTATGAAAAAATGGGGAGAAGAAATGAACAGAAGCTTCCAAAAAGAGGAAATTCGAATGGCCAAAAGGCATATGAAAAAGTGTTCTTCATCTTTAATCATCAGGGAGATGCAAATCAAAACAACAATGAGGTACCATCTCACACCACAGAGACTGACACACATCCAAAACAGCAAGAACATCCGGTGCTGTTGTGGATGTGGGGGAAAAAGGGACTCTCATCTACTGTTGGTGGGAGTGCCGACTGGTCCAGCCCTTTTGGAAAACAATATGGGCATTCCTCCAAAAACTAGTTAGTGAGCTCCCATTTGATCCAGCAATAGCACTCCTGGGAATATACCCAAGATACCGAAAAACACATAGCAGGAACACTATCTGTACCTCTTTATTCATCTCTGCTATTCACAATAGCTAGAATCTGGAAACAACCTAAATGCCCGAGAACAGAGGACTGGCTAAAGAAACTGTTGTACACCTACACTATGGAATGCTATGCAGCTTTCAGAAAAGACAAAATTATGAAATTTACCTGCAAATGGATGGACATGGAGACTATCATGCGCTGAGTGAAATTAGTCAGAAGGAAAAGGACAGATATAGAATGACTGCATTCATTAATAGGATATAAATAGATACCAGTGTTTTACTAAGTGTGGGAAATGGTAATGGCAGTCTAAAACTCACCATTTAATATACACAAAGAGACTTAAGTGATATACTCTAAATATCTGCAGGGCTAGCCACAATGTGTAAAAGAAGAGGGAGAGAGATGCAGAGACAGAGAGAGAGAGAGAGAGAGGAAAAGGAGTCACCTGCTATTGATACAGCCTGGGGGTGGGCGGGAGGAGGTGGGGTACATTGGTAGTGAAAATGGGGCACTGGTGGAGGGATGGGTGCTGTAATACTGTATTACCAAGAACCAATTATGAACACCTTTGTAATTGTATGTCTCACGGTGGTATAATAAAAAATTTTAAAAAAAGACTGCTTCAGGGTGGATCTCGATGAGCCGGATTGTTATTATGTAGAAATTGCTTACAAACAGGGCTTAAGAATTTTGTGTGTTGTGACCAAATAGAATACTGTGTCATGTTGGAATCAGGGACTACTTGTTCTGATCAAAGGTCTCAGATCCTTGGGACTGAGGACAAGAATAGCGTGTTGTTATCTGTGATAACAGTGTTTCTGAACTCACCAGGACACAAGCAATTTTCTTCCTTATCTGTGAATATTCACTGTCACTGTCACTGTCTTCCTGTTCATCATCGATTGACTGGAGCGGGCACCAGTAACATCTCCATATGTCCTGTCTCATGTTAGCAGAGCCCAAGGGCACATGCTTGCTCCAGGAACATAAAGAGCCTCAAACCATTCCATCAAGTCATGAGAATGAGGTCTAAAATTGTTACTGGTATTTGGCATATCAAATAGGACACGGGTAGCTTGCCAGGCTCTGCTGCTGTGAATATTATGGAAGGAAGTTACGTAACACCATATCTGACTAGTAGGCCATGTTTAGGCTAAATAAGATCAACTTTGCTGATTCTGTGGATAGTAGGTGCTATTTGATGAGGAAGAAAAACTTCAGTTCAAACTCTTGTTCTAACACCTACCACTTCTGTGGCCCTTGATTAAGCTTCATTTATTTACGTGTGTTTAAGAAACAAAAGCATTTTAACCATATACCTATGAGGTTTTTAAAATGAGAAAGCAGGGTTATAAAGTGCCTGGCAAATCATAAATGGTAAAGAATTGTTTTATATTGCTGTATAATAAACTGTATTTCAACATACTTGTTGCTGAGTGGAGCTTCTTAATACTAATACCGGTTTGATTATATCCGCTTATACAAGTTTTTTTATATCCTTTTTGTATCCTTGTTTTTTGTATCCTTTTTTGAATTGTGTGATTCCAAGATGTTATTTTCATTACTATGATTTCCTCAAACATAATTCCTCAATGATCTTTTATCTAACAGGACAAAAAGACTAATGAGACTCTGAAGTATGCCACCCACACGGCAGAGCCTGGCAAGCCTCCTGTGTCATATTTGATATGCCAAATACCAGTAACAATTATAGACCTCATTCCCATGACCTGATGTAATGGTTTGAGGCTCTTTATGTTTCTGGAGCAAGCAGATGCCCTTGGGCTCTACTAGCATGAGACAGGACATATGGAGATGTTACTGGAGCCTGCTCAGTAACTTTCCGTTCATCGGTGATGAACGGGAAGACAGTGATACAGTGATACAGTGTTGTCAATGATAGGGTTTCATGAATGCAATATTTTCAGCATCACACCCCTACTGATATCTCTTTTCCTCCACCATTGTCTTGGGCCCCCATCTCTCCCCTCTTCTACTTTAACCTTCCCTTCCCTATCCAACACATCTTACTGCCATGGTAAGCTCTGTTCTACAGACCAACTCTTAGATTCTGTTGCTTTTGGGTTTTCTGCTTTTATCATTGGTATTGAGGCCACACCCAGTGGTGCTCAGGGTATGTTCATAGAGATTATTCCTGGCAGGTTCAGGAAACCATATAGAATGCCAGATATAAATCCCAGGTAGGCTGTGTGGAGCACCTTACCTGCTGTATTATCTCTCCACCCAAATTCTGTTGCTTTTGGTCTTTTGTCACTGCTCTACTGTGCTTCTTTGTATGTCACGTATGAGGTAGAAAATATCCCTATCTGTCTCTCTCTTGCCTTGCATCACTCAGCATAATATACCCAGTTTCATCCATGTGATAGTGAATTGCATGGTTTATGTCTTTTTTAAAGTTAAGTAGTATTCCATTACATACGTGTGTAATAGAAGAAACAGATAGAATGACAGACTCAGACAGCCAGAAAGATAGAAAGATGGATGGATGGATGGATGGATGGATGGATGGATGGATGGATGGATGGATGGATGGATGGATGGATGGATGGATGGATGGATGGATGGATGGATGGATGGATGGATGGAGGGAGGGGGGAGGGAAGGAGGGAAGGAGGGAGGGGATGGTGGTTGGATGGATGGATGGCCGAGACGGATGGATGGATGGATGGATGGGTGGATGGATGGGTGGGTGGGTGGATGGATGGATCGATGGATGGATCGTAGCTAGGTAGCAGTAGCTAGTAGCTAGGAGCTGATACTGTATGACGATAAATAGCTGCTATACTATACTATAGCCTGATAGATAGCTAGATAGCAAGATAGATAGATAGATAGATAGATAGATAGATAGATAGATAGATAGATAGATAGATAGATAGATAGATAGATAGATAGATAGATAGATAGATAGATAGATAGATAGATAGATAGATAGATAGATAGATAGATAGATAGATAGATAGATAGATAGATAGATAGATAGATAGATAGATAGATAGATAGATAGATAGATGAGTTTCCTTTTTATTTTTCTTTTTTAACTTTATTACACCATTTTTAGACATACAGTTGCAAGATGCTCATGCTCAAGTATGATTCTACAGTGTTCCAACACCAATCCCTCCACTCGAACCCATCTCGGATCAAAATGTCCCCACCTCCCTCCACCCTCCCACACCCCAACTATTTGTCAGGTTCTGTATATCTTTTCTCTCCTCTCTATCTCTCCCTTCCGCCCACCTTTCCTACACATCGTAGAATGCAGTACTTTAAAGGACATAATTGTTTCCACTAGTTTGATGGACCGTGTGGCTGCAAGTGGCACATGACTTAGGGGCCTTATGTTCAGTGTCTGGACAGCAAAAATGGCAGCTAATGTGATGGGTGAGTCTCATCCGGCTGCTTCTGAGACCCCCCAGAGGCGATGGGCAAACACCCAAAACCCATCTGTCCTCCTGGGGGCCTCATGGTCAGCAGAGCTAGGGGAGAGCCAAGTTCCAGTTACCCCAGCTGCGACTGAGACTCTGCATGCTATGGCTGGTCGCCCCAGGGCAGCTCCTGGGTGGGACTATCAGGCTCAGACAAAATGGAGAGGGGAAAGGGTGACCCCAGATCCATCTGACGAATTCCCAGTGATTCCCGCCTCTGGAGCTTCCCACCTAGAACTCGTCTTGCTCTGTTAATCTGGTCTTGAGGTCAGCGTCCCTCCTAGGTGGGCTGTGATGTGCTGCAGCATCTGGACAGCAGTAATGGCAGCTAATGTGATGGGTGAGTCTCATTCGGCTGCTTCCGGGACACCCCAGAGGTGATGGGCCCACTCCCAAAACCCATCTGTCCTCCTGGGGGCCTCATGGTCAGCTGAGCCAGGGGAGAGCCAAGTTCCAGTTCCCCCAGCTGCGTCTGAGGCTCTGCATGCTATAATAACAGTCTCTCTAGTTTGATGCAAATAGAATGACCATTGAAGTGTACAAATGAGAAATATCCTGAAAGGACCTGGTGCTAAAATACATTGTGTCTAAGATTAAACCACGGCGGCAGAGCCGCCGCGCACCTGCGCAGCTGTGGATCTAGAGTCTCTGTCTTGTGGCGTTTGGCTGTGGTAGCTGGAGCTCAAGGTCACACCCACTGGGCCCGGAGGCTGGGGACTGGGTGAAGCCCCCAATTCTTGCTCTAAGTCCAGCAGGCATGGTCGCCTGCATGGCGGAGCAGGCCCTAGGAGCTATGTAGGACACGACCAGGCGCTGGCCGAGCCTTTTGCTTTCCCCAGGAACTCCACAGGGCCGCTCACCATGAGGCCGAGCTGAGCATCCATGGATCTAGAGTCTCTTGATAGTTTCTTTATCTACTCATCTATTGTTTGACACGGGTTTTTTTCCAGATTTTGGCTATTGTGAATAGTACTGTGATAAACATGCAACTATCTAGAGTTTTTAGACCCTTGAAGTCAATGCAAAGAAGTAGAATTGCTGGTCATATGGAAGCTCAATTCCTAGTTTTTTGAGACATGTTCCTATTGCTTTCCAAAAAGGTTTAAACCAGTTGACAGTCCCACATGCAGTCCATGAGGAACTGTTGTCTGAAGCCCACATTGCAATAGCTGCTTTTGTTCTTTTTAATATGTGCCAGTCTCTCTAGTGTGAGGTGATATCTTGTAGCTGTTTTGATTTTTCTTTTCCTTGGTGATAAGTGATGCAGCTTATATATATTATTATATACATAACCACTTGTATTTTTGAAGAAATATCTATATACATAATATATCTCTCTCTTCTCCACTTTTTTGGGAAATTTCTATTCCTCTCCTCTCCCTATTTTTATGGGGTTATTAGTATTTTTGTTGTTGTTATTAATATTTACAAGTGCTGGGGCTAAAATGATAGTTCAGTTAATAAGGTACTTACCTTGCATGTGACTGACCTGGTTACTTTTCCCAGCATCCCATATGGTCCCTAAGGTTGCCAGGAGTAATTCCTAAGTGTAGGAGTAACTGAGTAATTCCCCCCAAAAAAATCAAATACAGTAGAAAAATTTAAATTTTTAAGTGTTTTATGTATCTTGGAAGAGTGGTGAGAAAATCTCCCAGTTAGGTGGTGACTTTTTAAACATTTTTATTATACTGCTGTGAAATATACAATTAAAAATATGTTCATAATTCGGTTTCAGTTCATACAGTGTTCCAGCACCCATCCCTCCACCAGTTCCCAATTCACACCACCAATGTCCCCAATTACCTCCCCACCTTTCCCCAGCCTGACTCTATAGGAGGCACTTTTCTTTCCAGTCTCTCTCTTTCCTCTTATACATTGTGACTTTCCCTATAGTCATTTATAGTTTATCATGTTAACTCTCTTTTATATATGCAATGCTGAGTTCTAGTCTGGCATTACCATTTCCCACAATTAGTTCCAGATTCTGGCTATCATGAATAGAGCTGCGATGAATACAGAAATGAAGATAGTGTTTCTGCTGTGTGTTTTTGGGGCCTCCAGGGTATAGTCCCAGGAGTGGTATTGCTGGGTCAAATGCGAACTCAATTTCTAGTTTGTGGAGGAATGTCCATATTGTTTTCCAAAAGGGCTGGACCAGTCGGCACTCCAACCAAAGTGGATGAGAGTTCTTTCTCCCCATATCTGGGCCAGTATTGGTTGTTCTTGCCCTTTTGGATGTGTGCCAGTCTCTGTGGTGTGAAATGATACTTCATTGCTGTTTTGATTTGGATCTCACTGATGATTAATGATGAAGAGCATTTTTTCCATATGCCTTTTGGTCACATCAATTTTCTTCTTTTTTGGAAGTTTCTGTTCCTTTCTTCTCCCCATTTTTTGATGGAGTTGCCTGTTTCCTTCTTGTAAAGTTCTACCAGTGGATGATATATCATGGTTATTAACCCCTTATCAGATGGGCTTTGAGTGAATATTTTTTCTCAGTCTATGGGCTGTCTCTATATATTGGTCACTATTTCTTTTGAGGTGCAGAAGTATTTTAGTTTTATATAATCCCACTTATTTATTTTTGCTTCCATTTGCTTTGTCAGTGGTGTTTCGTCTTTGAAGATGCATTTAGTTTCAATATTGTAGAGCAATTTTCCTGTTTTCTTCTAGGTACCTTATAGGTTCATGTCTGGCATTGAAATATTTAATCCATTTTGGTGTGACTTTTGTGCATGGCATTAGAAGGAGGTCTAAGTTCATTTTTCTACATGTACCTGCCCAGTTTTCCCAGCACCATTTGTTGGAGAGGCTTTCTTTTCTCCATTTAATATTTTTTGCTCCTCTATCAAAGATTAAGCGATCATGTATTGGAGAGTGTGTGGCAGGATATTCAGTTCTATTCCATAGGCCTAGAGGTCGATCTCTATATCTATATCTTGCCATTTAAATTACTGCTGTTTTGTAGTAGAGTTTGAGGTTGGGGAAAGTGATTCCTTCCATCTTCTTTTTCCCAAGGATTGATTTATCTATCTATGGGGGTTTATTATTCTGTACAAATTTCAGGAGTTCTTGATCAATTTCTTTGAAGAATGCCATAGGTATTCTGATAGGGACTGCATTGAATTTGTATAAAGATCTAGGGAGTATTGCCACTTTTGATAATGTTAGTTCTCCCAATCCATGAGCAGGGAATGTGTCTCCATTTCCTCAGGTCCTCTTTTATTTCTTGAAGTAATGTTTTATAGTTTTCTTTGTACAGATCCTTTACATTCTTAGTCAAATAATTCCTAGATATTTTATTTTCTGTGGCGCAATTGTGAATGGGATCAGTTCTTTAATATCCCTTTCTTCTCTTTTGTTATTTGCATATAGGAAAACCATTGACTTTTGGGTATTGATTTTTGTGCCTGCCATTCTACTATAAGAATCTATAGTTTCTAGGAGCTTTTTGGTAGGGATTTTAGGGTACTCTAGGTATAATATCATGTCAAATAGTGACAACTTGACTTCTTCCGTTCCTATCCAGATACCTTTAATGTCCTTTTCTTACCTGGATTGCTATGGCAAGTACTTCCAATACTATATTGAATAGAAGTGGTGAGTGGGCAGCCTTGTCTTGTCTTCGATCTTAGGCTTTCAGTTTTTCCCCATGGAGAATGATGCTTGCTGTGGGCTTGTAGTAGATGGCTTTGGCTATTGAGGAAGATTCCTTCAGTTGGCATTTCATGGGAGTACTTTTTTTTATGAACTGGTGTTGAAACGTGTCAAATGACTTCTCTGCATCTATTGATATGATCATATGGTTTTTATTTTTCCTCTTATTGATATGATGCATTATGTTGGTTGACGTGTGGATGTTGAACCATCCTTGCTTTCCTGGGATGAATCCTACTTGGTCATGGTGTATAAGTTTGATGACTCTTTGGTTTCTATTTGCTAATATTTTATTGAAGATCTTAACATCTGTATTTATCAGGGAGATTGGTCTGAAATTTTCCTTTTTCATGATGTCTCTGTCTAATATGGGTATCAGGGTGCCATGTGCCTTGTAGACGCTATTTGTGTGTGTTTCTATTTCTTCTATTTCCTGGAAGAGCTTGAAAAGGACTGAGAGTAGGTCCTCCTTAAAGATTTAGTAGAATTCATTGGTGAATCCTTCTAGACCTGGACTTTTCTGTTTGGGCAGACTTTTGATCACTCATTCAATCTCCTCAATGGTGATAGGTTTGTTCAGGTGTTCGAAATATTCTTGTTGCAGCCTTGGGAGGCTGTAGGAATTCAGAAATTTGTCCATTTCTTCTAAGTTCTCTTGTGTTGTGGAATACAGACTCTCACTGTAATCTCCGATAATCTTTTGAATTTCTGTGGTTTCTGTTGTGATGTCTCCCTTTTCATTTCTGATTCTATTCATTGGGGTTCTCTCTTTCCCTTTACTTGTGAGTCTTGTAAGTGGTTTTTCAATCTTGATATTGTTTTCAAAGAACCAGCTCTTGGTTTTGCTGATCTTTTGGATTGTTTTTTGGGATTCCAGTTTGTTGATTTCTGCTCTGAGTTTTATTTTTTTCTGTGAAAAAGTCTATTTATTAAATACTCTTAGTACTCAAGTCCAAAATAATTTTATATGTTCCTGGAGCAAGCAGATGCCCTTAGGCTCTACTAGCATGAGACAGAACATATGGAGATATTACTGGTGCCCACTCAAGCAAATCGATGGTGAACAGGGAGGCAGTGATACAGTGATATACATGGGGTCACTACTTTAATAATACTATCACATTGGTTAGCACAATCGACCATATCCACACAATAACCAAACTCATTGAAGTCTATAGAGAATTCAAAATGCTGCTCAGTCTCACTTTCATTGATTTAAAAAAGTCTTCAATTCTGTGGAGACTGAAGCAGTCATAGAAGCCCTAGTCAAACAGGGCGTTCAAACCCAACACATAAAGATCCTTCTTGAACTATATCACAGTTTCACCAATAGGATCTCACCATTCTACAGGGACGTGATCATCGACATCAAAGAGGGGGTTCAGCAGGGTGATAGCATTTCACCCAAACTCTTCAGCGACACCCTCAAAATCATTATGCAACAATTAGAGTGGAAAAAAATGGAAGTGAAGACAGATGGCCCGCAACTACACCACCTATGCTTCACTGATGACATCATTCTAATAACACCAAACATCAGCCAAGTGGCACAAATACTGCAGACTTTGACCGAGAATGTTGAAGGATAGGTCTACAGCTGAATTTCAACAAAACTATGTTCATGAGAAATGAACTTGTTCCAGAGGCCCCATTCACTCTCAATGGAACAAACATCTCTGAATGCAACAGCTATGAGTACCTAAGTCGAGAAGTCAACATGATGAACGACCTGAAACCTGAGTTGCACAGGAGGAAAAGAGCGGCATGGACTGCCTTCAAAAACATTGAAACAACAGTCAAAAGAACAAAGAACCTCCTGCTACGGTCACACCTCTTTGACTCCAGTTCTCCCTGCACTGACATATGCCTCAGAAACCTGGGCCTTACGAAAGCAGGATGAGAATACCATTCGGGTCTCCCAATGAGGAATCGAAAGAGCCATGCTTGGAATATCACGCCCCACTCAAGTGAGAGAAGGAATCTGGAGTTCTGACCTCCGTCACTATTCTAAAATCAAGGACGCTGTCTCATCTGCCAGAACATCGAAAATCAGATGGGCTGGTCATATAATGCGATCTGGAGACAACCGTTGGACTAGAGCCGTTACCAATTGGATCCCACAAGACACCAAAAGATCGCGTGGCCGCCCACCTGCAAAATGGCCAGACTTCCTTATCAGGACCCTAAACAAACAATTCAAAACTCTCAATATCCCCGAAACAGACAGATGCCATTGGGCTACACTGGCACGTGATAGAGTCAAATGGAAACATTACTGGTGCCCGCTCGAGCAAATTGATGAATAACATGATATCAAGTGATCAAGTGATCAAGTGATCACATTGGTGTATATGTCTATCATGTCTATCTTGTATCTTCTTGACCGTTTGATCTTTTTAAAAATATTTTATTATACCACCATTAGATATACAATTATGAGATGTTCATGTTTGAGTTTGGCCTCTACAGTGTTCCAGCACCCATCCCTCCACCAGTGCCCATTTCCCACCACTAATGACCTCACTTCCCTTCCCCTTCCCCTAGCCTGCCTCCATGGCAGATTCTTTATCTCCTTTCTCTCTTTCTCTCTCTCCTCTCTCTCTCTCTTCCTCTCTCTCTCTCCTTCTCACTTCCCTTTCTTACACATTGTGGATTGTAATACATACATTTAGAGGTTATCATGTGTATCTTTTTGCCAATATTCAATGCTCAGTTCTAGGATGGTATCATCATTTTCAATGATTATCAGCACACTGTTCCCTTCTCTGTCTTACATAGTCTCTTACTCCCACAAGTTTGTGGTGTGGTACACCAGGTTTTGAGATATCGCGCAGGTGCCCGTGTGCTATGGGATTGGGCTATGTCCAGTGGTGGAATCTGAACCAGAGGATAACTGTGGTTTGTATTGCAAGAGGCTTTCTGACTTTTGGGATCCTGGAGGGAGAACAGACCAAGGAGCAAAAACCTGTCCCCACACAAGACAACCCATCAGTCTAGCACAGGGAAGGCAATCAGAGTCCCTGCCCTGTACCTGAATACCTGGTGTCCAACCGAGAGCCCAAGCAGCAGTTCTGGGTGGGGTCACCAGGTCTTTGTGGAGGGAGCCGAGGTGTGGGGATGTGGCCCCATTACAGGCTCCCTAAAAACCTGGTTGGCAAAGTCTCCAAGTCCCACATGCCTGGGCTTGAATTCGGCTTCTCTCTTGGGTCAGGCTGGGTCCAGCTATGGAGTCCAGACCAGAGGGTGACTGTGGTTGTGTTGTGCAAGGTTTTCTGACTTCTTCTGTTCTTGAATTTACTTTCTGAGTTTCTAGAACATGATTGGTTTCTCTAGTTTGATGTACCACATGGCCACGCACTTGGGGAGAGCCAGATGGCAGCTCTCCCCATGTGTCTGAATCTCTGCATGATGACAATCGCCCTGAGGCAGTTCGTGGGCAGGGCCACCAGGCCTCCCAGATGGGACAGAGAGGGGAATGGAGACCCCAGCTCCATCTCCATGAATTCCCATAAACTTCTGCCACCGAAAACTACCTACCTTGGCTTGAACTCGGCTGTTCTGCTGAGCTGGGCTTGAGATCAGCATTCCACTCTAAGTTTTAATATCTTCCTGCCTGGTTTGAGCTTCTTTTGCTGGTCGCTTTCTAAGACCTTAAGCTGTGAAGTCAGACTGTTTATGATGGCCCTTTCTTCTTTTCTTTTCTGAAGAATTCTTGCAGAGCTTTGAACTTTCCTCTTAAAACTGCTTTTACTGTATCCCACAAGTTCTGATAGTTCATGTCTTCAGTCTCATTTGTTTCCAAGAATTTTTTGGATTTCCTCTTTGATTTCTATTATGACATGCTGGTTGTTCAACAGTGAGCTATTTAGGTTCCAGCTACTTGGTATGACTCTCTGTTTTTGTGTGCAATTAACTTCTATTTTCAGTGTTCATGGTTGAAAAAAATAGTTCAAACATCTTCTATCTTCTGTATTTTATGGAGGTATATTTTGTGACTTTGCATGTGATCTATTTTGGAGTACATTCCATGTGCACTGGAGAAAAATATGTATCCGGCTTTTTGTGAATGAAATGCCCTGTATATATCTACTAGCCCTCTTTCTTCCATTTCTTCCTTTAGTTCCAGTATTTCCTTGGTGAGTTTCCTTCTTGTAGAACTGTCAAGAGTCGATAGAGTATTGTTGGAGTCTCCCACTACAATGGTGTTGCTGTCAATGTCTTCTTTAAAGTCTATTAGCAGTTGTTTTAGGTATTTTGCGGCCCCTCATTGGGTGAGTATATGTTTAGGAGTGTAATCTCTTCCCGATATATGTATCCCTTGATTATTAAGAAGTGACCTTCACTGTTCCTTTTGACCTTTTTCAGTCTGAAGGCTATGTTGTTGGATACTAGTATGGCCACCCCAGCCTTTTGGAGGGGTTTATTGAGTGAAGGATTGTTTTCCAACTTTGCTCAGATGTGTTTCTTGAAGGCAGCAAAATGCTGGATGCAATTTTTGATCCATTTTGCCACTCTGTGTCTTTTAATTGGTGCATTTAGACCGTTGACATTGAGAGATTATTGTAATGGGATTTTGTGCCATCTTTCTGTATAAGTTTATTGTTCTTTTGGGTTTTGTCTCATCTTAGAGTAGCTCTTTCAGCCCTTCTTTTTAAGGTTGGTTTCGAGTCTTTGAAGTTCCTGAGCTGTTGTCTATCTAAGAAGTTGTGTATCTGACCTTCAAATCTGAATGAGAGTCTATCCGGGTAAAGAATTCTTGGTGGGGCATTCATTTCATTGAGTTGTTTCACTATATCTCTCCACTGCCTTTGGGCTTGGAGGGTCTCTTCTTGTCTGTTGAAAGTCGAATGGATGCTCTTTTGTATAAAATGTCCTCCTTCTTTAATCTTGCTGCTTTAAGAAGTATGTCTTTATCTATGGCACCCATTATTCTGACTAGGATATGTCTTGGAGTCCTTTTATTAGGGTCTCTTCTTCCTGGTATCCTTCAGGCTTCTTGGATCTGGATGCCTGCATCCTTTAATTCTGGAACTTTTCTGCAAGGATTTTTTTTAACTATACCTATTTCCTTTGGGTTGCATTCCTGTTCCTCTGGGACTCCAATGATTCTTATGTTGTTCCTCTTGGATTCATCGCAATGTTCTCTGTTCTGCTGCTGATCCATTTTCATCTTTTTTCATCTGTTGCATTTCCTTGAGAGCTTTCTGTAGTTCATCCTCGTTCTCACTGATTCTGTCTTCTGCTGCTCTCATCCTGCTATTGGAGAGCCCCCATAGAGTTTTTCGTTCCATCTACTGAGTTTTTTATCGATGGTATTTCTGTTTGTAGTGTTCTCATTTCTCCTCCATTTCCTCCCATAATTTATTGACTGACCTTTTCTCAGCTTCATTTATGTCGTCCTCTATTTTATTGGATATCCATTCCACTTTGTCAATGAGCTCATTAAACATCCTCACCATTTCTTCTCCGAATCCTTTATCAGAGAGATTATGTATGTGTGTATTCTTTTCAAGTTTTCAGGGTTGTTTTCTTCATCCACTCTTCGAGGTGGGGATCTTCATTGTTTCCCTATGGTGCTTTGGTAGTTTTGGGTGGATCCTTCTTGCACTGCTTCTTCTTCACTATCAGGTAGAACTCTGGAGATGCTCAGCAGATAGTGTTCTCCTCTTCGAGGATGCTACATTCCTCTTGGTATTGAATTTCCAGCTTTTTTATTAATATGCAGCAGCAGCGCCCCCCCCCCCTGCCAGCCACACCCCAGGGATGTTACCTGAAGGAGAGGTCTTCTGGCACATAAGGTTCAAAGTGGCCCATTCATCTTTTCTCAGCTCAGAATTCTGGGAATTGTAGTTTCTATTTCTTTCCCTAACACATGGTTGCAGTGGCTCTGGGCCTGCCTGAGGCCTGCTCTTGGGGGTGTTTTTTTATTCTGGTCATCATTTCTTTGTGGTGCAGAAACCTCTAAAATAATAGATCATCATATTATATATAAACAGTTGCAGAAAAGGCATTTGAAAAGATCAGATACCCATTCACAACTAAACCCTTGAAGAAATGGGGATAGAAGGAACTTTACTCAATATAGTAAAAGCCATGAATGCACAGCTAACATTTTACTCAACATAGAAAAACTGAAATCCTACCCACTAGGATTAGGCATATGATAAGGGTGCCCACCCTCACTACCATTATTCAAATAGTATTGGAAATTAGTCCATATCAAGAAAGAGATATTAAGGATATCTATATTGGAAAAGAAATTATCACTTTTTACTGATGACATGATACTATACTTTGAAAACCTTAAAGACTCTGCCAAAAATAAAAAACCCTTCGAGAAACAATAAGCTCATACAAGAATGTCAGGCTACAAAAGCAATGCGTGAAAGTTAGAGGCTCTTTTTTATATCAGATAACAAAATAGAAGAAATTTAAATTAAAAAAGATCTCATAACGATTATGCCACAAAATTTCAAGTGCCTGGGAATCAGCTTGTCAGAAGAGGTGAAAAACTTATATAAATAAATAGTTTTTGGACGAATGTCCATATTGTTTTCCAAAAGGGCTCAACCAATTGGCACTCCCACCAACAGTGGATGAGAGTCTCTTTTTCCCCGCATCCATGCCAGCACTGGTTGTTCTTGCTGTTTTGGATGTGTGCCAGTCTCTCCATTTGACCCCAGCAATACCACTCCTGGGAATATACCGTAGTGACCCAAAAACACATAGCAGAAACACTATCTGTACTTTATACATCGCTGCGTTATTCACAATAGGTAGAATTTGGAAACAACCTAAGTGCCCGAAAACAGAGGACTGGCTAAAGAAACTGCGGTACATCTACATGATGGAATATTATGCAGCTGTCAGAAAAGATGAAATTATGAAATTTACCTGCAAATGGATGGACATGGAGACTATCATGCTGAGAGAAATTAGTCAGAAGAAAAAGGACAGATATAGAATGACTGCATTCATTAATGGGATATAAATTTACACCAGTGTTTTACTAAGTGTGGGAAATGTCAGACTAGAACTCACCATTGACTATACACAAAGAGACTTAAATGATAACACTAAATATCTGCAGGGCTAGCCACAATGTGTAAAAAGAAGAGGGAGAGAGATGCAGAGACAGAGAGATACAAAGAGATAAAGAGAGAAAAAGGAGGTACCTGTTATTGAGGCAGCTTGGGGGTGGGAGGGGGGGGGTGGGGAACACTGGTGGTGGGAATGGGGCACTGGTGGAGGGATGGGTACTGGAATACTGTATTACCAAGAACCAATTATGAACATCTTTGTAATTGTATGCTTCACTATGGTATAATAAAAATTTTTAAAAAATTTAAAAATAAAATTAAACACAAAAAAATTAGAAGCACATCCTATATCTGAATTAAGATTAGTATTGTTAAAATGACAATTCATTCAAAGCAATATACAGATTCAATGCAATTTCCATAAAAAATACCTTTAACTTCTTTATTAAGACATAGACTAAGTGTTGCTGAAATTTATATGCAGGAACAAAATCCCCAGAACAACCAAAGCAATCCTAGGAGAAAAGATGGGAGACTTTTATATTCTCAACTTTAAGTTATACTATAAAACCATAGGAATCTAGGCAGTGTCCTATTAAAATAAGGACAGATTCTCACACCAAAAGAATGGAATTGAGTGTCCAGAGAAACACATGTAAGTATTCAGTTAGTCTTTGACAAAGGATCTAGGAGTATGAAGTAAATCAAAGAAAGCCTTTTCAGAAAATGGCACTGGAAAAATGGTCAGGTACATGTAAAAAAAATAAACTCAAGTTCTTTTCTAACAAGGCAAAAGTCAATTCAAATGGATTGATTAAATGAAGATCAGGAGATATAATGCTGTGTAATAGTTGCTTACCTTGTACATCAGAAGAGATACCCCATATATGGTCCCCAAATCTGCCAGGAGTGATCCCAGAGTGCAGATCTGAACATAATCCTGAGCACTGTGTTGCATAACCCCCACCAAAAGACAAAATGGATTATAGGTATCAGTATATATATATATATATATATATGATTTTTCATCCCCAAAAAAAATATATATATATATACATTCTTATCCAGTGCTCAAGCAACATTCTCCCAAGATAGGCCACATGCTGGCCACAAAACATTACTTGATAACTTGATCACTTGACATCCCGTTATTCATAGATTTGCTCTAGAGGGAGCCAGTAATATTTGCATATGACCCTATCACTTGCCAGTGTAGCCCAATGGCATCTGGTTGCTTCAGGAATACGAAGAGCCTCAAACCGTTCGTTCAGGGTCTTGATGAAGAAGTCTGACCATCTTGTAGGTGGGCGGCCACATGATCTTTTGACATCCTGTGGGTTCCAGCCAGTAACGGCTCTATTCCAGAGTCTCCAAATCGCATTACATGTCCAGTCCATCTGATTTCGATGCCTTGGCAAATGAGACAGCATCCCTGACTCTGGAACAGCGACGGAGGTCGGAGGCTCCGGTTTCTTTCTTTCACTTGAGTGAGGCATGAAAGGCATAGCTCTTTTGATTCCTCTTTGGGAGACCCGAATAGCTTTCTCACTCTGCTTTCATAGGACCCAGGTCTCTGAGGCATATGTTAATGCAGGGAGAACAGTGGAGTTGAAGAGATGTGCCCAGAGCCGGAGGTTCTTTGTCTTTTTAGCTATTTCTTTGATGCTTTTGAAGGCATTCCATGCGCAGCTCTTCCTCCTGCGTAGCTCAGGTTCTAGGTCGTTCATCATGTTGACTTCTCACCACACATAACTGCTGCATTCACAGATGTTTATGCCATTGAGAGTGAATGGGGCATCTGGAACTAGTTCATTTCTCATGAACATAGTTTTGCTGAGATTCAGCTGTAGTCCTATCTTTCCACATTCTCGGTCGAAGTCAGCCAGCATTTGTGCCGCTTAGCTAATGTTTGGTGTTATTAGAACGATGTCATTAGTGAAGCGGAAGTGGTGTAGTTGCCAACCATCTAAATTCACTTCCATTCCTTCCCATTCTAATTGTCACATGATGTTCTCAAGAGTGGTGCTGAAGAATTTTGGTGAAATGGTATCACCCTGCAGAACCCCCCTTTGTCATTGAAGATCACTTCTTTGTAGAATGGTAAGATCCTGGTGGTGAACCCATAATACAGCTCACGAAGGATCTTGATGTATTGGGTTTGGATGCCCTGTTTGGCTAGGGCTTCGATGACTGCTTCAGTCTCCACAGAATCAAAGGCTTTCTTTAAATCAATGAACTTGAGACAGAGTGGCCTCTTGAACTCCCTACACACTTCAATGAGCTTTGTTACCGTGTGGATATGGTCAATTGTGCTGAATTCTTTTCGGAAGTCAGCTTGCTCACAGGGTTGCCCCTTCATCTAATGTTCTGCCAATCCTGTTCAGGATGACTCAAGTGAATAGCTTGTAGATGACATACAACAGGCAGATGGGGCGATAGTTGCCAGTGTCGTGGATGTCTCCCTTCTTGAACAGTAGAACTGTCCTGCTGGTTTTCCAATGGGAGGGCACCTTGCATTAAGACAGGTAGTGTGTGAAGAGCCGAGCCAGTGTACTGATAAGTACTGAAGGCAGATTCTTCAGGTGTCCGGGTCTGACTTTGTCTGAGCCTGGTGCTGTTCCCTTCTTTACTGACGAAATGGCATGTCGGATTTCAAAAGGGAGAACGTTGGGGACATGGAAAGACCTCAAAGAGGGAAGAGCAGAAATACTGCAAGATGCAGCAGAAGCCGGGAAAAGCATTTGCAATGCCTGCCTGTCCTTCGCCAACTATAATACCAAGATGATTGCCCTCTAACATCCTGATGGATCTATCACATACTCCAGAAAGGCAGTAGAGAATATTATCCATGACTTCTACTCAGATCTCTTTGACAGCCACTTCCACCTGCCCACATACCAAATTCCGCAGGATGGATATGGCCACAAATCATACCTCTATAAAAGTAAGAGGATAGATGTTGTATAGACTCTCTTTTCAGACCACAATGCACTAATAATAGAAGTGAATCACACACAGAAAAGGAGAATCAAAACGAAGACCTGAAAATTAAACAGCTCTCTATTTAACAACCACTGGGTTATAGAGGAAATCAATGAGAAAATAGAAAGATTCCTAGAAACAAATGAGAATGAGAACAAGAGATACTAGAACTTGGGATGCAGCTAAACCAGTGTTAAGAGGAAAGTTTATAGCTCTGCAAGCACTCATCAGGAAGGAAGAAAGGGCCCACATAAATAACTTAACCTCACAATTTAAAATACTGGAAAATGACCAACAAAAAGGACCCAAAACCAGGAAGGACGAAGAAAATAATAAAACTTAGAGAATAATTCAACTAGCTGGAATCACAAAAAAAAATCAAAAGATTAACAAAACCAAGAGAAAATAAACAAGATCAATATACCACTAGTAGTAGACTCACAAAGAAACAGAGAGAACCCTAATAAACTGAATCAGAAACTAAAAGGGGGACATGACAAAAGAAAAACAGACATCCATAAGATCAGTAGAGATTACTTTGAAAATCTTTATGCCACAATAAAAGAGAACCTCAAATAAATGGATAAAATTCCTAGATTATTATAACCTTCCAAGCTGAACCAAGAAGATTTGGAATACCTGAGCAGACTTATCACCATTAATGAAATTGAAATGGTAATCTAAAGTCTTCCCCAAAACAGGAGCCATTCACTAGGGAATTCTTTCAAATCTGAAAAGAACTTCTGCCAATCCTTTTCAAGCTTTTCCAGGAAACTGAAGAAATAGAAACACTACCAAACAATTTCTATGAAGCAATTATCACCCTGATACCCAAAACAAAGACAGCAGAAAAAAAAGAAAATTACAGACCAATATTCCTGAACACAGATGCAAAGATCCTCAACAAAATACTAGCAAATAGAATCAAAGAACTCATCAAAATATCATACACCGTGACCAAGTAGGATTGATCCCGGTTGCAAGAATGGTTTAGCATTCTCAACTCAATCAACATAATACATCACATCAATAAAAGAAAGGATTAAAATATGATAATATCACTAGATGCAGAGATAGCTGTAGGAAAAGGAGAATGCAGCACCTATTTATTATAAAACCTCTTAACAGAATGGAATTTGAAGGAACCTTCCTTAATGTGGTCAAAGTCATCTAACACAAGCCAACAGCAAGCATTATTCTCAGTGGGGAGGAAACTAAAGGCTTTCACCCTAAGGTCAGGGACAAGGCAAGGCTGCCCTCTCTTGTCACTTTAATATAGTACTGGAATTACTTACCATAGCAATTAAGCAAGAAAAAGATATCAAAGGCATTCAGATAGAAAAGAAAGAAGTCAAGCTTTCACTGTTTGCAGTGAAAATATGATAATATCACTATTATCATATGATAATATGACTTGATACTGTTCTTAGAAAATTCCAAAGAAACTAACAAAAAGCTCCTAAAAACAATAGAATTCCAAGCAGGTGGGAGCAAAGATAAATCAATGGGACTACATGAAATTAAGAAACTTCTGCACTTCAAAAGAAGCAGTGACTAAGGTACAAAGACAGCCCACAGATTGGGAAAAATTATTTACCCAATACCCATATGATAAGGGATTAATATCCAAGATATATAAGGTACTGGTAGAACTTTACAAGAAAAATCCAACCCCATCAAAAAATGGGGGGAGGGAAAATGAACAGAAACTTTCTCAAAGAAGAAATACAAATAGCAAAAGACACATGAGAAAATGCTCTACATCTCTAATCATCAGGGGAGTTGCAAATCAAGACAATAATATATCATCTCACACCACAGAGACTGGCACACATCCAAAGATCAAGAACAACCAGTGCTGGGTGGATGTGGGGAGAAAGGGACTCTCCATTACTGGTGGGAATGCTAACTGTTTTAGCCATTTTGGAGAACAACATGGGCTTCCCCCAAAAGCTAGAAATTTATATTCCATATGAACCATAAATACCACTCTCGGAAATATACCCTGGGGTTTCAAAAACATAAGCAGAAACACCACCTACATGTCCACGTTTATTGGATCATTATTCACAATAGTCAGAATCCGGAAACAATGCACGTGCCCGAGAACAGATGACTGGTTAAGAAACTATGATACACCTACTCAATGGAATACTATGCAGCTGTTAGGAAATATGAAGTCATAAAATTTGCTTATAAATTAATTGATATAGAGAGTATCATGTTGAGTGAAATAAGTCAGAAGGAGAGGGACAGACATAGAATGATTGCATTTATTTTTGGGGTGTAAAAAACATAATATGAAACCAATATCCAAGGACAGTAGAAACAAGGGGCCAGGAGGTTTGGTCCATGCTTGGAAACTTGCTTCAGCAACTTGGAGAAAGGAAGTTGGGATAGGGGAAGTAACCACTATGACAAAGACAGTGGTAAATGACCACTGTAAAAATACTGTATGCAGAATAGGAAAATACATGATAACCTCTCAGTGTTGGTATTGCAAGCCATAATGCCCAATGGAGAGAGACAGAGTCTAGAAAGAATGAAAGTGCCTGCCATAGAGACAGACTGGGGGATAGGGGACAGGGAGATGGCAGGAGGGTAAAAGGTCATATTGGTGGTGGGGAAGCATACAATGGTGGAGGGATACGTGTTGGAACACCGTGTATTTGAAACCCAATCAACAACAGCTTTGTAATGGCAAAGGGCATTCCCCAAAGTGCTAGAAATTGAGATTTCATATGAAATGCATGGTGGTTCAATAAAATATCAAAAAATCAAAAAGGGTTTGACTATGAAGAGAAGCAGAAATGACGTATATTCATGGCTTTGGAGTCAGGAAGGTTTTGTTGTTTTATTTTAAACATGAAAAAGGGTTGAATATGGGCTAGAAAAACAATAATAACAATCACTTGATCACTTGACATCCCGTTATTTGTCGATTTGCTCGAGCAGGCGCCAGTAATATTTCCATTTGACCCTATCACGTGCCAGTGTAGCCCAATGGCATCTGGTTGCTTCAGGAATAAAAAAGAACCTCAAACCGTTCATTCAGGGTCTTGACAAAAAAGTCTGACCATCTTGTAGGTGGGCAGCCATGTGATCTTTTGATACCCCATGGAATTCAGTCTGTAACGGCTCTACTCCAGTTGTCATCTCCAAATTGCATTACATGTCCAGTCCATCTGATTTTGATGCTTTGGCAAATGAGACAGCGTCCCTGACTCTGGAACAGCGACGGAGGTTGGAGCTCCGGATTCCTTCTTTCACTTGAGTGAGGCGTGACATTCCAAGCATAGCTCTTTCAATTCCTCTTTGGGAGAACCGAATAGCTTTCTCATCCTGCTTTTGTAGGGCCCAGTCTCTGAGACATATGTTAATGCAGGGAGAATGGTGGAGTTGAAGAGATGTGCCCAGAGCCACAGGTTCTTTGTCTTTTTAGCTATTTCTTCGATGCTTTTGAAGGCATTCCATGCGCAGCTCTTCCTCCTGCGTAGCTCAGGTTCCTAGGTCGTTCATCATGTTGACTTCTCAACCTAGGTACATATAACTGCTGCATTCAAAGATGTTTGTTCCATTGAGAGTGAATGGGGCCTCTGGAACTAGTTCATTTCTCATGAACATAGTTTTGCTGAGATTCAGCTGTAGACCTATCTTTCCACATTCTCGGTCGAAGTCAGCCAGCATTTGTGCCTCTTGGCTAATGTTTGGTGTTATTAGAACGATGTTATCAGCAAAGCGGAGGTGGTGTAGTTGCCGACCATCTATCTTCACTCCCATTCCTTCCCATTCTAAATGTCACACGATGTTCTCAAGGGTGGTGCTGAAGAGTCTTCGTGAAATGGTATCACCCTGCCGAACCCCTCTTTTAACATCGATGATCACTTCTTTGTAGAATGGTGAGATCCTGGTGGTGAATCCGTAATACAGCTCATGAAGGATCTTGATGTATTGGGTTTGAATGTCCTGTTTGGCTAGGGCTTCGATGACTACTTCAGTCACCAGAGAATCAAAAGCTTTCTTTAAATCAATGAACGTGAGACAGAGTGGCATCTTGAACTCCCTACAAACTTCAATGAGCATGGTTATCGTGTGGATATAGTCAATTTTGCTGAATCCTTTTCGGAAGCCAGCTTGCTCACAGGGTTGCCCTTCATCTAATGTTCTGCCAATCCTGTTCAGGATGACTCGAGTGAACAGCTTGTAGATGACAGACAACAGGCAGATGGGGCAATAGTTGCCAATGTCGTAGATGTCTCCCTTCTTGAACAGTAGAATTGTCTTGCTGGTTTTCCAATGGGAGGGCACCCTGCATTCGAACAGGTAGCATGTGAAGAGCCAAGCCAGTGTACTGATGAGTACTGAAGGCAGATTCTTCAGGTGTTCGGGTCCGACTTTGTCTGGGCCTGGTGCTGTTCCCTTCTTTACCGATGAAATGACATGTTGGATTTCAGAAGGGACAACGTTGGGAACGACATATCCATCCTGCGATATTTGGTATGTGGGCAGGTGGCTATTAAAGAGACTGAGTAGAAGTCATGTCTCCATTGCCTTCTGGAAGAAGCCTCGCCTTGGGCAGTCATCTTTATGTGGCAGGATAGATGCTTTTCCGGCTTCTGCTGCATCTTCCAGTATTTCTGCACTTTTCTCTTTGAGGTATTCCTTTATCGCTTCTCTGCACTGCTTTGCAATCTTGGATGTTAGCACTTGGTCCCCTGAGGCTCATGCCTTGCCACATTGGTGAATGAGCTCGAGAATTTTTTGAAGACAGGCATCCTTTTGTGGCTTTTTTTTCTTTCTGCATTCTTCGCACAATCATGGAGGTGCTGAACCAGTCAGTTGTATTCTTCATCGATGTCATCAATGATGGTATCTTCCCATGTTGCCTCAATGGTGCCAAAGAGTTCCCAGTTGGTGGTCATTCTGGGAGTTCTCTTCTTAAACTTTGCAGCCTTTTCTCCTTGTTGCATGAAGTAGAATTTTGCACGAAGGGAGATCGTGGCTCGATCCTGTTTGGAATTTTGGGACGACAGCAACATCGGTCAGGCAAAACCGTCAATTGAAGATGATATGGTCAATTTCATTGTGGAACTGTCCACCAGGGGATTCCCATGTCCAACGTTTTGATTCAGCCTTCTGGAACTGTGAGTTCCCATGAATGGTCTTGGTGGACATGATGACCTCAGATAGTCTCTCACTCTGTTCGTTCCATTCTAGGCCATGGTCCCCATGTGGAGTTCTTCGGCCGATCTTCTAGGTCCTATCTTGGCATTAAAATCACCTACTATGATCTTGTAGAAGGTGTGATCTTTTTTATAGAACTCCTCCAGTTCCATGTAAAATTTCTCAATTTCTTCTCCCTTGTATGTGGATGTTGGTGCGTAGACAGCGAAGATAGAAAGCTGGCAGTGGGCCACATCTCTTCAAGTATAATCGTCCTATCCGATTTGTCAGGCATTCAAATGAATCAATGTTTGCGGCCATGTTTGTGTTGACAAGGACACCGACGCCACCACCTCTTTCATAGCATGTTCCAAGAAACAGTTCTTCTCAGGTGTCAAAAACGGCATGATGCGATTGATATCTCCTCGTCTCAGTCAGACCAATGATGTCATACTTGATCTTTTGCACTTGCACCATCAGGTCCTCAATATATGCTTCCATTGCCAGTACGTGCATTGAAAGTACAGACTGTCATTTTAGTCCTTCATTTTGGCAGATTAGCATGGCCCTGAAATTTTATCAGGCCCTCCTTGTTCATCCTTTCCTAGTGCTGCCATATTAAGGGCTCTTTCAGGGTCAGGAAAATGAACATTTTTTATTACTGGTTTTGGCATATTGAATATGCATCGGACAGTTTGCCAGGCTCTGCCGTGTGGGTGGTATACTCTTAGTAGCTTGCTGTGCTAAGCACTGCCAGGAGTAATTCCTGAGTGCAGAGCCAGGAATAACCCCTGAGCATCACTGAGTGTGATATCGCTCTCCGACCCTGACAAGCAGGTCTTACCCTTCAGCTGCTCCATGTAGCGGAGGACACAAGGCCTGTGCCCTGGTCGTCCCACTGGCGGTCCTTGATGAGCACAGCAAACATGGCGGGGTAAAGATGGTAAAGAAAGATGACAGCCAGGTGTCCGTAATCGTGTCTGTGAGCCAGGTCTGAGGCCCCGCCGCAGTCGCCCAGGAACGGGGCCGCAAGCCGAGGGGCTCCCTAACCTCACTGTCACCACTCACCACAGCAGTGCCCGCTGCCATATGGCCAGTCCCGGGCACCCTGGGTCCCCCTAGCCCCCGTCGCGCACCTAGGCACTATTTCTCATATTTTAAATATGAGAAAGGGTTGAAGATGGGCTCGAAAAACAATAATAATAATAGTGATAGTAATAATAATAATAACAATACAGAAATTGCACATATAGTAGGAAATATGGGGGGGAATTTTACTCAAAATAAAAACTTTGCTATATTTAAATTAAAAATATAGCAAACTTTGATTATTAGTCAGGCAAGGTATTAGATAGGGGGAAAGAAAATAAAGAAAGCTCATCCCTGAGAACATCTATCCTCAGCAACAACTTCAGATTCTTCTGTCCTCACTTAACAATTACCCCTGCTATTGGATTACCTTTGTTCACAGCCCTCTGTCTCCTCCTTGCTAGCCCTGTATTGTAGATAAAATGTTTTTCTCTTTCCTGTATGCCCTTTTATATATTCTTAAGCCAGAGCAACAGGCTTTTTGTACAGACACAGGAAGGCAGTTAAGGCTATTCATTTGTGATATGAGTAAATTAACTGTGAAATATTTACTCCTAGGCATAAGTTATTTTTCCAAAATTAACACCTCAGTTGCCCTTAGATTGATTCTAGTTCCTTACCCCTCAAGGAAGGGTCCCATCATGTGACATGGTGGTACCCAGGGCAAGCAGTGAGCCAGCGACATGAGATGGACTGAGTCATAAGCAGGATAAGAAGTTAAGAGCAAGTTTGGAACAAACTTTCCTGACCCAAAGAAAAGCAACTGATTATGGACTAGTTGGGGTTAGGATACAAGTTAGCTTGAGGACTGTAGTCTGGAATATATAGGAAGATATCCTCAGGAAATAACATCATTTAGATGCTCATAATTGGGTCTCAGTCATACAGTGTTCAAGCACCCATCCCTCTGCCAGTGCCCCATTCCAACCACCAATGTCCCCACATTCCTCCCACCACCCCTCAGCCTGCCTCTATAGCAGGCACTTTTTTCTTTTCCTCTCTTTCTCTCTGTCTCTGTCTCTGTTTCTGTCTATGATTCTCTCTCTTCTCTTATGCATTGTGGCTTACCCTACAGACATTTAGATTTATCATGTAAGTCTCTTTGTGTATATTCAATGCTGAGTTCTAGTTTGGTGTCACCATTTCCCACAATTAGTAGAACGCTGGTATATATTTATATCCCCAATGACTGCATACTGAATGCAGTCATTCTATATCTGACCTTTTCCTTCTGACTAAATTCACTCAGCATGATAGTCTTCATATCCATCCATCAAATTAAAAAAAGTATGCAGTAGAGTGACATGGAACAGCTCTAAGAGTCTGTGAGATATAGAATTACAAAGCTTTTCATAATTGGGTCTCACCCACACAGTGTTCCAGCATCCAATCCCCCACCACCCTTCCAATATCCCCAAATTCTCTTCCCCCCTCCCCCAGCCTGCCTCTATGGTAGGCATTTTTTCTTCCTTCTTCTCCTTCTTCTTCTTTTCCTCCTCCTCCTTCTTCTTCTCCTCCTCCTCTTCCTCTTCTTCTCCTCCTTCTCCTTCTTCTCCTCCTTCTTCTCCTCCTTCTCCTTCTTCTCCTCCTTCTTCTCCTTTTCTTAGCCTCCTCCTCTGCCCCCTCCTCCTCCTCCTCCTCCTCCTCTCTTCTTTCTTCTCTTCTTCTGTGTCTTTCTATCTTGCCTTACAAATTGCAGCTTGTAATACATAAATTTAGGGGTTATTGTGTATATCACTTTGCCTATGTTCAATGCTCAGTTATAGTCTGGCATTACCATTTCCAACAACTGTTAGCACATGGTCCCACATCTGACCTCCACTCACTCTGGTTAGATTCCAACCACTGACAAGTCATCCTGGTCTATTCCTGGACTTGGATATTGGTCTCATACTATTTTTATATATTCTGGAAATGAATGCAGTAATTCTATATCTGTCCTTTTCCTTCTGACTAATTTCTCTTAGCATGATACTCTCCATGTCCATCAATTTATAGGAAAATTCATAACTTCATTTTGAAATTCCATTGTGTAGATGTACCAGAGTTTCTTTATCCAGTTGTCTGTTCTCAGGTACTCAAGTTGTTTTCAAATTCTGGCTATCGTGAGTAGTGCTGCTATGAACATAGAAGTGCAGATGGTGTTTCTGCTGTGAGTTTTTGGGCCCCCAAGTTAAATTCCAAGGAGTGGTATTTCTGGGTCAAAGGGGAGCTCTTCTCTCTCCCTGCCATGGATTACAATACCTGTATTTATTTAAAATATTGTTGGAGAATGAAGGAAGGAGAATCCTGAGATCAAGATTTCTTGTGGATACTTAAAAATGTAAATATTACCTGGAAATATTGTCCAGGTATTTATTCTCTCAATTAATTAGTTCAAGGATTAACTAAGTAAGGACAATATTGTTATTTAGCCCTAAAGAAAGAAAGACCATAGTCCCTGAGGGAAGTTTTATCACTCTTGAAGATGGTGAGTTAATGTTCAAATCTATATATGAAACCTTGTGTTGCCAGAAGATGATACTAGCCTGAATGTCTGTCCATTTGTTTTTTTTTTTTTTTGTTTTTTTTTTTTTTTTTTTTTTTTTTTAAACATTTTATTATACCACCGTGAGATATACAAATTTTGCAACGTTGTTCACACTTGGGGGTTTCGGTCACACAGTGTTCCAGAACCCCGCCCTCCACCAGTGCCCATTTCCCACCACCAATGTCCCCAATTCCCCCCCCCCCACATCCCGCCTAAAATGGCAGGTTCTTTTATCTCCCTCTCCTCTCTCCCTCTCTCTCTCCTCCTCCCCCCACATTGTGGGTTGCACTTACAACCTTGAAGCCATATTTTTTCTGTTCTTAATGCTCAGTTCTATGTTAGCATCAGAACTTTAGACATTTATTCACTCATGTTCCTTTCTCTATCTAAACCAACCTCTGACTCCCACCCGCTTGTGGTAATTTCCACTTTTGTAAGATCACCTAGTATATTTATGCCATGCAAATAAATGCAGTCATTCTATGTTCCCTCTCCTTTCCTTCTGACTAATTTCACTCAACATGATTCTTTCCATATCCATCCATTTATAGCAAAAATTTCATAACTTCATTTTTTCTGACAGCTGCATAGTATTCCATCGTGTAGATGTACCACAGTTTCTTTATCCAGTCATCAGTTCTCGGGCATACTGGTTGTTTCCAGGTTTTGGCTATTGTGAACAGTGCTGCTATGAAAATAAAAAGTGCGGATTGTGTTTCCCTCAGCGCTTTTTGGCTTTCCCAGGGGTATATTCCCAGGAGCGGTATGGCTGGGTCAAAGGGAGCTCAATTTCTAGTCTTTGGAGGAATGTCCATATTGTTTTCCAAAAGGTTGTACAAGTCGACATTCACCACCAACAGTGTATGAGAGTCCCCTTTCCCCACATCCACGCCAATGTCTGTCCATTTGGAAGGCAGGACTGCTAGAATCTAAAAGGAGTGAGTTCATCAAACCTCTAGTATTAACTTCACTTATTTTAGAATGGAGGTTGAATGTAGAATCAGGAATAAAAAAGCAGAGTTATGAGTCTGCTCCCTAAAGAAAAGAAAATATTAACAGCTTCTTTGGAAGTAAAGGAAAGATAGGTAAATATGTATTTTTGTAATAACAAGAAAAATGTCTCTGTAAAAGGCAGTTGAAAACCTTCTTCTTGCATAGTAACTTGAACATATCCTTTTAATGTTCTTTGCCAAAATTTTAACTGAAAGCTATAAGGATTTAGTCTGTGAAGAATTCTCATTGTATCATCAATGTATGATTTCCAGGGTGAAGAACAGATAACAATTGAAGACAACTTGGAAAGTGATCAAGAGATACATCAAGAAGGGTATGATTCAACCCAGAAAAATAACCACAACTATCAGTTGGGTTTCAAATTTGTTTTATCTTTATCTAGTTTTATTTTGTTTTTTTTTTTAATTTTATTTTTTTAACATTTTATTATACCACTGTAGATATACAATTACAAGATGTTCATGTTTGAAATTTGGTTCTACAGTGTTCCAACACCCATCCCTCCACCCCTGCCCATCTCCCATCACCAATGTCCCCACCTCCCTCTCTCTTCCCCCAGCCTGCCTCCATGGCAGGTTCTTTATCTCCTTTCTCTCTAACTCTCTCTCTCCTTCTTGCTTCCATTTCTTACACATTGTAGATAGTAATATATTCTAGAACATGATTGGGTCCACTAGTTTGATGTACCTGGTCCAGACCACAAAAAAATGGTGGCCACTATGGTGACCGAGTCTCATCTGGCCGCTTTTGAGGCCCTACAGAGGTAATGGACCCACTGCCAAAACCCATCTTGCCTCCTGGTAGCTTCATGGTCAGCTGAGCTAGGGAGAGCCGGATGGCAGCTCTCCCCATGCGTCTGAGTCTCTGCATCATGGCCGAGAGCCCTGAGGCGATTTGTGGGTGGGCCATCAGGATTCTGGGATGGAACAGAGAGGGGAATGGGGACACCAGCTCAATCTCCAGGAACACCGGTGACTTCCGCCTCTGAGGGCTGCCTCCCTGGCCTCAAACTCAGCTGCTCTCAGCTGGTCTTAAGATCAGCATCTCTCTTGCATGGGTTCTGATGAGCTGTGGGGTCCGGACCATGAAAATGGTGACTTATGGTGAGAGAGTCATCCGGCTGCTCCTGAGGCCCTACAGAGGCAATGGGTCAACACCCAAAACCCATCTTGCCTCCTGGGAGCCTCATGGTCAGCTGAGCTAGGGGAGAGCCAGATGGCAGCTCTCCCCTGTGCATCTGAGTCTCTCATCTTTCTCTCTCTATCTCTATTTCTGTCTCTGTATTTCTCTTCTCCTACACCTTGTGACTTGCCTTATGGTTTATGATAAAATTATCTATGTGTATATTCAGTAGAGATTTCTAATGTAACATTATAGTTCCTCATTCACCATAAACCTCCCCAGTTTGTTATAACTACAATGATCATTATGTTGTACAGATATGAATGATCCTGGGAAGGACCTGGTCCTAGCCTACTTTGTTATCTAAGCCTCTTGTGCATCTGCGCACTATTCTTCCTATGTCAGACAATCCACCATCCAGGGCCCACAGGGCAGAGCCCCTGGGAGTGTAGACAAGCCTGTCTACTGTCTGCCACCTGCCAACGCAGCTGGGCACCACAGCCACACCTGCAACACCTCGAGGGGCAGGTGGCCCAGTTTTATTTTGTTTTATTGGGTGGGTCCACCCTAGCCTTTCCCAGGGCTTACTCATAATCTGAGCTCAGAGACAACTCCTAGTAGGGATCAGGGTTATCTGGGGATTCAACCAGATCAGCTACGTGGGAAGTTTCCTGCCCACTATACTGCCCACCCAGTCCTACTTGTCTAATTTTTGTAATTAACTTCCTTTCATTTAATCACCAAAGATGCATCATTATAAAGCAGTTCATATATATATATATATATATATATATATATATATATATACCTATTATACCAATATCCAAGTTCAGGTGAAACATGAATCAGGAGGTCTTGTCAAAGGTGGAAATTACCACAAACGTGTGTGAGTCAGAGGTTAGGTAAGACAGAGAAGGGAACAGTGTACTAATAATTGTTGAAAATGCTAACACCAACCTAGAACTGAACATTAAATACAGGTAAAAAGAGGCCCAGGGTGACCGGACATATCATGAGGAGACTCAGACACAACAGGAGAGCTGCCATCCGGCTTTCCCTTAGCTCAGTTGACCATGAGGCTCCCGGGAGGAAAGATGAGTTTTTGGGAGTGGGCCCATCACCTCTGTGGGGCCTCAGAAGCAACTGGATGAAACTCACCCATCACAATAGCTGCAATTTTCACTGTCCAGATGCCACAGCACATCAGAGCCCGCCCAGGAGAGATAGTGATCTCAGACCAGATTAACAGAGTAGCCGAGTTCAAGCCCAGATAGGCAGCCCTAGGAGGTGGAAGTCACTGGGCATTCATGAGATGGAGCTGGGTCCACCCCTTTCCCTCTCTGTCTCGTCCCAGAGGCCCTGTGACCCTGCCCACTAACTGCCCCTGGGAGACCAGCCATAAGATGCAGAGACTCAGACACAACAGGGAGAGCTGCCATCCAGTTCTCCCTAAGTCACACGGCCGCTTGCGGCCACACAGTACATCAAACTAGTGGAACCAATCATGTTCTAGAATATACTACAATCCACAATGTGTAAGAAAGGGAGCGAGGAGGAGAGAGAAAGAAGAGAGAGAAAGGAGATACAGAACCCACCATGGAGGCAGATTGGAGGAGGGGGAGGGAGGTGGGGACATTGGTGATGGGAGATGGGCACGGGTGGAGGGATGGGTGTTGGAACACTGTAGAACCAAATCTCAAACATGAGCATCTTGTAATTGTATATCTAAAGGTGATATAATAAAATAATTTTTAAAAGATATACATGATAACCTCTCAGTGTATGTATTAAAATCTACAACATGTAAAAGAAGGAAAAGAGACAGAGAGACAGAAAGAGAAAGAGAGAAAAGAGACAAAGAACCTGCAATAGAGGCCAGCTGGACAGGGGGAATTGGGGACATATGTGGTAGGAAATGGGCACTGCTGGAGCACTGTATGACGAAACCCAAACATGAACATCTTTGTAATTAATATCTCACTGTAGTATAATAAAATATTTTTTAAATAATGCTGTTCATGATTGGGTTTCAGTCATTAAATATACCAACACCCATTGCTCCACCAGTGTACAATTCCCACCACCAATGACCCCAGTTTTCCTCTTTCCACCTGCTTCCCACCCCTGGTCTGAAATGGCAGGCACTTTTCTTTTTTTCTCTCTCACTATTTCCTTTTGGGCATTACAGTTTACAATCAATGAACTGAGAAGTCATCACATTTGCTCCTTTTCCTACTTTCAGCATGCAGTTTTTTATCCAGAGTGATCGTTTTTAACTATCATTATCCTGGTGATCTCTTCTCTCTATCTCACCTGCCTTCTCCCTCAGCACTTGAGGCAGGCTTTCAACTGTAGACCAATAAATTGTTGCATTTCATCATGGAGACATTAAGGCCTCATATGAGTGATTACTAATTTAAAATTTATTATTACATTTGTCATTACAAACTTAAACATTAATTATGATTTGCAATCATCTCCCACCACCAATTTCTCTCCCTCACTATCTACACAATACCATTTTTTAAAATATTAATGAATCTCTAAGAAAATCAATGGGGCAAATTCAAACTATTAATTTCCTTGTAACCCAATATCCATAACAGACTTTTAATTAAACATAAATTATTAACTAATTGCTCCAGTCTGTGCTGTCATTAATTTATCTTCTTAACATCAGTTAATTAGCAACTATTTCCCAAAGTCCAATCCATTTAAAAGCACAGAAAATTTGCTTTTACCTTGTATTATTATCCTGAAGGTATTCCAAGTCCTTAATACCCCACAAAGTAGAAATGGCAATATGCTATTTTTATTTGTCTTGTATCACTTGTCTTCCCATTGATCATCTATTTGTTCAACAGGCACCAGTCTCAAATAAATGAGTTACTGAAAATAAGTCAGAGAATATCAAAACTAGTATACATTTTCAGCTTCTAATTCCTAGTCAAAGATTGTCTGCTTCTATCACAAAATTAAGCATTTGTCCATTGTCTAAATTTTTACTAAACTGTATTTAAGTACCACATCTCTCAGGAACATTGTTTTATGTATCACAATATATCTTTGAAATTGGTCTGAATTAGGATTGAAAGTTCCTGTTGCATGTACACCAAAAAACATATTTGTCTTGAATATTTCCTTGAAATTGATCTTAGTTAGTTCTTAATCTCTACTCCCAGGGACCGACAGATTATCTTAGGTAGTTAGAAGCATAGGAGGTAAAGTGCTGGCCTTGCATATGGCCAGCCCCAGTTCAATCCTGGCATCCTAAATGATCTTTTGAGCATTGTCAGGAGTCACTCTTGAGCTCCTTGCTAAGATTAGACACTTAGCACCTCCAAATGTGGCCCAAAAAAAAGAGGCCTCAAGTATCACTAATGCTAATGAGACAAAAATAAATAACACAGAGTTTGGGAATTGTCCTGTCAAAGTAACGGAACAACCAACCGGCAGCATCTGCTTTTAACTATTTTATTTTGTGCCATATCAGAAGTTGATAGTGAACTATGCATATTCCCTGTATTTGAAATGTGATAAATCCACTCTATAGAGTAGTTATATGTGCCCTGTCCAGTGTTGCTCCACACCGTCACTGCTTCACAACAGAGAAAGTGCATTTGCAACTTTTCCTAAAATTGCTTTTATTACACTTTTACTTCCTCAATATCTCAATATCTTCAAGAGCAATAACCTTCATTCTTGGTACTATTCACACAATTATACACAGACATATGGAACAACCAAAGTTTCATGAAATAAAGCTACATGTTATCTGCATTTTACATGTATGAGACTATATTCTCATGCATCATATACTCTAAGCTGATCTTTTTTAAATTGTTTTTGGTTTGGTTTTGGTTTGAGTGATGTTCAAGAGTAACTCCTGGCTCTGTGCTCAGTAATTGCTCCTGATGGTGCTCAGTGGGACCGCAGGGAATGCTGAGGATAGAACCAAGGAGGCCACATGCAAGGCAAGAGCCCTATGTACTGTACTCTTTCTCTCCAGCCCCTTTTTATTTTGTTTGTAAAGATAGTTCCCATGCACAGAATGGCCACATAATCCCTCTCTCAGGCCCCCCATACACAGTTGTAAAAGACCATTCCAGTTAGGCAATATACACTCCCACTTCATGGGGGGCAGGGAATCCACACAACAAAGCCAACAAGAGTAAAATTCAGAGGAAGTGTCTGAAGATGTGCAAGAAGAGTTGCAGGAGCTGGCTTTGGAGCTGTGAGTTGTGCCCTATGACTTGCAGAGTTACTGCTCGAAGAGGGAGCTGGAAGCTGTAAGAACAGAGGGAAGCTTTCTGCATGGGTCAAATTCTCAAAGGTTCTGAAGGTCTGAAGTTCAGGCATGAATATTCCTTTACTAGAAGAGAAGCAGTGGTTTTAGAAATGCCTTCCAGTGGCCTGATAGTGACAATTGTTATGCTCTCAGAGCTGGTTTAAGTGGCAACAGGGGACCCCTAGAAGTAAAGGGTAGTCCTGATGGGCAGTACTGTGACTGGGCCTCACTCCCCCATAGAATGCAATTTTCCCTGGAAGAAGCAGAAGCATTCAGTGCTTACTTGTTGCCCACCCCCATGACAAAGGTCTCAACAAAACGAGACTTGTCAACAACCCAAGATATTTCTTGTATAGCTTTATTACCACCCACTGGTTAATAGGTCTAAAAACCATGAAGTCATATTTCTTGTTTCTGGCCCCTTGTGAAACTGGTCAGATTCCCTTTAAAGAGAAGAGTGATGGAAGATAGAGAACCCATGCTTACACAAAACTGTGGAACCAGAAGAATGAGAGTTCATTGGATTTTTTTAAAGACATGTGTTTATTTTATTTCAGTTGGCCTATTTTTAGTTACACCCAGCAGTATCACTTGTCTTCCCATTGTTCATGGATTTTGCTCAAGCGGGCACCAGTAACATCTCCATACGTCCTGTAACATGTTAGAATAGCCCAAGGGCATCTGCTCACTCAAGGAACATAAAGAGCCTCAAACCATTCCATCAGATCATGGGGATGAGGCCTATAATTGTTACTGGTATTTGACATATCAAATACGACACGGGTAGCTTGCCAGGCTCTGTTGTGCAGGTGAGATACTCTTGTAGTTGCTTCTCATCTCATGCATTCATTAGAACCATGCTTTGCAGCCGTGCAAGCCAGGCTTATGATCAGCTCTTCTGCTGGGTGGAGCTCTGACAAGCTGGGGAGTCGGATGTGGAAAATGGCGGCCCCTCATGGTGTGGGGGTTCCTCTGGCTTCTTGCGAGGCTCTGCTGGGATGGCGGGCCAGGGCTAGAACCCGCCTTCCTCCCGGGGGCCTTGTGATCAGCTGCAATCTGTTTTCTATTCAGATCGTATAAATTTTACTGTAAGTATTAGTTACAGTACTTTGTAATACTTACAAAGTACTTGTATCTTTCTATTCAGATCATATAAATTTTACTGTAAGTATTACAAGTTACAGTACTTGTAATACTTATAGTAAAATTTATACGATCTGAAGTTACAATACTTGTAATACTTATAGTAAAATTTATACAATCTGGAGAGCTATTCCAAATTATACCAAAATCTGAAAGAGAAAATAGTTTTGCTCCATATTCATCTCCTCTTTGAAAAATATATCTCCATCGTCTTCCAAATAGCTAATATCTGTTCCATCTGGATATGGTGTTATGACTCGTCTATCCATTGCTGGAATCATTTTTTGGTAAAATGCAGAAAGATTCTTTAAAACTTCATCACTTAAAACATCAAGAGACCTTGCTTCAAGTAAAGCTGACATATTTAGTCCTATAAACTGTAAACAAGACAATTTCAACTGGTCAGCATTATACATTGCTGCAATTTCCAGGAGCATAGCAGCATTCTTAAGGGTTAGTTTTTCAGCTAACGCTACTTCACAAATTTCTTTCAATTGAGTTATGAGAAGCTGATCAGCCACCACAAGAACACTACACACAAAATCCACATTTTGAGATTCTTTTATCACCATAGCTTCATCTGTATAGAGGTAGTCCAAAACAACTTTCAGAATATCAGAATGTATTGGCATTTTCAGAGCTGCACAACTGGAAGCCTCAATCCAAGAGCTACTCAGCATACTATGAAAATATTCAAGTCTAGCACAAAGAACATATTTATGACAAGGAAATTCCTTTCCATCCACTGATTTCATGGTCATATAACATAGAAATAAACATTTTTTCTGATTTAGCTTTGGTTTATTACCCGGTTTTTGGCAATAACAATAATTTGTTCATTTTCAAGTCTGACTCCATCTAACCTACTACTCAAGCACCCAGCAGTGCTAGGGGATATTCTTGCTCTGTGTTTAGGCACCACTCCTGGTAGTACTTAGGGAACCACGTGCAGTGCTAAAACTGGGGTTGGCTGCATGCAAGTGCCTACTTCCTGTAATACCTCTCCAGCCCAGGATCTACTTTCGATCAAAATTACACACAATGGCTCAAAAGCTGATGGCAGTAGACTTTTTGAGCAAGTGAAAAACTATCTTGCCCCGTGATATATTTTTTAGCTTTTGGTTAATTTTTTCTCATTTCCCCTGGTCAATTTCTAAGAAGAAGCTTTCTGCAGCTCTATAATCCCTCAAGGGTAGACACATCTATATAGCAAAAGTTAGTCCACATATAACTTATTTTTAGCCTAAAATTAAATGAACTTTCAATTTCCATTTTGTAGGACATTTACTTCATACGTTATTTTGTTTAAGGAAGCCTCATCTTGCCTGAAAATGCCAATCTCGTGTGTTAAGTAACACAAAACAAACCAAATTACTTTTAAAGACTTAATGAGATTTATTAAATGATACATGAATTGGGCATCAGCCTGTCTAGTAAGTAGAAGAAATCACAAAAAATTATTAAATATAAGGATTTATATAAGCAGAATGAACTCAAGATAAGGGAAGAGGGGATTATTTTTGCTTAAATATTTCTCCATTTTACAAAGGCCTTTTTTATTTTCCACCTCTATGGAAAATAAAAAGGCCTTTGTAAAATGGAGAAAGTAACTATTGTTACCAACTGATCCTATAAGATCCCACACTAACTAAGACTAGAAGGCTGATTCTGCAATCACGTTAGTGTTTGGTTGGCTTAGCACATTCACCTCCATTTTGAAACTTCCATTTTCTTTTCAACATATGCTAAAGTGTTCACCTCTGCCTGCATTTTTTGTTTTTGTTTTGTTACAGGTTTTTGGAAAAGAAATGTAGCATAATTTGTGATTTTTGTAAGAGACACAAAACCACCTTTCACTACATCTTCTGGAGTGTTTTATTAGCAGGTAAATAATAAGAGAACAACATACCAGTGTCTTTAAGGATCACTGAAGTATTATCCTTTTTTGAAAAGAAAATAAATCTCCTTCCCTTATACTACAGTGAGTCCTGCAGAGGGGCAAATCAAGAAGCCGCTGAGGCAACTTGGGGTACTTATGTAAGTTTGTAAGTTTTTTCTCCATCTGGTTCATTTTACGGAGACAGTAGCTAATTTTTAAGATCACTTCCCTTGTAGCCTTTGCTATTGTGACATGGATCTGAGAAATGGGCAACACAAATCCAGAAAACTGGAGAACAAGACCAAAACAAGGCAGAAGCCTAACTGCAGGGAGCAGCATAAGCAATTAATGACATGCGTAAATTTTACTTTATGAAAAACCTTCTTGTGTTTATGAAAAAACATAAGTGGAACCTAGGTCACAGCCCACTTCATTTCCCCTAAAAGGCAGGGTGGGGTGTGTGTCCACAATTGAGGTGTCTCCTAGTTTTAGTCCCTCCCACGCTCATTTTGACAAATAGTATTATCTATAAAATGTGAAAACTCCCTCACCACAGTCCAAGACTGTCATTGCCATAGGATCAGTGTACAGAAGGTGCTCAGACAGGATCACTGTACAGAGGGTGCTCAGACAGATCAGTACAGAAGGTGCTCAGACAGATCAGTACAGAAGGTAATCAGATAGGATCAGTGTACAGAAGGTTCTCAGACAGGATCACTGTACAGAGGGTGCTCAGACAGGATCAGTACAGAAGGTAATCAGATAGGATCAGTGTACAGAAGGTGCTCAGACAGGATCAGTACAGATGGTGCTCAGACAGGATCAGTGTACAGAAAGTGCTCAGAGAGGATCAGTACACAGAAGGTGTTCAAACAGGATCAGTACAGAAGATGCTCAGACAGGATCAATACAGAAGGTCCTCAGAGAGGATCAGTGTACAGAAGGTGCTCAGACAGGCTCACTGTACAGAAGGTGCTCAGATAGGATCAGTAGAGAAGGTGCTCAGACATATCAGTACAGAAGGTGCTCAGACAGGATCAGTACAGAAGGTGCTCAGACAAGATCAGTGTACAGAAGGTGCTCAGACAGGATCAGTGTACAGAAGGTGCTCAGACAGGATCAGTACAGAAGGTGCTCAGACGGGATCAGTACAGAAGGTGCTCAGACAGGATCAGTGTACAGAAGGTGCTCAGACAGGATCAGTACAGAAGGTGCTCAGACAGGATTAGTGTACAGAAGGTACTTAGACAGTATCAGTACAGAAGGTGCTCAGACAGGATCAGTGTACAGAAGGTGCTCAGACAGGATCAGTGTACAGAAGGTGCTCAGGGTGGGGGAGCAGCAGGATCATAGCCTTCTTGACTGGTTTTAGACTGCAGACCACACGGAGAAACCATACATCTCGACCTTTGTAGGATGAAACAAGATGTAGATGGACAAGGCTGTCTTCCTATGAAACTTAACCGGCAAAATGCAAATATAGATATACAATATAACTATAGTTACTGCCTTAAAAAACAGACCTTGCAAGTTGGCCTTTTCTAGGAAACATTTTCATTACTAAAATCTTTTCTTCCTAACTTGCAATCTTGGTAACTACACAGTTGGGAAGTGAGAATACATGTCCTAAACCTTTCTATGTCCCTATAACCAGAAAAAAAAATGTTCAATTAGTCCAAAAAAGATTAGCCAGAGAAAAAATAAATAGCATGCATGCACAGAAGCCCAGGCAAAGAATAAAGACTTTTAATCTGATCATTCCAAAAGGTTATGTAGTTTTCATAAAGGGAGGAGGGGTAATATATCTGAAAGGGAAAGACAGAACAAGGAAATTTGAAAGGTGAAAAAAAAAATTGTACAACTATCTACATACACATTGAAAACAGACCTTGCAAGGCGTGCAGGGACTTAGGAGGAAAAGGCTCTCTCACCTCCAAAGCACAAGCAAGATTTCTTTTCCTTTATTTTTTGTCCCTTTTTTTTTGGAAGGGTCACACGGCTGCTCTCAGGAATTACTCCTGAGTGCTCAGGGGACCAATTGGGATGCAGAGGATCGAACCCAGGTCAACCATGTGCAAAGCAAATGCCCTATTCCCTGAATTATCACTCCGGCCCCAGAAGATTTATTTTCTAGTTTGTTGATGGTTATTATAATCAAGAAGCAATGGTTGTATCATTTGAAGCTTTTTATTAAGCCTGTGCTTCACTGAATTAGATTGGCAATAACTGCAATAAGGTAATAATGACACTCACTGTGTTTATTTCCTTCACAGGTTACCTTGCTCTGGTGATTGCAGCTTGTGTGATCAACTTTAACAGAGCCCTCCCTCTCTTTGTGATCACCGTGGCAGTCTTCTTCTTTGTAACCTGGGATCACATTATGGCCAAATATGAACATCGAATTGTTGAGTGCCTGTCCCCTGGGCGAAGACTGCTGAACAACCATTGGTTCTGGCTGAAGTGGTGATGTAGTTGCTGCTTTTATTGCAGTTGAAGTCTTTTCCTATATTGTTCCAAAAATTACCTTGTCTCTTCATTTGTGGGATATTGAAGTTCAAAACAATTTTGGTAGTAATCTTTATTAAAATGCCTTCAGTTTTACAAAGAGAAAATCAAGGTCTAACTAAGGCAATAGCTCGTTCACAATGTGTTCTTTTGTCCCTATAAATTTCCTTAATTTCAAGTACCCTTAAACAATGAAATGTGGCCCAAAAGATACTGACTTGGTAGCATTTTGTGTGCTACATTAGAGAGATACATTTATGGCCACCTATCAAGACGCAGTTAGGAATACGGGGCAGTGTGAGAAATAGTCATTGTGTTAGCTTGGATTTAGCTTTCTTGGCACCATGATAGGTCTTTTTTTTTTTATTATACCGTGTGAGACATACAATTACAAGTATGTTCATAATTGGGTCTCTGTCATACAGTGTTCGAAGCACCCATCCCTCCACCAGTGCCCCATTCCCACCACCCACATCCCAAACACTCCCCCACCCAATCCCAGCCTGCCCCTATTGCAGGCACATTTTCTTTCTCTATCTCTCTGTCTCTGTCCCTGTATTTCTCTCTCTTGTCTTATATTTTGTGGCTTGCCCTACAGATATTAACAGTTCTACGATGTCTCTATGTGCATATTCAATAGTGAGTTCCAGTGTGACATCATAATTCCCCATCCCCATAACTTTCCAGTTTGTTGCAACTACAATGATCATTACAGTGTATAAATGAGAAAGATCCAGGGAAAGACCTGGTCCTAAATTCCATTATTGTCTAAGATTTATACATCATATGTTGACAATAATATGTCCCCTGACTTTAAACTTTACTACAAAACTATAGTATTCAAAATAATGTGATTTTGGAATAAAAATGGACAGACAAATTGCTAACATAAATATGACAAAGGAACCAAGTAAGGAAAGTGTTTCAACATATTTTGTTAAGAAACTGTACAGCTTTATGCAAAAGAACAGAATTATATTGTGATCACACACAGTGCACAAGAGTTTCCTATAAATGGTTTGTTCTGTAGCGGCCATTAAAGACTTTTCTCTCGGCCTCTTTGGGGTCCTCCTCTCCCTCCGTGCCCGTCGCCAATTTGCACCAAATCCCCCCTTCCTAACCCCCCCCACCCCCTAAAGACTTTCTCTCGGCCTCTTTGGGGTCCTCCCTCTCCCCTCAGGTGGCAGTCCTAGGTATGACTTAGGTCTAGTTCAAACGATCATAATCTTCAGGGAGATCCACCAGAAATCATCACACAACCTTGACCTTATAAACCTTATAAACCAAGACCATGCAATCCCAGCTAAACATCTTTTACAGTTCATTCAAATTACAAGTCAACCTGTCAGATGTCCCAGTCTCCTCAGGAGTCAGGACTCAATATATAAAGTCTATTTTAACTCTTTGAGGCATCAGTGAGGGTCTCCACTGCAATGAACACACTTCAAGCTTTGTCTTGAAAAAAACAGGTACTAAATACCTCTCCCATCTCTTAAAACAGAGGTAACAAATAAAAGATCTAGTAAAGAAATCATTAAACTTCACTGTTTAATCATGATTTTTCCTCTTTGAACCTTAAACCAGTGAAAGGCCTGTCAAGTTTTAGGAAAAAGAAAACACATTGCTTATTTATTTCTCTTTTTTGTGACTAATATTTGCCCAGTCTGTCAAAATTTCTAGAAGCACAACTTGCTGGTGCTTGGAGTATTACTTTTATTAGTAGCTTTATTTATTTAAGTCTGATTAAGATTTTTAAGTTAGTGCAACAAATGGTACCAATGCTTCCCTTTTGATTCTTTTAGGGTTTTTGGAGTGCATTGATTCTTGGGGTTATTTTATGGCTGGCCTTGGACACTGCCAATCTGGGCCAACAGCAGCTGGTGTCATTTGGGGACTTATAATGTACATTGTCCTGGTATTTCTATTTTCTAAACACCCAACCAAAGTAAGTATAGAATCCAAAATTTTGATGTTTTCACTCTTTTTCTCACATTTAAATTGCTAAAATAATAAAGAGAGAACTGAACTGTTATTTAATGTTTATCTTACCTTACTATGATATTTTAAGAGACTGAAATGCCCTTCTTCCTGAGTTTTTTTATGTGCTGTTACTCTTTCATTTTTTCACTCAGTAATTTTCCAGGTATACAACCAGTAAAATATTCTCTCCTGTCAAATCCATTTTATATCTCATATATGCACTTATCTACCTCCATATAGTACACACACAAAGAAAAGTCATTTTGATATATATTTCTTCTGACCAGTTAATAATCTTATTTTTCTGCCATTGTATTCTGTATTTTATCAACTCAATTTGATAATTCACAATTTGGACCATTTCATTCCAATTTTTTACCCTTGAACAGTTTTGTTCACATTGAATTCAATTCTTATCCTTATTCTACCATACTATACTCTATTACATTGGAAGTACTGAGATATCAAAGTTTTCAACTTGTCTGAGAGTAACAAATTCTAGAACTTTGTCTGAGCTTCATAAAATACTATATGAAAGGTTGCTCAAAGAAAAAAGAATTCATCAGAAACCAAAGACACCAAGCTATTAGGATTCAATTTTTTGTTCCCATGGGTTGAACATTTCTGCTTTTTCTATACCTGCAATCTCATGGCTCTTTGCAGGCCACTTATGTCTGCACTGAAAATGAAAGTAGATGATTGTCCATTAGTGCTGCACTACTGGGTCTGCATTAGAATTAATTGGTTCTTTTTACAGTGAAATGAGAGTCCCTGAACAGGGTGCAATTTCACTTAATCCACTTACAAATCATCAGATCAACAAACCTTGGCCACACCAAGAGGTTATTTTCTACCTTTCACTTTCCATTTGGATAAGAGTTTGGGGTATCTAATATTGGCAGCATGACTAGGAAAGTCCAGTTCCCCCTCCTATGTTGGCCTATATAAGGTCATGAAAAAGAACCTTTGTGCCTATACTATTTTCTCATGACATAATGATATAACCTCTTAACTAAAAGTTTCCAACTCAGGTTTAAGAAGAGGAAATACAAAGTAGAGCTTCTTAATATGATTCTATCAGGAGATTCTTTGCCAATGACAGTTTTGGCCTCCTAAAGAAAATTTAACTACACTTATGATGCATCTAAGGCAAAAGAGAGGCACTGGGTATTTATGCTGAGTTGCCATTTATTTCTAATAAGTTCTTTTCATCTTTCTAGGTTTACTGGAGGCCTGTCTTTTTTGGGGAATTGGGTTACAGTTTTTTCTTGGGCTCTTAATTTTAAGGACCAACCCTGGATTTATGGCTTTTTGATTGGTTGGGCAAACAGGTTCAGGTATGTTTGGTTCAAAAGAACATCCTGTTTTTATAGTTCCGCTAATGTCAGGCTGTCAGAAATAGGCTTGTTTTTGTCTGCGTCAGTTGCCTCAAATTTTAGTTCCATAGCATGAATTAGAAAAATAATTTTGCCACATGGAATATGTGAGTCTGTCTAGTTTTACTATCACTGTGGTTGTTCCTTTCCCATTTCATCCCTTAAGTTACTCCTCTATGTCATTTGCCCTCTCATTGTGCCTCAGATGCTCTATTGGAGAAACAGACTGTCTTTGCATCTATGGTGACCTGCTTCGTTATTTTTGTCTTGGAGACAAACTCTGAGGAATGAAAATCTATATGCAGAGAGGGTTCAAAAATATACTTCTATTGGATTACCCTTTGTCCACAGCCTTCCGTCTCCCTACTCAGCAGGTGTCTGTTTCCTAACCAGGAGCAGAGACTTGCCAGCCCTGGGTTTTGTGTTGTAAGCAAAATGTTGTTTTTCTATTTCCTGTCTACCCTTTGCATATTCTTATGCTAGAGCAACATCCTTTTGTATAGACAAACAAAGACAGTTAAGGCTGTGTATTTGTAATATAGGAGTTAATTAATTCTGAAATATTTACTCCTGGGCATCCATTATATTTCCTAACTTAAAACCTCAGTTTCCCTTAGGTTGATTCTAGTTCCTTACACCCCAAAAGGAGGGTCCCACTGTGGGTCTGGATGGACCCAGGGAAAGCCGTGAGTCAGCTACCCTGGCTTTAACATGGGGCAGGCTAAGTGTCATAAGTAGTATAATAAGCTAAAAGTATAGTCATGGAACAAACTCTGTCCGACCCAAAGATAAGCAAATGATTTCAGACTGGTTGGGTTAGGATAAAATTAACCTGGAATAGATAGGAGTGTAATCTGGAATAGATAGCAAGATGTCCCCAGGAAAAGCTACCCTTCATAAATGTCTTTATCTCTTATTGTATTCATACAAAATGACTAGAAATTTATTAAGTGATCATTCACCAGGTAAGGAAAGGAAAAATTAACACACCAGGATTCCACCTTTGTCCTGGGCAGGATTCCATTTCTGGGTGGAGGTACCATATAGATTGCTTCAAGAAGAGGCTTTTACACCCTCTCTTTGTTGCAGGATCAAAGTTCGTCAATTCTTGCAACTCCCAACCCCCAACAGTTCTCTGGCCAGTTTAATTTTATCCTAACTCCAACTGGATCCAAAATTAGTTGCTTATTTTTGTATCACGACAGAGTTTGTTCCATCACTGTGCTCTTAGCTTATTATCCTGCTTATAACACTTAGTCTGCCCCATGTCGAGGCCAGTATAGCTGACTCACGGCTTGCCTTGGGTCCATCTAAACCCCATGGTGCGACCCTTCTTTTGGTGTGTAAGGAACTAAAATCAATCTAAGGGCAGGCGGAGTGTAAGGAACTAAAATAAATCTAAGGGCAGGATTAAAATCGGTTAATTTTAATCCTGTTAGAATTAATTAACTCCTATATCACAAATGCATAGCCTTAACTGTCTTTTTTGTGTCTATACAAAAGGATGTTGCTCTAGCATAAGAATATGCAAAGGGCAGACAGGAAATAGAAAAACAACATTTTGCTTACAACACAAAACCCAGGGCTGGCAAGTCACTGCTCCTGGTTAGGAAACAGACACCTGCTGAGTAGGAGACAGAAGGCTGTGGACAAAGAATAATCCAACCAATTTCTATGCCATCTGCTCAAGAGGAAATAAAAAAATAGAAAAAAAATCTGTCCAAGTCAATGTCACAAGAATATTGGTCCCCCATCCTCTGCAGAACCCGGTGGATGCTGTGACCAATAATTACCACTCAGTCACCACCATTATTTGTTCTTGTCCTTTCTTTAACATAGACTTTCTTGGAATATAGTGATGCTGGTGCTTCTTTTTGTCTTTGGTGAAAAATACACGGACCACTTCTTTGCATTTAAGGTAAAACTTAACTATTTTTCTATATGATCACTTTCTTTTCAATAACTTCTTGGTCTTTGCAACTATTCAACTAACATCAAACTGACCAGAATATTATTGGAGCAACACAAACCACTATCCTTGTTCATTATAATCTTACATAAGACAATATTTTACTTTACTACTTTTTAGAATTAAGGGAAACATCTAAGGAAAAATATTATAAGTCTTCAAATAGTTTGGGAAAGGGTTTATAATGTTGCCTAAGAAACAGTACTTATGAAAATCATATGTGGTAACAGTATCTGAGACTTCAGGGGGGAAAGACTTTGGAGATTTGGCAATGAAGAGACTTGTGACCATAATCACTTCCAGATTTAGGATTGTGGCAGCTTTGTACTGGGGAAACCCCTTGGTCCAGGCCAGCAGGAACAGCTGTTCCCTCACATCAATCTCTGCTCTTACAGAGCCAAGCCCCTATTAAACCCTTTTCTGTTTTTCTTCAGCACCACGATGCCTCAGCAGGCCAGTAGGGGGAGCGTTCTAACCAAATAATGGGAACTTCACTTCCGGCGACAACTAGGACTCAGACCTGGCCCCTAATCCATTCCCCTCTAGGGAATACCAGTACATCTTTCTCTAGGAAATACCCACACATATTGTTGGCATGGAAAGATACTTTTGGCTTTTGTTTAATGAGTCTTCTTTTTTAAAATTGTATTGTATTATACCACCGTGAGTTATACACTTACAAAGATATTCATGATTGGGTCCCAGTCACACAGTGTTCCAACACCCATCCCTCCACCAGTGCACATTTCCCACCACCAATGTCCCCAGCTTGCCTCCCCACTCTCCCAGCCTGCCTCTATAGCATGCATTCTTCTCCTTCTCCCTCTCCTTCTCCTTCTTCTCCTTCTTTACCTTCTTCTCCTTCTCTGACTCCTCCTCCTTCTCCTTCTCCTCCTTTATCCTCCTTCTCCTTATCCTCCTCCCTCCTCTTTCTTCTTCTTCTTCTTCTTCTTCTTCTTCTTCTTCTTCTTCTTCTTCTTCTTCTTCTTCTTCTTCTTCTTCTTCTTCTCCTTCTCCTTCTCCTTCTCCTTCTCCTTCTCCTTCTCCTTCTCCTTCTCCTTCTCCTTCTCCTTCTCCATCTCCTTCTCCTTCTCCTTTTCTGACTCCAACTCCTTCTCCTTTATCCTCCTTGTCCTCCTCCTCCTCCTCCTCCTTCTTCTTCTTTTCTCTCTCTCACTCTCTTTCTCCCTTCTCTTACATATTGTGGCTTACCCTTCATACATTTAGAGATTATCATGTAAATCCTTTTGCCTATATTAAATGTTCAGTTCTAATCTGGTGTTAGTTTTCAACAATTAGTAGAAAACTTTAGAGTCTTCTTTGCTACACTACTAAGTAATTTTCTGATGTAAGGATTCCAAATTTAGCTCCAAATTACCCTGGTTTCAGTTAGATCAAGCATTACATTGAATCCTATTTAAAAACTGTTGGTAATTCTTTTTTTGTTTGTATTTTTTGGGGTCACAGCTGGAGTTGCTCTTGGCCACTCCCATCTCAGTGCTTAGGGGACCAGTCAGTGCCAGGACTTGACCCTGGGTCTGCTACACATGGAACATGCTCTCAGTACCTTGCATCTTCTCTCAGGCCCCTGCAGAATATTTCAGTTGCTGATTTGGTACTGGAATAACTAAGACACCTCTGAAAGACCAAGGGCATACAAATGAAGAATATGATATATTCCTATAATGAATTCAGATGAAATAACTCAAGGAAGGTTATATAACTTATTGCCCAGACTGTACTAATACCATCAACTTTATCTCCACCCAGTGTAGAATCATGGGAACTTTCAAGAGATGAGCCCTTTAACTTCAAACAGCTTTAAGGAGTTTCAAATGCTCATTAAAGTCAACAAAAGCATTTTACCTGCTCAAAAAATCAACAAAATATACACATAAATAAACTGTAAATAATGGTACAAGATGTTTTTTAAAATATATTGATAGCTATTTCTTAGATACTACACAAATTATTATTCTCAGTCATTCATCTCCTCTGGTTTGTTCCTGACTATTATGACCTGAGGGAAGGGAGGCAGAGGAAGAGGTATGGAAGAAGCCCAGGGTTGAAGCTATAGACCATAGACTGTGCTGAAAGTTTTCAAAGAATATCTCCAAGATTTGGTCTAGAAATAGATAACTGTTGTGAATAGTGAACTAGTCGTTACCAGAGATCAAGCAGGGAATGAGATGAGTAAACTGGTGAAAAAGTAAAAAAGGTCTTAATATCAGAAACTAGACTCCAGCAGTGAGCATACATAATGGTGCTGAGTCTTGAAAAACATGTACCTGAACTGCTGGGTCTACTTAAATTCACATTCCCCCACCCTCCCACCCATCTACTACCATCATCTGTGGATTCTGCCGTTCACAAATTTAACTCTACTTGGAGGGCCAGCTGTAAGCCACACAAGCTTTTCAACACTTTAGAGGTAATGCCTACCCACCGGTTATGCTAAGACAAACTGCAGAAGAGAAATTGATTTCTAAGGCCATCCATTTACATAATGATAATTTTAAATTAAATATACTGGGGAAATTATATTAAAGACTAAGAAAATCTATAAAGCATGATTTAAAAGCTAGGTGAATAAGGGCTTATTTGGTAGGTGATGACGTGTGTTAGCACATGCCTGTGCAGCTGCCATTCCTACAAGAAAGAAACTATAGGAAAGTGCTGTTTCGCACACTGACAGAATCTGGGTTATTATTATTATTATTATATTATAATATAATCCTGAAGCTCTTGCCTGCTTGATATTAGAACAGTAATAGTTTCTGCTCATGTCCTTCACTTAGTTGATCTACTCCACACAAATTCCCCCAAAACTGACTACATGAAACTAAAGAGCTTCTGCATCTCGAAAGAAACAGTGACCAAGATAGAAAGACAGTCCACAGAATGGGAAAGAATATTCACCCAATACCCATCTGATAAGGGGTTAATACCCAGGATATATCAGGCACTGGTACAGATATATAAGAAGAAAACAGCCAACCCCATTAAAAAATGGGGAGAAGAGATGAACAGAAACTTTGACAAGGAAGAAATTCGAATGGCCAAAATGCATATGAAAAAATGCTCATCATCACTAATCATCAGAGAGATGCAAATCAAAACAACAATGAGACATCACCTCACACCACAGAGACTGGCCCATATCCAAAAGGGTAAAAGCAACAAGTGCTGGCGTGGATGCGGGGAAAAGGGGACTCTCAAACATTGTTAGTGGGAATGTCGACTTGTACAACCTTTCTGGAAAACAATATGGACATTCCTCCAAAGACTAGAAATTGAGCTCCCTTTTGACCCAGCCATACCACTCCTGGGAATATAACCTGGGAAGCCAAAAACACACAGCAGAAACACAATCCGCACTATTATTTTCATAGCAGCACTACTCACAATAGCCAGAACCTGGAAACAACCAGTATGCCCTAGAACTGATGACTGAATAAAGAAACCAGTGGTACATCTACACAAAGGAATACTATGCAGCTGTTAGGAAAAATGAAGTTATAAAATTTGCCTATAAATGGATGGACATGGAGAGGATCATGTTGAATGAAATTAGTCAGAAGGAAAGAGAGAGAGACACAGAATGACTGAATTTATTTGCATGACATAAATATATCACGTGGTCTTACCAAAAGTGGAAATTACCGCAAAGCGTGTGGGAGTCAGAGGTTAGGTAAGACAGAGAAAGGAACACTTGTGAATAAATGGCGAAAGGGCTGATACCAACATAGAACTGAGCATTAAATACAGGCCAAAAAATGCACATGATGACTTCTAAGTGTATGGAGTGCAACCCACAATGTGTAAGAGAAGGAAAAGAGAGAGAGGGAGAGAGAAGAGATAAAGAACCTGCCATTTAGGCAGGCTATGGGAGGGAACTGGGGACATTGGTGGTGGGAAATGGGCACTGGTGGGAGGGCGGGGTGCTGGAACACTATGTGACCGAAATCTCCAAACATGAACAACGTTGTAATTGTATATCTCACGGTGGTATAATAAAATGTTTAATTAAAAAAATTTCCCCAAAATTTCATGCCATCTCTGAGAAATTCAAGTAAGAAGAGCTCATCATAACACATGCTTTGAATGTTAAGGGGCCAGGAGTCATATAGCTACGAACATACTTTCATGTGTGAGCTATTAAATCCTCTCCTGGGTTCTGTCTTCTCCCCACCCCCAACAACTGCTTGTGTGGCCCTAATAACCCCCAAATCCTAGTGGGTCTGCCCTCAACATTTTTATTGTTTGTTATGGGTCCATGGACAGTTGTGCTCAGAACTTACTCTGGTGTCTATGTTCAGGGATCACTCCTGAAAGTACTCGGAGGACTATACTTGGTGCCAGGGATCAAGACAGTGTTGACCGCATGCCAGATAATTGCCTTTCCTCCTGTACTATCTCTCCAGCACTATTTTTCTAAATATGTATTCAAACAAATTCAGAACAAATTAGAATTAGCCCGAAGTGTGAAGCTACCTAGTAAAAACAAGTGTTATTTAGTTCAGGCATTAATGTCTAGGGTGTGGGGAAAGATGAAGAAAGAGGCCACAGTGAAATATACTAATGACTGGAACAATAATATAGCAAATGATTGGTGTCGAAAAATGTGCACTAGTGAAGGGATGGGTGTTGGAACATTGTATGACTGAAACTCAATTAAGAACAAATTTGTAACTGTGTATCTCATAGTGATTCAATTCAAAAAGTTTTTAAAAACCAACAGCATTTTGGTTTCTCCTTCCCAACAGGTCCTGCCCATCGTGGTTTTCTTCAGCACTGTGATGTCCATGCTGTACTATCTAGGACTGATGCAATGGGTCATTAGAAAGGTACGGGGCTCAGCCATACCACTCCTGGAAATATATCCTGGGAAAACACACAGCAGAAACACCATCTGCACTTCTATGTTCATGGCAGCTCTACTCACAATAGCCAGAATCTAGAAACAACCAGAGTGTCCAAGAACAGACAACTGGATAAAATAACTTTGGTACATCTACACAGCAGAATACCATGCAGCTGTTAGCAAAAATGAAGTTATTAATTTTGCCTATAAATGAATGGACATGGAGAGGTTCATGTTGAGTGAAATTAGCCAGAAGGAACAGGACAGATATAGAATGATTGCATTTACTTGTGGGATATAAATATATAAATATATACATAAAATATATACATGTCAATGCAGGGAGAACAGTGGAGTCAAAGAGGTGTGCCCATACCCGGAGGTTCTTTGTTCTTTTGACTATTGTTTTGATGCCTTTGAAGGCATTCCATGCTGCTCTTTTCCTCCTGCGCAACTCAGATTTCAGGTCATTCATCATGTTGACTTCTCGACCTAGGTACACATAGCTGTTGCATTCAGAGATGTTTGTTCCATTGAGAGTGAATGGGGCCTCTGGAACTAGTTCATTTCTCATGAACATAGTTTTGTTGAGATTCAGCTGTAGACCTATCCTTCCACATTCTCAGTCAAAAGCCTTATGAAAGCAGGATGAGAATACCATTCGGGTCTCCCAAAGAGGAATCGAAAAAGCCATGCTTGGAATATCACGTCTCACTCAAGTGAGAGAGGGAATCCGGAGTTCCGACCTCCATCACTATTCTAAAATCAAGGACGCTGTCTCATCTGCCAGAACATCGAAAATCAGATGGACTGGTCATACATATAATGCAATCTGGAGACAACCGTTGGACTAGAGCCATTACCTATTGGATCCCATGGGACACCAAAAGATCACGTGGCTGCCCACCTGCAAGATGGTCAGACTTCCTTATCAGGACCCTAAACAAGCAATTCGAAGCTCTCAATATCCCCGAAACAGACAGATGCCATTGGGCTACACTGGCACGTGATAGGGTCAAATGGAAACATTACTGGTGCCCACTCGAGCAAATCGATGAATAATGGGATATCAAGTGATCAAGTGATCAATATATACATATTATGTACATAGCATATAAAATTATATATATCATGATACCAATATCTAAGGTCAGGCAAAATATGGATCAAGAAGTCTTGTCAATAAGTGGAATCAACCACAAAGTGTGTGGGTGTCAGAGGTTAGGAAAGACAGAGCAGAGAATAGTGTGCTAATAATTGTTGGAAATTATAATAACAGCCTAGAGCTGAGCATTGAATATAGACAAAGGGATATATATGATAACCTCTAAATGTATGTATTAAAACCACAACGTGTAAAAAAGAAGGAAGAGAGAGAAAGAGAGAGAGAGAAAAGAGGTAAAGAGCCTCCCATAGACACGGGCTGGGGAGGAGGGAGAGACTTGGGGACACGGTGTAGGAAATGAGCACTGGTGGAGGGATGGGTGCTGGAACACTGTATGACTGAAAACCAAACTTTAACATCTTTGTAATTATATATCTCACAGTGGTATAGTAAAATATTTTTTTAAAAATGAAAAATAAAGTTGGCATTTCTCATCTCTGGGGAAAAAAGGACTGTCACAAACAAGGTGACAGGTATAGAGCTAATTATGTTAGTGATAAGCTCTCAACTTCCTTTTATCCAGGTTTTTACAAAGTACCTTTTATCTCTCCTCCAAGATTCACTTCTGCCATCTAAATTACTATATTCAAAACTAACCTGTTCCTACATATAGCCATAAAAGGAAAATGGACATGAAAGCTAGAAGATAGTTTCATGACATCTTTGCAATTTGCCAAATAAATACTTAGTGCGACAGGTCAGAACTTGACTATGCAAACAAGCATATCTCTGACCTGTCCACATGACCTAGTTATTTATATATCACTTGTGCCTTGGAAAGAGTCACTGCATTACCTTAGGAGGTAACAAAAATGGATCCATCGGATCTGGAGCTGTCATAGAACCAAAACAAGAAGGGGGAGCTTTGGGCTCCTTATGGGCTTATAAGCAGATACTGGGTAATGCTCAGGCTTATTCCTGGTTCTTTGCTAAGGGATCTCTCCTGGCAGAAGTCAGGGCACTGTGTCAGGTACCAGGGATCAAGTCCAGTTTGGCCATGTGCAAGACAGATAAATTCCCTACCCATAGTATTGTCTCTCTGATCTCTTAAGTCTAAGAAATTCATCTTATTATTGCTGCCCCAAAACTGTCAATCTCATAATTAGACATAAAAACAGGACATTGAGTTCGCACAAGACAGTACATACAAGTAAGCCATTTAGAGGAAAAGAAAGAGAGACAGCAAGAAGGAAGACCAGATTACCATGGAATATAGAAATTCAAAACAAATGTAGACTATGGTTTTCTCATCATTGATTTAAGCATGGAGTGTTACTGTGTTTGTGTTTAAGAAAAAAAGGAACAGCAGGTTCCCATACTCAGGTGGACACCACAGTCTAGTCGGAAGGACCACAGTAGGGAAACCATAAACGTGATTGAGAGTTATGTAGATATGAAAAAGCTAAACCTCAACTACTTTATTCTACTAAGTAGCTGGGCGATTGGTGACAAAAGTGGTCATGCCTCAGTTTTTACTTCTATAAAATCGGCATAATTGTAGGATTTCCCTGAAATAGTTAATGTGAACAGCAAATGTATAACCCAGGCCAAAGTCTTAAAACCATGTCTCACAAATGGGATTATATAAAACTGAAAAGCTTCTGCACCTCAAAAGAAAAGGTGACCAAGATACAAAGACAATCCACATAGTGGGAAAGAATATTCACCCAATATCCATTTGATAAGGGGTTATATCCAGGATATACCAGGCACTGGTAACACTTTACAAGAAGAAAACAGCCAATCCTATCAAAAAAATGGGGAAAGGAAATGGACAAAAGCTTCCAAAAATCAAGAAATTCGAAAGGCCAAAAGGCATATGAAAAAGTGCTCTTCATCATTAATCATCAAGGAGAGGCAAATCAAAACAACAATGAGATACCATCTCACAACACAGAGACTGGCACACATGCAAAACAGCAAGAACGATCGGTGCTGGCATGGATGCGGGAGAAAGGAATTCTCATCCACTGTTGGTGGGAGTGCTAACTGGTCCAGCCCTTTTTAGAAAACAATATGGACATTCCTCCAAAAATTAGACATTAAGCTCCCATTTGGCCCAGCAATACCATTCCTGGAAATATACCCTAGAAACCCAACAACACACAGCAGAAACACTATCTGTGCTTCTTTATTCATCGCAGCTCTATTCATGATAGCCAAAAAGTTGGAAACAACCAGAGTGCACGAAAACAAGGACCAACTAAAGAAATTATGGTAATCTACACGATGGAATACTATGCAGCTGTCAGAAAAAATGAAATCATGAAATTCACCCGCAAATGGATGGACATGGAGATATCACGTCTCCGTTAATCATCTATTTCTAAGCGGCACCAGTAATATCTCAATATGTCCTGTCACATGCTGTAAGCCAAGGGCATCGGCTTGACAGGAACAAAAGAGCCTCAAACCATTATTTAGTCATGAGAATGATCTATATAATTTTACTCATTTGGCATATCAAATACACGAACTTGGCTTGCCGTCGGAGCATACTCTAAAAACACCCCAAAAAGCCCATGTCGTGGGTGGAGTTCTGTGAGGGAAGTCAATGTGGAAAATGGCGCGCCTGGAGTGGGTGGGGGTCGTCTGGCTTGTTTGAGGTTCTCCGGGGGCAAGGCTGGACCCACCAGCCCCCGACGCCTCATGACGCTCCAGGACAAACCGCCTCCCCATGCTAGGTCCACCAATACCTGGGGAAGCCGGTGTGCAATCCGGGCTGGCCTGGTGTCTGTGGGGAAGCAATGTGGAATGGCGCTGGTGGTGGGCGTCTGGCTTGTTGTGAGGTCTGCGCGTGGTGGGCCAGGCTGGAACCCACCAGCCCCCGCGCCTCAGACGGCTGGGCCAGAAGACCGCTCTGCCCCATGGCTGAGAGTCTCTGGACAGCATCCTGGGCGAAGAGGAAAACTGCTCCAGGGTGGGTGTCAGGGGTCGCTGGGTGGAGTTCTGATGAGAGGGAAGTCCAATGTGGAGGCGGCTGGAGTGGGTGGGGTCGCTAGCTTGTTTGAGGTTCTGCCGGGTTGGGCCGGCTGGAACCCACCAGCCTCCCGACTGCCTCATGAACGCTGGCCAGGGCGGACGCTCGCCCCAGGCTAAGTCTCTACCAGCATACCTGGGCCGGAATGAGGAAGAAACTGCCCAGGGTGGGTGCGAGATCCGGGCTGTGATGGGCTGGTCGCTGGTGGAGTTCTATGAGAGGGAAGTCCAATTGGAAAATGGCGGCGCCATGGGTGGGTGGGGGATATCATGCTGAGTGAAATTAGTCAGAAGGAAAAGGATAAATATAGAATGGCTGCATTCATTAATGGAATATAAATATACACCAGTGTTCTACTAAGTGTGGGAAATGGTAATGCCAGACTAGAACTCACCATTGAATATACTCAAAGAGACTTACATAATAAACCCTAAATGTCTGTAGGGCAAGTCAATGTGTAAAAGAAGAAAGAGATACAGAGACAGAGACAGAGACAGAGACAGAGAGGGAGAAAGAGAGGAAAATAAAAGTTTCCTGTCATAAGGGCATGCTGGGGGTGGGTGGGTGGGGAGGGAATGTGGGGACATTGGTGGTGGGAATGGGGCACTGGTGGAGGGATGGGTGCTGGAAGACTGTATGACTGAGAACCAATTATGAACACTTTTGTAATTGAATATCTCATGGTGGTATAATAAAAATTTTTTAAAAAAGAAATCCAGAAAATAAAACCACAACTACAATGAGTCCAATTGAGACTATTGCAAAACAATTTATATTTGTATGCAACATTTCAGTAGAAATTATTTTATATGATTTTCAAAGTAGGCACACTGTAACGGACTGAGCGTTCACATAGGAGGATTTAAGTGTCCTGCTCTATGAGCTAGAAAAGGAAATTTCACCAGTAGCAGCAGAGCATTTCACCAGTGCCAACATTTGCTGAATGTTTAAAGAGCTTTATCTTAACCATACATTTTTGGGCATACACTTTTTTAAACTGTCTTGTCCCTTTTTTCCCTTTTTAGGTTGGGTGGCTAATGCTTGTTACTCTGGGATCATCCCCAATTGAGTCTGTTGTTGCAGCTGGCAATATATTCATTGGACAGGTGAGTTGTATTGTCTATAATCAAAATGAAATAGAGCACCGGCTGAAATGGACATTCTTTCTAGAAAGCAAAATAAAAATATTGTATTATTTCTCCTACTGTATGAAGGAGAGGTCAAAAGAAAGCTTCCAGTGTTGACAGAGTTCAGGTTTCACAGAAGGCTGGGGGCGATGATGTGGGGAGGGAGGAGCAGCGAGGAGATCCCTTCCAAGAGTTTCAGTGAATTATCCTGAATTTTGAGCATTTGAATGGCCATGTAAAGGAAGAAAGATTCAATTATTTCATCAAAGCACAGGACTACTAAAGTATCAAAGTATATGTATATCTATAAAGCATATATAGAGAACGTATAATGTATAATGTAAACTTTTTCTGAATTTGTTGAATTTTAGTTTTTTATTATTGGTTCATAGTAGTAGTAGTAGTAGTAGTAGTAGTAGTAGTAGTGGTGGTGGTGGTGGTGGTGGTGGTGGTGGTGGTGGTGGTGTGGTGGTAGTAGTGGTAGTAGTAGTTTTGGGACTACACCTCATGGTGCTTAGGGCTTGCTCCTGGCACTGTGCATAGCCATCACTTCTGGCAGAGCTCAGGAACTGTACATGATGCCAAGATAATTGAGCTGTAGTCTGCCATATGCAAGGTAAGTGCATTAAAACCTGTTGTCTCTGCCATCCTTGTATTTGTTGAATTGCAGATTTCTCCAGCTTATGCTCAGAGACAATCGGTGCAACACTCATATGACGTACACCGCCTTTTTTGGAAGCTGCCACAAACAAGTAGCAGGCAGATTCACATTCTACTGTGTAATGCTTGCTCCAATGAAAGACATCAAAAAACTATCTTCAAATAACCTTGCTTGAACTCATTCTCTGAATTGCCAGTAGAAAACTAGCCAACTGTCTTTTCTGAACCTGGAGGAAAATATTAATGAATACGTTCACCCTTTCCAATAAATGGATAAATTTTTTGCACCCCTGGACAAACAGATAAACACTTTTTGTTTGCAAATAAATATGATACTAAGGGGCATATCTCAAAAGGGAGCATTCTTTGAGGCTGGAGAAAGCACAGGAGGGAAGGTAGCTACCCTGGTTTGAATCTCTAGCACCAAAAATGGTTCCCTTGAGCACCAAAATCTAAATAAGACAACTTCATTCCTAAGGAGTGGGTGAGTGCTGATAACCTACTCTTCGCTCAAGGTGCATAGCTTCTGGCAGAATGGTATCACACACCAAGAAAGTCAAGAGTGAACACTAATTGGCACAGCTGCCCAAAGAAATTGGATTCCTGAAGCAAAAATCAAATTATCCAGAAAGACATTACAATATTATAACTTCCAGAGACAGGCTCTCCTACTGAATTCAGCTTGCCAACCTGGAGCATAGTCTTTGGAATAAGGCACATGTTTCCTTCCCTAGAAGGTAAAATTTTTATGGTCATAGTTACAAAATATCTCCGGACTAATCAGGACACCATCTTGAGTTAATTACTCCAGCCTGCAGAGTAAGAGGGCTCTTAGACTGAGTTTCTATTTAGTCTATAAATTGAAGCCCACCATATCCATCTTACAGAACAATTAAAAATAATGAGCGTAAAATTGTCAAATTGCACACATACTTCTGTCGTGCTCAGTTTAATATTTAATTTGCTAAAAGTACAGCTATTATTTCTGAGAGCCCTGCACTGCCCGTGCTCCTTAACAAGTCTTTATAACCACTCTTTCTGATTGCTTCCCAGCCAAAGGTCTCCAACTCTCAATTAGGAAAAAGACCTAGAGTTACTGTCTTTATTTTAGCTACTATGGTTTACACTTGTATTTCTGATCTTATGGTAGCAAAGTCATAGAGGTTTAAAACTCACCAGTTCCTCAAGGTGGGCCACTGGTTGGAGATACTGAGCGTAAGCTATGTGCACTGTCCCAGGTGTGGCTTGTATAATGTGGTCTTGCAAACACTACAAAATTTGCATGTAACCCTCTATGCTCACTGATCAAGATATCAAAGAATCTCAACCTTTGTCATGTCTCAGAATAACCTGAAAGGCTTATAAAAACATAAATTGCTGGATCTCATTACTAGCCCCTGAGTGCCAGGGGGCTCAGGGGTTCCCAGTGTGTATAGCTCCAAATCCCCAGCTGAGAAAATAATCATTCTGTCTTGTGGTTGAATATTGCAGAGAATATGCCCAGGGGCCCCTTGAGTATTCCCACACCAACAAATAAACAGATTTATGGTCCCACGCCAGAATATCTAATTCAGTGAGTCTGAAAATTAGAATTTTTCAGGGAGGTCCCAGCTGATGCTGTTGAATTTCTTTTTTTTTTTTTTATTTTTTTTTTTTAATTTTTTATTTTTAAAATTACAAAGATATACAATTAAAAAGTTCATATTTGGGTTTTGGTCATACAGTGTTGCAGCACCCATCCCGCCACCAGTGCCCATCTCCCACCACCAACGTCCCCGGTGCCCTCCCCCTCCCCCAGCCCTGCTCCATGGCAGGTTCTTGATTTCTTTCCATTTCTCTCTCTTTCTCTTTTCCTTCCCCTCCAGACTATGGATTAAAGAACATACATTAAAGGGTTGTCATGTGTATCTTTTTGCCTCTATTTAATGCTCAGTTCTAGGTTGGCATTAGTACCCTCGACAATTGTTAGCACACTGTTCCATTTCTGTCTTACCTAGCCTCTGAATCCCACACGTTTGTGATAATTTCCACCCAATATCCAAGGTCATGTGATGCTGTTGAATTTCTAGTCAGGTCCAGTCATAGATATAATTGCTATAGAAAATGGAATGTTGAATAAATTGGCCTGCCCTTTTCTAAGATTTCAAAAAGAATATTTTAAATTGATTTTTTATTAAGGCACCATGATTTATAAAGTTGTTTATAGTTGAGTTTTTTTAGTTTCAGGCATATGTTCTAACACCAACTTCACCACCAGTGTCAACTTCCCTCCACCAATGCATCCAGGTTTACTTTACCCAATAAGTCTGCCTCCTTGGAAGGTTCTTCTTTTGGTGGTGCTTAGGGTTTACTCCTGTTGGCCTCAGAGGACCATATGCGGTGCTGGAAATTGAACCTCGGTCAGGTTCAATACAAGAACCTTATCCACTGAACAACCTCAATGGCTCTAGTGCCATCTAAGTGCAGAGAATACATAATTTCATCACTTCTTTCAGAGTAAATACTGTTATATATGTATAGATATAGCATTCCCTCTATATAAATGTTATAATATATATACATATATATATACTAGTAGACAAGTGACAAGTGAAGATATATACATAACACTTCCATATCCTAGCTATTGTATTAAGTGCTATAATGAACATATATCCTTTTGAATGATTTTGTGTCCTGGAAGTGGATGTCAACAAGTGGAATTTCTGGATCATATGGCAGCTCTATTCTTACTTTCCTGAGAAATCTCATTCAGTTCATTCAACTCCTTGGAGTTGAACCAGACAACATTCCTACCAGCAGTGGGAGGTAGTTTCTGAACCAGACAACATTCCCACTTTCCCACTAGCAGTGGGCAGTAGTTTTCCTTTTCACTACATCCCCACCAATGAAGATTGTTTCCTGTTTTTATTTATTTATTCATGCATTCATTCATTCATTCATATATTTATTTATTTGTTTGTTTATTTATTTATTTGTTTATTTATTTAGGGTCACACCTGGCAATGCTCAGGGGTTACTCCTGGCTCTACAGTCAGGATTTACTCCAGGCGGCGCTCGGGGGACCATATGGGATGCCGGGAATAGAACCCAGGTCGCCGCTTGCAAGGCAAACGCCTTACCTGCTGTGCTATCGCTCTGGCCTCTCCCTGTTTGTTTTAATGTGTCATTCTCACTGGTGTTAGATGACAATTTTCTGTCATCTTAATTTGGCTTTCCCTGATAATAAGTGATTATGAGCACCTTTTCATCAACCTGTTGGACATCTACCACATCTACTGTCCTCTTCAAAGAAGTGTCTGTTCATATGGTCCCCCCAAGAACCCCCAGGGGTCCAGAAGTGACCCTTGAGAACTGCAAGATGTAACTAAAAAAAATAGTGTTACTGTTTATGATTTTTTTAATTTTTTTATTTTTACAATTACAAAGATATATAATTAAAAAGTTCATATTTGGGTTTTTGGTAATACAGTGTTCCAGCACCCATCCCGCCACCAGTGCCCATCTCCCACCACCAAAGTCCCCGGTTCCCTCCCCTCTCCCCCAGCCCTCCTCCATGGCAGGTCCTTTATTTCTTTCCATTTCTCTCTCTTTCTCTTTTCCTTCCCCTCCAGACTATGGATTACAGAACATACATTAAAGGGTTGTCATGTGTTTATGATTTTGATACACAAAGCCACGCTGTCCTCCACCAGTGCCCAGTATCCTTTCCCTCTCCTTATGTCACATATCATTTGATCTTCCTTCTCTCCACCTTTCCCCACTCAGAAAACTCAGGCTTAATCAGTTTTGTAACGCAGGGTTAAAGACACTTTTGCAACTATTTATTGCTGTTCAGTACTGTTATTTCCTTGATTTTCTCTATATCCCAGTGAGATCATCCAGTATTTGTCCTTCTGTCTCTGACTTGCTCTGTTTAATACAATGTCCTCCAGTTATCTCTACTTGACAGCAAACTGCAAAAGAATCTTGTTATGATCCCTCTTTAATTCCAGACAGAATCTCCACTGATGGTCCACCATATTTACCATACATCACAAAGTCTGAACTTCATGCAGTCATGACAGCCGGGTTTTCAACCATTGCTGGAAGTGTCTTAGGTGCATACATTTCTTTTGGGGTAAGAATATTCTGGGATTAATTTATAAAAGAAATTCCTTCTTTTTTGCCCAATGGTGTCTGGTTGCCATTGGGCTACATTGGCATGTGACAGGATCAAATGAAAATGTTGCTGGCGCATGCTCGAGCAAATTGATGAATAATGGTATTCAAGTGATCAAGTGATCTTTATTATTGTTATTTTGTTGGTTTATTGTTAGTGGAGAGGCAAGATCAAGGGGCTTCTCATCAGGGCTCTCTCCAGCAGTAAGTTCTGGAGTGTGTGTGTGTGTGTGTGTGTGTGTGTGTGTGTGAAGGCAGGGGGGGAGGGAGAGAGTGGAAAGAAACCACACACAGTGCAGGTGATCAGACCTTTCAAATATGATCTCCCTCATGCAGAGCATGTGCTCATCTTGTTGAGCTATTGCACTCTGTTGGTTTCTCTTTACTGGTTAAGATAGCAAAAAGTATGATCTTCTTAGTATATGGTTGGTGGCAATTTTGGAAAGTGAAAGCTATAAATTCAAGTTGTTTTAGGGTTTTTCTTTATCTTCCCATCACTTAAATGTGACTTATATCCAACTATAGCAGAATGAAATCATAGCTTGTGGGTTAACTGACAAATGAAATATAAAAAAAAAAACTCATGTTTTCTTTTTTGTTTTTGTCTTGTTTTGTTTTGTCTTAGCGCCACAGCTGGCCATGTTTACAGTGCTCAGAAACAAGCTCCTGGTGGCGGTTAGGATATCCTAAGAGTGCTGGAGATTCAAAGCATGGTCAGCAAGACCAACAAGACATGTGACTTAGTGTCCATACTGTCTCTCCTACCAGCATTAGTAAATGCAGTTTAGACCAGGAATCAATGTAATGTGCCCATGAGCTAAACCTAGCTCCCTCACTATTTACATAACTGAAGATTTTTTAAACCAGCTACCCCTTTTTCTGTACAACAGCTTTCACACTAAACTTGAATAGTTGTGCCTGAAATGCAGAAAATATTAGGATGGAAGGCCTAATCTTTTACCCCAGGACTTTCATCTCGGCCTCAAAAAGTCTACCAAAAAAGGAGAGAGAGAGAAGAAAGAAGTGAAGGCACCCTTAGTAGTCTGACTGGGTCCCCAGGTGACCCAATCAGTCACTGTGTCATAGGCAACCATGTGCTAATGAAATGGGGAGAAATGAGTTCAAAATAGAAAATGCAAAAATTCTAAAAAATTCTAAATTCGAAAATGTAGTGAAGAGTATCCAGAAGCAAAAGAAGAATGTTGGGAGGGAAGAGGAAGAAATTTAAGAATTTCTTTAATTTTTTAAAATTTCTTAAAAATCTTAAAAATTTTAAAAGCCAAGAAAATTACTTATTTGTAGATTAAAGGCACCATGGATAAAGAATGTCAAATTAAAGCATGAAGCATTTAAAGAGAGCAAAAGGAAGTGGGAAGGGCTGTGCCTATACCCATATGCCCCAGATATTCCTGATTTTAATTTATGATACAGCAGAATACAAAGTTTCAAAACTATTTTAACAATAAAACAGTGGCAAAGGACCCTTTGAAAGTTCCTATAACATAGAATTAGCTCTTTTCAGAAATGATGGCATTCTGGGTATGGACTCTTCCCAAATATGTCATCAACACAAATTCATCCTTTCTTCCCATAAAGGTGATGGTCAATGTGGCTCACTGAACTCTTCCAAGTCCTCTGAAGAAGGATTATTTTTTGACTTAGAATGAATTCCTATCTCACCCCTTGTAAGACCACTTTCTGAACCCTACAAAGACACTGACCCTAAATTGGCCTTCTTTTTCCCAAAACCACAGGTCTCTTCCTCCCACTTGTTAACTGCCTCAGTTATGTCTGCACCTGCATCACTGGCTGTGGCTAAACTCTTTGGCCTGAAACAGAAACACCTAAAATAACTCTGAAGAATGCCATGAAAATGGAGCATGGGTAAGTGTCCCATCAACACTCACTGAGTTGATGATGTATGTGTACAAGTTGGGGCAGTGCAGGAGGGTGTTACGGTGAAGGTTGCAGTTCAAATTCAAAAATACAGCAAATTGTGGTATTCAAATGAATTTAAATTTTTGTGACTATTTAAACCACCAAAACAAGTCCTATTTCAACACTTGTGAGAAATCTTAAACCTTTCTTAATACCTGAATGTACTGAATGTCAGTACATTCCCCTAACTATTCTATATGGGTACTTCATTTTTAAATACAGTACCATATTGGTACTATATTCATTGAATTTTTTAATTGAATCACTGTAAGATACAGTTACAAAGTTGTTCATGATTGGAATTCAGTAATACAGAGTTCCAAAACCCACCCCTCCACTAGGGAACACTTCCTACCACCCTGTCGGGAAGCTGCAGGGTCCCTAATGATCAGGAAACAAGTTCCCTTCTACATCTAAAGCCAGTAGGAAATGGATGAAAACTCAGGAGTCCAGCACAGTTCCAAAAGACTTCTGCTAATTACCAATAAAACAAGCTTTGTTACTGCAATCCAAGATAATGGAATTCCCCAGACTTCTAGCTCTTGGTCCAAACTTAGACTATGCACTCGGGCCCAAGTCTTCCACCAAAGTGAAGTGTCTCTAGTACCCCAAACCAGGACCCTTATAAATCCAAAAGTAATCCTATCTTCAGGGAGGGTAATGTCAACAGCGAAAAAAGCTTCTAGGTGTAGAAGTACCACACTTGTTTCAGGTCTAAACAAATGATTATGCCAGGGACTAGTCCCTTTCTCTTTTGACATCTCTTATGTCAAAACACTGGAGGGAGAGAGAAAACTGGTATAAAAAGAAATACATCTCAATGGATGCATATTCATGAAGAGAAACACATCATAATTTTATGGGTTTCATGCAATCTAGATGTTACCCACAAAGTCCGTCTAAATTCTGTTCTGCACCAAAGTGATTCTTAGTGCCATGTCTTCTGTTTACTGAAAGGGTCATGCTTGCTTGCTTGATGGCAAACTAGCATGATCCTTCCTTCAATCTAAAATCATAGTCTCAACATAGTCTCCTGGTACTATGAGACTACTACAAGGGTGTAAAAAAGGTGTAAAAAACTACCTCTACGGTGGTAGTCTCCAGGTGTATTCTAACTGTTCCATGCAGGGAACAGTGGGTATTAAGAGGAATTGTGCCCAATCGAGATAACATTGAAATCATAGTGGAGATTATTGTAATATTTCAGAAGTTACTGATTCAGAGTCAAAATGACTCTTGTAACTGCCACACCCTCCATCATGGTTTACACAGAAATACTCATCAGCATGAAACCTGACTTAAGAACATGAAAATATCTTAAACTGTATGTAGATTAAACAGCAAGCTCCTAAGCAGGCTAGGCCTGTATCCAACACCACTCTACCCATGCCAGCCTTCTTTTATGGCAGGCACTCTCTCTCTCTCTCTCTC
>JAJIBD010020946.1:0-50270 GCA_021461705.1 Cryptotis parvus
TAGTAATTATAGCAGTCAAATGGCAGTATTCAAGGTAATACTGGTAGAAGAAAAAATATTGAGTCTCAATTCAAATGTAAAAAACTAAGTAAATTGATTACTTTGTAAATGAGTTCATAGCAAAAAATAATTCTGAATAAAGACCATAAATCAACTCATTAAAAATAAAATTACATTAAGACACATAAGAAAATACGTGATTTTTTAATACTAGACTGACAATCTATTTTACTTGAGCATGGCTTATATTCGACTCTGTTTTACATATGGAAGATCAAAGATGACACTATAGCACGCCGTTCTTACAAGGATGAAGGAAAACTTTTCTTAATCATAGTTTTTTTGTGACAGATGTTTATCTCTATATTTTTGAAAAGTATTTTTAAATTAAAATATGTAGCCTTTGGCTTACCTGCACTCCTTTCATTGTATCATATTTTATATTTTGGCTTTTTGACTCACGCCTGGAGATGCTCCGTGTTATTCCTGGCCCTGCACTCAGGAATTACTCCTGGTGGTGCTGGGGATCAAACCCAGGTTGATGTTGCATGCAGGGCAAATGCTAGATCTGCTATAGTATAGCTCCTGGTCCTGTCCCTCTTTGAAAGTTAGCTTATAGAGATGGAGGATAGACCATCAGTAGGCTTGCTAGTAGTTTAGTATTTAGTGGAAAATGACAATGACAATAAGTCTGGTAAAATGATTTTATTGGTGAATTTAATGCTTCAATATTAGAAATAGTGACTTAGATGTACACTGACTTTGAAGGAAAGCAAAGGCAAAGTAGAGGAGAGAGCCAAGATCTACGAGGAGTGTATAGCTCTTGATAATTAGCTCTTACTATTAGCTCTTGCTTGCTAAGCTTCATATTTTGTAGGAAATAACTGCTCATTTAATTATACAATTAGACAAAAATCAAGTTTGAAAATAAAGTATTGAAATTATATGGAGTTTATATTCAAGAAGCTTTAAAAAGATAAAACAGACTTCAAACAACTCTAAGTTTAAAGAAACAAAAAGCCCACATTGGAAGATGCTCATTATTACCAAATGCACATAGATGTGTCATGGAGAGTGTATTAACACAAAGATGTGTCATGGGAAGCTATATTAAAACTGTCCTGGAAAGGGCTTGGGTGAAATGATTGAATTCTGTCACAGCCTCCCAAAGACATTCACTGTCACTGTCACTGTCTTCCCGTTCATCATCGAGCGGGCCCAGTAACATCTCCATATGTCCTGTCTCATGCTAGTAGAGCCCAGGGCATCTGCTTGCTCCAGGAACATAAAGAGCCTCAATCCATTCCGGAATGAGTCTATAATTGTTACTGGTATTTGGCATATATATCAGATACAACACGGGTAGCTTGCCAGGCGCTGCCGTGCAGGTAGCATACTCTTGTAGGCATCTCTAAGTCCAGCATTTATTGAAGAACCGGGCGGCCGCAAGCAGCCGCGTGAGCCAGGCCGCTGATAGGCTGGTCTGCTGGGTGGAGGTGTGACGAGAGAAAAGTCCGGATGTGGAAAATGGAGGCCCTCATGGAGTGGGGGGGTCGTCTGGCTTGTTGCAAGGCTCTGCTGGGGTGGTGGGCCAGGGCTAGAACCCGCCATCCCTCCCGGGCGCCTCGTGAGCAGCTGGTCAAAGGGAGAGTCAGTAGCAGCCCTGCCCCATGTCTGCGAGTCTCTGGACCGGCATACCTGAGCCGGATTTAAGAAAGACTGCTGCAGGGTGGAACTCGATGAGCCGGGCGCTGATAGGCTGGTCTGCTGGGTGGAGGTCTGAGCGAGAGAAGTCCGGATGTGGAAAATGGAGGCCCTCATGGAGTGGGGGTCATCTGGCTTGTTGCGAGACTCTGCTGGGGTGGTGGGCCAGGACTAGAACCTACCATTCCTCCCGGGTGCCTCGTGAGTAGCTGGTCACAGGGAGAGTCAGTAGCAGCTCTGCCCCATGTCTGCGAGTCTCTCCCATATGTGTTAAATTCATCTCCATGTCATAGTTCTCCCTCTCATAAAGGTGATGAAAACAATGGAAGCTGAGTGGTTCTCAAGACACCAAGCAAATAATTAAATAAAAATGCCTGATGGAGTTTTCTAATGCTTCAAGGATAATAACAAATGTTGTCATACCAACGTGATTGTAGCTCCTTGCAGTCAAATACTATAGATTTCTTCAGGATCAGGGATGATGTTGGATTTAAATGATCAGGTAGGAGAACAGTTTACAATTAGGTTACTGTGAAGCATTTTGTATTGGTTCTTCAGTTTTTCTGTTCATGATTAGACATTAAAAAAATAAAGACATTAAAAAAATTAAAGACATTAAAAAATAAAGTCAGAAACAAACACTAAGCATAGATCATTAAGGAAGCATGAGTCTGTGTGAGAAAAATAATTCATTTCTTCAATTTTCTCTGCACAACTGACAAACCCCAGTCAAGCCAAGAAAACACGAGTGTTGAGCCCACTCAGACTCTCAGAAAATGATTCCACTGAAATTTTTGTTTCTAATAAATTTTGCTGTCATAGTACATGCAGTATAAACGTGTGAAAATCATAGAGAGGAGATAACACGCATCAATTAGCCTTACTAAATAAATGTTGCTCATCTATAATCTTAATTTGGTAATATTCCAGATAAGCAGAAAAGATAATTTGCTAATGGAAGAAAATGCTTATTAACAATCGTCTCAGAAAAAAATAGAACATCCTGAGCAGTTGGTGGGTAAAGATGGAACTTTGCTAGGAGGCTCTCAGCAAAATGCTGGGGAAAAAAAAACAATTTATAGGTGATCCTTGACCTCAGAAATAAAGCGCCCGTCTTTGTGAGATTCTGATTTCTAAAACTACCCCCTCTACCCCACGCAAACCTGAAAATCCTTCAGAAAACTGGTTAGCACTTAAATAACCACAAAAACCAGGTGGCAATAACAAATAAACCTGCATACCAAACAATGGCAAAACTATAAGCCTGACATAAGCAAAATAGTATATTAATAAATATCACTAGATTGCTAGATAAAATAAAAATCGTGAAAATCATTTAGATCATCTAGTTCTAAATTCCTCGAAAGTATTAAGAATGGCTCAATATTTAACCGAACTTCAGCTCCAGCCGCCTAGCCGTAAGCAGAACAAACATATCCAGGTCCCAATGTAGGATGAGCACAAACAGTGGTCGAGTCGGACAGCTTCCGCAGCTTAGTAGCATCTCACATCTTTCTAACAAGGAATCAGACAATTGTCAGAGGAGAACTTCTCTCAAACGTATTTCCCTAAATATTTTTTCATATTCAAGAATCAGGGAGTGAACATGTTGGGTAGATTGTCACTTCATTATCCCCCAAATAGTCATAAACGGTTTTACCATTTCAGAGACTGAGCATGTCATTTAATTAGGCCATTTTTTATTACAAAAATGTATGAATCACATTAATATCAAATAAAAGCTCAGCACTTCATTGACACATTCCCATTTAAACTACAAAGACTTACATAATGTGATATCCATTCCAAATTCTGAGTAAGCCATCACCAGTAAAAACGTCTTGGGTCTTAAATGCTTTTAATCACTGGCAAGATACTGGCCCAAACCGTCATGGATTCTGGTGTTGCACACAAATGTCTGTAGTGTGTTTTTTGCCAATAGCCCACTGCAGGAGACATGCTGTCTACCACATGGGAAAAGCAAAGCGGGGCCACACTCTCAATGCCAATTGCATCTAGCAAGTTGGTAAACAAGATTATCTGATCCAGCTTATCATCGAACTGAGATATCATCTCCATTAGGGTTAAAATTGGTGTGTGTGCTAAATAACATAGCCTTTGAACAGTTCGCTGTCATAATGAAATAAGAGCTTGTCGCACTGGGTATTTACGCCTATGTACCAGAGGACATAAGCAGGCTAGCAGGAGTGGGAACATGTGGAAAACTCAGTTTCAGGCTCAGAACCTCAACAATTCTGGAAAAAGCAATCCAAAATTATGGTGCCCTGACGATTTGCTTCCCCCAAAAATAGCATATATAAATAACAAATGACATTTTTTTCTATTTTATGTTTTTAAGAACATAACATTTTCCAGCTTTACTGAAGTACAACTGACAAAGGAAATTGCATATATTTAAAGTATGCAATGTGATGACTTGTCATATCTACACAACATGAAATTAGCCCCACAATCAAGTTAATTAGCATACCTAACACTTCAAATGATTATTTTGTGAAAAGACTTTATGGTTATTGTAAAATAGTGAAATACAAGTTTAAAATAGTGAAATACACCGTTTAATAGTAAAATACAAGTTTAAAATGCTGTTTTATTAATTATAGTTTGTGCACATGCATAGTGCTTCAGAATTTACTCACAGATATCTGTTGGGGGTTTTTTCGCATTATATGTGTGCCACTTTTTTCAAAATGAGCAACGTGTGTCTTTGCTCTTCCCTGAGTGCACGAAGCACCCAGGCCAGAACAGGACTGATGAGGCCACCATCCCGGTTCAGACAGGGACACATTTTCTTTCAGTCAAGCTTCGCCCGCTAAGAATTCTGCTAATGCTTTCTTCACTGCGATTTCCATTCTCCCAGCATCTGCTTTCCGGGCACTCCCAAGCTCTCATGATTTCTAGGAAATACCTAGAGTCTTGAGAGTACTTTCATTTGGATCACTTTTCCTCCATCCTTTGTTTCCTTTCCTCTGGCTGTTTTTTTGTTCGTCTTATTTTGTTTTGATTTTTTGGACCATACTCAGCAGTGCTCAGGGGTCACTCCTGGTAGTGCTCTAAGAACCATCAGGGGTATTAGGGTTCCAACTCTGGCCAGCTACATGCAAGGCAAGCCCTTACCTGCTGTGCTATCTTACCAGCCTCCAACTTCGACTTAGCCTCATTTGGGAACAGCTCCTTAGAACATGTCATCAGGTCTCTCCTGGGGTCACATAGATTCCATGACGGAATCTAAAATAATTGCCTGCCAAGTGGTGACTCCGAAATATCCATATCTCCTATTGAAACTGTTTCCACTCTTTCGTAGTCTCAAGACTTAGTCTTCCTGTGGGCCAAGAAGACCCACCTGGAATTTATTAGAAGCTCTGTCTGCAATTTTAGAACCAATGTGGCGACTGTTTTACCTGCCTTATCCCGCGATAATTAAGACTCCAGCACTAATGGGAAACTTCATGGGAGCCTTTTCTTGGTTAAGGAGATGTTCTCTGCAACCAGTGTCTAAATGCAGGTGGCATTTAAATTTCATGCTGGAATCTCAAAGTCATAATACAAACAGCGGATGAGTAAAATATTTTGATAAGAATAATAATAATTTTATATTGAAAACCACTGAAGTAGATGCAACATCCAAAAATATTTCCAAAAAATCACTTGATCACTTGAACTTGATCACTTGAATCCCGTTACTCATCGATTTGCTCGAGCGGGCGCCAGTAACATTTCCATTGGACCCTATCACGTGCCAATGTAGCCCAATGGCATCTGGTTGATTCAGGAATATGAAGAGCCTCAAACCGTTCCTTCAGGGTCTTAACAAGGAAGTCTGACCATCTTGTAGGTGGGCGGCCACGTGATCTTTTGACATCCCGTGGGATCCAGTCGGTAACGGCTCTAGTCCAGCGGTTGTCTCCAAATCGCATTACATGTCCAGCCCATCTGATTTTCGATGCCTTGGCAAACGAGACAGCGTCCCTGATTCTGGAATAGCGACGGAGGTCAGAACTCCGGATTCCTTCTCTCACTTGAGTGAGACATGATATTCCAAGCATAGCTCTTTCGATGCCTCTCTGGGAGACCCGAATAGCATTCTCATCCTGCTTTCGTAGGGCCCAGGTCTCTGAGGCATATGTTAATGCAGGGAGAACGGTGGAGTCGAAGAGATGTGCCCGGAGCCGGAGGTTCTTTGTCCTTTTAGCTATTTCTTCAATGCCTTTGAAGGCATTCCATGCCGCTCTCTTCCTCCTGCGCAGCTCAGGTTTTAGGTCATTCATCATGTTGACTTCTCGACCTAGGTACACATAACTGCTGCATTCAGAGATGTTTGTTCCATTGAGAGAGAATGGAGCCTCTGGAACTAGTTCATTTCTCATGAACATAGTTTTCTTCAGATTCAGCTGTAGGCCTACCCTTTCCACATTCTCAGTCAAAGTCAGCCAGCATTTGTGCCGCTTGGCTAATGTTTGGTGTTATTAGAACGATGTCATCAGCGAAGCGGAGGTGGTGTAGTTGCAGACCATCTATCTTCACTCCCATTCCTTCCCATTCTAATTGTCTCATGATGTTCTCGAGGGTGGCACTGAAGAGTTTTGGTGAGATGGTATCACCCTGTCGAACCCCTCTTTTGACATCAATGATCACTTCTTTGTAGAATGGTGAGATCCTGGTGGTGAATCCGTAATACAGCTCACGAAGGATCTTGATGTATTGGGTTTGAACACCCTGTTTGACTAGGGCTTCGATGACTGCTTCCAGTCTCCACAGAATCAAAGGCTTTCTGTAAATCAATGAACGTGAGACAGAGCGGCATCTTGTACTCCCTACAAACCTCAATGAGCTTGGTTACTGTGTGGATATGGTCGATTGTGCTGAATCCTTTCCGGAAACCTGCTTGCTCGCATGGTTGACCTTCATCTAGTGTTCTGCTAATCCTGTTCAGGATAACTCGTGTAAACAGCTTGTAGATGACAGACAACAGGCAGATGGGGCGATAGTTGCCGATCCAAAAAAATAAAATAATCAAGTCAAATTCCAGTTTAAAACTATTTATTTTAGAAACTGGTAGGTAAAAAGCTGAGCCTGTGTCCGACTAAGATTGTGTAGAATGTGCTAGGGACTCCATAATATATCAGTGAAAAGAATTCTAGAATTAGATTGTTTGAGAAATTATTTACCTTATAATTTAACTTAATAAATGAATTGCTAACATTTTAAAAGGTTTCTATCATTTGAAAATTAAATCTAAGAAAAGGAGGGTCTGTTGCAATTGTCAAACTGCATTATTTTGGACTCAAGAGATTTGCACACAGGCCCTGATACTGGCTGTGATTTCCTTAGGGCCGTGGGTAAGCTTCTTATCTTCCCAGGTCTCAGTTTCTTCATCTGCAAATGGGTTTAATTGCTCTCATTTTGCATGTCCTGATTCCATCTCAAATTTTCAGAGGTGTGCATGGGAACGGTCACAACAAATGCATTGCTCTGCAATGGAGCAAGAGCAAAGATTTCAGACAGAGAAGCTTGTGTTTGCCTCCCTCTCCCTGCAAGATCAGTCCTTGGTATAGTCGTGGTTAGCAGCTCAGCCATTTAACCTGATGCTCACAGCACAGGTTGGGAAAACAGTCTTGGAAGAAGAGAGGGACACACTCTTCATAGTCGCTGTCCTATTTAAAGCATTTAGAGTGCATTTATATAACCCTACTCACAATACGGCAGGAAATCATTGATGTGAGTGTCCATTTAAATAGTGCATTTGGGCTCCAGCCAATAGAAGGTTCTGCAGGGTAGGAAGGGAACAAGACAAATGCCCTTTCTCAGGACTCTGACCATTTGCACATGAGACTTCACTACAAAACTGACTTGAGTGAAGCTAAGATTGTGCTGTGCCCTGCTTAGAAATATTCCTGATTATGAAATATTCATCTGGGTGGCATTGGCACAGAAAGTCATAGAAAGAGGCCAGTATATACTTAAAACCAGTCTCCTCAACCATGACCAAAAATGGTGACAAACCGGTGTGCTTTCGCACCAGCAGCCTGCCCTCTGTGAGAGTCTTCATACCAAGTGTCAGTGTTTACAGGCCGAAGAAAGGACGAGAGCCCCAGCATTCCCAGCACTGAGCTGACCTTCAGTGGCTGCAATCTAAAAAGTTCCAAAGCAAAAGAAAAATTCCAAGGATGCCCTAAGCACTTCAAAGCTGTGACAAGGCAAAGGTCTACCCGATAAACAAAGGGCATAGAGACCAGCCTCATGGAGGGAAACCACAAACAGAAAATTCTCAACACTCACATTCAATGTTGGCAGCATTGGTCCTTAAGAAATTTAACCAAATGAAATCTTACAATCATCCATATGCCTGGACCCAGAAATTTCACTTCTATGAATGGAATTTTTAAGCATATGTTCAAAAAATTATGTGTGAAGTTGTTTATTCAGAAGCCTTATTTTGTATGTTTAAAAATCCTGCTTCAGGTCCAGAGACAGTGCAGCATCCGTGTGCCTGACCCAGGTTTGATTCCAGCACCTTCTGGTTCCTGAGCACCCATGGGTGCAGCTCTGGAAGGTCCCGGATTGTCAGGGGGACCCACATATCCCTGGTGCTGCATCCACCCCTTCATCTAGACAACAGCATGGTTGCTAATGGGTTTCTGGACCCTTGAAAATCAATGGAAGTCCCCACCAAAAAATCTTAATTGTCACTAATTTATTATTAATAAACACTAATTTATCAACTAATTTATTATTAATAAACACTAATTTATTATTTAAATAAAATACTCTGTTCTTGCATGTACAATTATGCTGCAATAAAAATACAAACACAGAACATGTGCTTTGCTTTTGGGTGGGAGTGGAGAAAATTCAAGCTTTACTCTGGATTTGGAGCACATCACTGTGTGCGGTTGCCTGAGATAAAGGTGGATTGATATATACAGACGTTTACAAATTATGAATAACTCTACTATAGTTTTATTTGATCTCCTCCATGCCTCCCCCATGAATATCTATCATAAAAGGAAAATAAAACAAAGGCAGGTGCTTGTAAAAAGAACAGAGTTTCCTCTGAAGAACCACCTCTCTCATGAGTGACCCTGGGGTTCAGACGCCCAGTGAACACAGCCACCAAGTCCTCAAAGAGCAGCTGCAGCGATGAAATTAATGAATAGTGACTTCATGTGTGACCTGAGTAAGAACCTAGAGTAACAAAACAGCCTTTGAAAAAAAACAGCAGCTTCTTTAGCAAGGCAGCAGTGTGGTATATGCGTTACAAACAGGCCCAGAAGAGAAAAGCTATTGCAAATTGAAAAAATTTTAAAAAAACACATAATTTGGGACAAAGACAATCTAAAGACATAGGCATATTTATTAGAGTAATATGGACTTTCCTTAAGCATGAACCTGTGGAAATTAGTCCTGGATCTACCTCTCAAAAGTATCGCATTTTTCTTTCGTTGCTTGCAGCAACTTTTCATCAACTTCACTCTTGCTGCTTTCATATGTGCGCACTTCACCAGGAGAACTGGACTATGTCTGTTCACTACATTAGCTTAGATGGAGCCAAGATGCGAAGAGAGGACATCAGAGAAATGCCACATCAGATCCCAGATTCCTGAAGGAGGTCCCTCTGGGAGCCTTCAGGTGGTGACAAGTTGACAACTCAGTATCTGAGCTGCCCCACTTTTACATCAGATCCACGGAGCCCCCACAGATCTGGGGAGGGGCACTCCACAGGCTGCCCTCCCAGCTGGCGGCCATCTGCCTAGGTGACAGCAGCCAGATGGGGAGAAAAGGCTGAAATGGGCATCAAACATGAAATAAAAGAGGATTTCTTGGAAAGCACCGTTGACATTGACTACTCATTTGACGTCCTAATGTCTTGGAAGTTTTTATTTGAAATATCATGGTAGGAATGAAAAAAATTCCTAGATGAATATGTCTTGTGTGCTTGGCATGAACTGCTTTGTGCTTCCTACAAAAACACACTGGAATGATTTATAAATGCACTTGTTGTTCCATTCAAACTTCAAACTCAGCTACATCAAAGAATCAATAAATAAAGTTTTTATCCTTCTCCCATCAAGGAGAACTTTGACTTTCCCCTAATCATAGTCCCAGTGACTATTTGAGGTAGCGTGCCCAATGCTTTCTCCAGAGCTCTCACCTGTAGCTTTGTACCTTAGGGAACTGAGCAATGTACAAAGGAAAGAACAAAAATTGATAGGAGCAGAGAGAATGGGAGGCCTTCCCTTTCAAAACTTTTGCAAAACTAAAACTACTCTCAAATAAAATCTTTGATAAAAACAATATACATATGTATATGCACATATATGTATATATAATAAGCACTCAATGTATATAAAACATATATAATGATGTATGTTATATATATATATATATATATAAAGTACTCAATACATCAATTTGCAGGTCATGGTACAGAAAATTGTGTTATGGAAGGAAATAGAATAAAAGTAGCCTCTTTTCTGCCCTTCTCATTCCATTTTGAACTACATGAAAAGAAATTTGCTTCTCTATATTCACACTTAGTTTAAAATTAAGAAGAGACGGGCAAAAATCTAGACTCAAAGTTTAACTGAAAAATGGAAATTATATTTGCCGAATGAAATTGAAGTTCACCTGTATCACTTGTATCACTTGTCTTACCGTTGTTCATTGATTTGCTAGAGCAGGCACCAGTAACATCTCCATATATCCTGTCTCAAGTTAGTGTAGCCCAAGGGCATCTGCTCACGCCAGGAACATGAAGAGCCTCAAATCATTCCATCAGGTCATGGGAATTTGGTCTATAATTGTTACTGGTTATTGGCATATCAAATATGACACGGGTACCTTGCCAGGCTCTACCGTGTGAGGTGGTATACTCTGGGTAGAAGGCTCTCAGTTCGTCCATTTACTGATGAACCGGGCGACTACTTTTCAGCCACACGCTGTGTGGAGACATTGGCTTTTCTCTTGGGTAGAGCTCTGATGAGCTGTGGAGTCCAGATGTTGAAAATGGCTGTGCTCATGGTGTGGGGGTTCCTCTGACTTCTTACGAGGCTCTATTGGAAATTGTCATTAATCAAAGAAAATTGATTCAAGGAGTCAAAGTTTTTATATTTTTCAGAAAGTTTGAATATTGAATAAAAAATATAACATGGCATTCTTAGTTGCCGCTTACCTTCCAAATCAAATCCAGATCAAATCTACTCCATGAACATAGACTTAAGGTGAAGTTCAACAGACAGGTCATTGAAATTGAGAAACTAAATGTTCAAAGTTTGATAATCAGAAAATAGGCCAAGATATTGCTTCTCCCAATATCCTGACAAATGGGATTAAATATTGGGAGGTTTCCTCTAAGAAAAGTGCAGAAACTTTGTATTTTGGTATTTCTTTTTTTTTTTTTTTTTTTTTTTTTTTTTTTTGCTGTGCAGAGGCCATTTCTCCTACAAGCCAATGGTCACAATGGTCGGACACTTTTTCTGTTTGTTCTATATAAATCACCAATTTCCTATACACCGTCTTAACAAGCATTTGGCCTTGCCCATGTACAGGCTCTATTCAACTGACAGTACAAAGTAAACCTCTATAATGAAAACAAAGGCAAATTTTCCAAATTGAGATTTTATTGAAGTGTTTAATTTGGTTTCAGCTTGACTGTGAAAAGGAGTTGCAAGTACAGTTATAGGTCTAGATGGCTTATGTTCAGATGTGGTATACTGTCTTGTATTTCAAGTACTTTATGATGGAAATGTTTCTGAACAAGAGTCAAGAAATAAGACAAATCCACCAGTGGATATTTTAAGAATATATAATTTCATTTAACTTTTTTAATTCTACAACAAACTTAAAGTCAAATGAGTTCAACTTAGGCATGATGTTTGATTGTCAGAGTCAGTTCTTTGATTTTGCTTTGTTTTGTTTTTTGGTCACACTTGGCAATGTTCGGCATTACTCCTGGCTCTGCACTCAGTAATTACTCCTGGCGATGTTTGGGGACCATATGGGATGCCGGGCATCAAACCCGGGTTGGCCGCATGCAAGGCAAACGCCTTACCTCTGTACTATATTACTCTGGCCCCTCAGAGTCATTTCTTTTTTTCTCTTATAAACTGTTGCTTTTATTTTTTATTTATTTTATTATTTATTGAATCACCATGAGATATGCAGTTACAAAGTTGTCTATGATTGGGTTTCAGTCCTACAATATCCCAACACTCATCCCTTCACCAATGTTCATTTCCCTCCACCAATGTCCCCAGTTTCCCTCTTTATGTTTTTTGTAATTTCTTGCCAACTTGGCTCAATCCTTTCAAAATGTGCTTTGATTCTTCTTTTCCCTAGTTGTATATTGTGTTATTCTGGATCTGCAAAAGTAAAGATAATGTTGGCTATGAACAGTTAGTCAAAGAATCAATATGACTTTTACCTGGGATCCAATGTCAGTTTTGAGTTTGGCCAATCTTGGTGATACAAAATGATGGAAGTATTTTGGAATATGAATGGGGAGAAAGGGTTCCTTTTGATTAACTTCCAGTTTATAATTTAAATCTACAAATCCTTTGTAGCATATTGGAGACAGGAAAAATAAGAATTAAATGATTAATTCTAGAGCATCCTATGCCCTCCCCAAACTGCTTAAAATAACTATTTCCATTCAAACCATTCCTAAGACCCTGACTTTAAACTTTTATAAAGTCCTTTGGGTTGAGGGCCACACCTAGCAGAGCTCAGTGGCTATTCCTGGCTCTTTATTCAGGAGAGATCCCTCAGAGTCATTTCTAACAAAGCAGGTGGGTCCAAGAAAGGCTGAAAATATCTTACAACTCCTGCGAGCACCAACTATCCTTATTTTCCATCATATAATGAGTCTGGACTAGAACTATGTCCAAATGTCTCTGTGTCAGAGCTAAGAAATATGAAGTGCAGAAAATAAAAATAAGGGTCATTTATAAATAGTTTAGTTGCTTTTATATTTATTGTGTTGAATGACATAAGTCAAACTACACTGAACTTTAAATAAGGACATTCTTCCATCATGGACATGAATAAAACTTCTTAAGAGATTCACTAGTTAGATGAGGAAATGCTGACATCATCATCCATAAACATTTTACTGGGAAGGATAAATTAAGCAAATAGCAACTGGTTGTAAGATCTCCGAGCACAGTTTTGATGAATCAAAAGTATTGGAGGTCACTGTATACCCTAAGCTTGAGAGATTTTGGTGTTATACATCCTTGGATTCTGAGGGGAAAGACAAACAGTCATGTCTGCAGTTTTCTAAGTCACCGCCCATCAATTTAGTTTTACAGATACTGTAAACTTCATACCTCACTTGTTATAATTTGAACATCTGATGTTTGTCTGTTTTCTAGTGAAATATCCCTTTATTTAAAAATTGTTCTACCTAATTACAAAATATCTTATATTTCGTTAAAAAAAAGAATAAACAGTCAGAAAATATTGTCACACTTCTGGTGACATCTCTGATGTTGAGAAAAAGTTTTACTTTGTCCTGTAGCTGCTCCAAATCTCTAGTGGATTAAAATAAATGACACAAAAATATCAATTGTCAAAAGATAGAAAAGTTAGGGAAATATTTGGCATTTGAAAACATAACCATATCTTATTAAATGACAATTGTATCAAAGAGGAAATCATTTTAAAACTCTATGAAGTAAAGAATTCTCAAGCTACCAGGGCCTACAAAACACAGAAAAAATAATATTAATGGGGCTGCTCAAGCTATGTAAGCTTATACCAGGAATACCAGGAATAAAGGAAAATCTCAAATCAAATCTAACAATAAAGTTAGCAAAACTAGAAAAAAGAACAACTAATGACTCCCCAAACAGAAGCAAGAAAATAATCCAAACTGAATGTAAATCAATAATATGAAAACAAGAAAGAAACACAATAGGTCAATGAAACCAGAACTTGGTTATTTGAAAAAATAAATAAGATTGAAAAACCCTTAGTTAGATTCTTGAAGAAAAAAGGAGGAAAAAAAAATGTAGGATCAGAGGTGACGGGGCAAATGCTAAAAGATAACTTCAAAATGCAAAAGATATTACGATGAACAACTTTATGCCATCAAACTTGAGAACCAGAAAGAAATAATTGTTCTTTGAATCATACAAACTCTCAACATAGAACCAAGAGGAAATAGAAAAGTTAAATAGATCAATCCTAAGAAACTAAAACAGTAACTTAAAATCTAGCAAAGAACAAAGTTCCAGAGTCAAATGTGTTCACTAGCGAGTTCTACCAAAACTTTAAAGACAACTTGGCATTCAGATGAATCAAGCTAGTGACTCAAAATATTGAATAAACCAAAATTATCCCTAGTGGCTTCTATGAAGCCATTATTATTATTGCAAAACCAAAAAGCAGAAAATTATAGCTCACTATCCCCAAGGAAAATTGCTAAGTCTTCCTCAAGAAAATTCTGGCTAATAAAATCCAATAATGTATGGAAAGCTTATGCACTGTGATCAATTGGGATTTATCCCAGGGATGCAAGAATGCTTCTATATAAATAAAGCAATTAATGCAATTCATTATATCATCGAAATAAAACATAAAAATTATATGGTTATATCAATTGATACAAAAAAGATTTTGGCAAGATCCATGATCCATTCATGATTTTAAAACCCCTCCAACACATTAGTGTTAGATGGAAGATACCTCAATAAGTAACAACCGCTGCAACAAATTTAAAGTCAGAGTCATACGCAATGGTGAAAACTTACAGGAAGATGTTACAGGGATCCAAAATAAAAACGTAAAACTACCACTATTTGCAAGTGATATGATATCATACATTATAAACCTTAAGGATGCAACAAAAAGTCTTAGCAGCAATAGTGAGGTAGAAGACTACAGAATTAATAAACAGAAATATGCCACATTTGTGTATGCAAATAATAAAAACAACGAAATAATATCAAAAATAATCTCTTTTACAATCACTTCTCACTTGTATCACTTGTCTTCCCAGTGTTCATCGATTTGCTTGATCGAGCACCAGTAACATCTCCATATATCCTGTCACATGCTTTTGTAGCCCAAGGGCATCTGCTCACTCCAGGAACATGAAGAGCCTCAAACCATTTCTTCAGGTCATGGGAATGAGGTCTATAATTGTTACTGGTATTTGGCATATCAAATACGACACGGGTAGCTTGCCAGGCTCTGCCGTGAGGGTGGAATACTCTTGTATTAAGAGTATTCCAATACAAGAGTATTCCACCCTCTCATCTCATGCATTTATTGATGAACCATGCAGCTGCAAAGTGGCCACACCAGGGGAAAGATAAGCTTTTGTGCTGGGTAGAGATCTGATGAGCATGACTTGTGATCACAAGCTTTTCTGATAACAAGCTCTGGAGCTTTGAATAGATATGGAGACTGAACATTGAAAATGGTGGCTCTCTAGGTGTGGGCATTCCTCTGGCTTCTTGTGAAGCTCAGCTGGGATGCCGGGCCAGGGCTAGAACCTGCCTTCCCTCCTGGATACCTCATGATCAGCTGGGCACAGGGAGAGCCAGTAGCAGCTCTGACCCATGTTTCTCAGTTGCTTCTTTTGAATGCTATTGCAAAATATATTGACTCAGAATCTCTTTTACACTAGCATTCAAAAACATCAAATACTTAAGCACCAACTTAACAAAAGAGGTAAAGGACTTATATTGTGAAAACTACAAAGCATCACAGAAAGAAATAGAAGAAAATAGCAGAAAATGGACAAATATTGCCTGCTCATGGCTTGGAGGACCTAATATTATTCCTATCACTATCACTATCACGATCTTCCCGTTGATCACCTATTTGCTAGAGCGGGCACCAGTAATATCTCCATATGTCCTGTCTCATGCTGGTAGAACCTAAAGGCATCTGCTTGCTCCAGTAACATAAAGAGCCTCAAACCATTATATAGATCATGGGAATGACTTAATATAAATGTTACTGCCATTTGGCATATCAAATACGACACGAGCAGCTTGCCAGGCTTGCCGTGAGGGTGGCATACTCTTGTAGTCACCTCTAAATAAAGCAATTATTGATGAACCGGCAGCGCTAGCCAGGCTGTGATAGTCTGGTCTGCTGGGTGGAGTTGTGACGAGAGGGAAGTCCGGATGTGGAAAATGGCAGCCCCAGTGGAGTCGGGGGGGTCGTCTGGCTTGTTGTGAGGCTATGCTGGGGTGGCAGGCCAGGGCTAGAACCCACCATGCCTCCCAGGCGCCTTATGAGCAGCTGGGCACAGGGAGAGCAAGTAGCAGCTCTGCCCCATGTCTGAGAGTCTCTGGTTCAGCATACCTGGGCCGGATTGAAAAAAAACTGCTGTAGGATAGGTGTCGATGATCTGGGCTATGATAGTCTGGTCTGCTGCGTGGAGTTGTGCAAGAGGGAAGTCGGATGTGGAAAATGGCGGCCCCAATGGAGTCGGGGGGTTGTCTGGCTTGTTGTGAGGCTCTGCTGGGGTGGCAGGCCAGGGCTAGAACCCGCCATTCCTCCTGGGCACCTCATGAACAGCTGGGCACAGGGAGAGCAAGTAGCAGCTCTGCCCCATGTCTGAGAGTCTCTGGTTCAGCATACCTGGGCCAGATTGAAAATAAAACTGCTGCAGGGTGGGTGTTCATGATCCGGGCTGTGATAGGCTGGTCTGCTGGGTGGAGTCGTGATGAGAAAGAAGTCCGGATGTGGAAACAGCAGCCCCCATGGAGTCTGGGGCGGGGGGTGTCATCTGGCTTGTTGTGAGGCTCTGCTGGGGTGGCAGGCCAGGGCTAGAACCCGCCATGCCTCTTGGGTGCCTCATGAGCAGCTGGGCACAGGGAGAGCAAGTAGCAGCTCTGCCCCATGTCTGAGAGTCTCTGGTTCAGCATACCTGGGCCGGATTGAAAAAAAAACTGCTGTAGGATGGGTGTCGATGACCGGATGTGGAAAATGGCAGCCCCAATGGAGTCGGGGGTCGCCTGGCTTGTTGTTAGGCTCTGCTAGGGTGGCAGGCCAGGGCTAGAAACCACTATGCTTCCCGGGAGCCTCATGAGCGGCTGGGCACAGGGAGAGCAAGTAGCAGGTATAGTCCGTATCAAAAAGCAAATGTGTGTGGGCTGCCAAGTCTCAGTCATGATCCTACCAAAAGGCATGTGAATCTCAAAAAGTTCATTTAATAAGTATTTAGTGATATTTTTTCAGTGATGTGTGTACTGTGCACTTTGCCTACAAAAGAGTTATGTCCCCACACCCACACTATCCCTGACACACAGGATGTGTACAGAGAAGTGCATTGAACAGATCTCTAAAGAACAATCGCTTGATCACTTGAATCCCGTTATTCATTGATTTGCTCGAGCGGGCGCCAGTAACATTTCCATTGGACCCTATCATGTGCCAATGTAGCACAATGGCATCTGGTTGATTCAGGAATATAAAGAGCCTCAATCCGTTCCTTCAGGGTCTTTACAAGGAAGTCTGAGCATCTCGGAGGTAGGCGGCCACATGATCTTTTGACATCCCGTGGGATCCAGTCAGTAATGGCTCTAGTCCAGCGGTTTTCTCCAAATCGCATTACATGTCCAGCCCATCTGATTTTCGATGCCTTGGCAAACGAGACAGCGTCCCTGATTCTGGAATAGCAAAGGAGGTCAAAACTCCGGATTCCTTCTCTCACTTGAGTGAGGCGTGATATTCCAAGGATAGCTCTTTCGATTCCTCTCTGGGAGACCGAATAGCATTCTCATCCTGCTTTCGTAGGGCCCAGGTCTCTGAGGAGTATGTTAATGCAGGGAGAATGGTGAAGTCAAAGATATGTGCCCGGAGCCGGAGGTTCTTTGTCCTTTTAGCTATTTCTTCAATGCCTTTGAAGGCATTCCATGCCGCTCTCTTCCTCCTGCACAGCTCAGGTTTTAGGTCGTTCATCATGTTGATATCTCGACCTAGGTACACATAACTACTGCATTCAGAGATGTTTGTTCCATTGAGAGTGAATGGGGCCTCTGGAACTAGTTCATTCTTCATAAACATTGTTTTCTTTAGATTCAGCTGTAGACCTATCTTTCCACATTCTCAGTCGAAGTCAGCCAGCATTTGTGCCGCTTGGCTAATGTTTGGTGTTATTAGAACAATGGCATCAGCGAAGCGGAGGTAGTGTAGTTGCCGACCATCTATCTTCACTCCCATTCCTTCCCATTCTAATTGTCTCATGATGTTCTCGAGGGTGGCACTGAAGAGTTTTGGTGAAATGGTATCACCCTGTCGAACCCCCTCTTTTGACATCAATGATCACTTCTTTGTAGAATGGTGAGATCCTGGTGGTGAATCCGTAATACAGCTCACGAAGGATCTTGATGTATTGGGTTTGAACACCCTGTTTGTCTAGGGCTTCGATGACTGCTTCAGTCTCCACAGAATCAAAGGCTTTCTGTAAATCAATGAACGTGAGACAGAGCGGCATCTTTTACTCCCTACAAACCTCAATGAGATTGGTTACTGTGTGGATATGGTCGATTTTGCTGAATCCTTTCCGGAAGCCTGCTTGCTCGCATGGTTGTCCTTCATCTAGTGTTCTGCTAATCCTGTTCAGGATGACTCGTGTAAACAGCTTGTAGATGACGGACAACAGGCAGATGGGGCGATAGTTGCCGATGTCGTGAATGTCTCCCTTCTTGAACAGTAGAACTGTCCTGCTGGTTTTCCATTGGGAGGGCACCTTGCATTCGGACAGGTAGCGTGTGAAGAGCTGAGCTAAGCGTATTGATGAGTACCGACGGCAGATTCTTCAGGTGTTCGGGTCTGACTTTGTCTGGGCCTGGTGCTGTTCCCTTCTTTACCGACAAGATGGCATGTCGGATTTCAGAAGGGAGAACGTTGGGAATGACATATCCATCCTCTGGAATTTGGTATGTCAGCAGGTGGATGTGGCTATCAAAGAGATTTGAGTAGAAGTCCTGGATAATCTTCTCCATTGCCTTTCTGGAAGATGTGATAGATCCATCAGGACGTCGGAGGGCAGTCATCTTGGTCTTATAGTTGGCGAAGGACAGGCAGGCAGTGTGAATGCTTTTCCTGGCTTCTGCTGCATCTTCCAGTATCAGAACAATGCGAAGCATTATACAGATTCAATGCAGTACTTATTAAAATTCCGTTGATAATCTAAAAGAAATGGTACAAATTCTATACTAAAATTTGGCCAGAGCAATAAAACTCCTAGAACAGCCAAAGCAATACTAAGAAAGTAAAAGCAGACAGGAGACACTGTATTCCCAAATTTGAATTGTATAACAGTTATAATAGTCACACATGTACAGTGCTATAATAAAGATCAATCCATAGAACAATGGAACAGAATAGGAAGTCCTTTTAATTCACTAGATTTATGGCCAGTTAATCTATGACAAAGGAGCTCAATACTTGAAGAGGAGAAAAGAAAATGTCTTTAACAAATGTTGGAACCTGAGCGGTAGTACAGTGGGTAGGATGTTTGCCTTGCAGTCAGCTGATCCAGGTTCAATCCCCAGCATCCCATATGGTCCCCCATATGACTCCCTGAAATATGTTCTCCCTAGCAGAGTGGGGAGGGGCTGCATTTCCAACCCAGAAAGCAGTTCAGAATGTAATTTCTAGAGAATGGCATTAATGCTTCTTACCATGAGTATATAAACAGCTGATTTCAGACTCTAGATCCCACTAAGGTCCCAAATCTTTCATAATAATTCACTTTGGTATTGCCTTTAGAGTCGGAGACATGTCAGTTTGCCCAGAGGTGCACTGGCATGTTTCTTTCACCTCACAGGACTGACTACATTATGGTTGATCCAACGTGGTCAAGTACTCTTGGAATGTCTACATGTACATGTATGGCACTTGTGGGGACCCACAGGTATAGGAAGAATATTGAATTGGAGCAAATTTCATAATAATAATATTTATGCCATATAAAATTATGAAATCTATCCAATTCTCCCCAAGCTCCCTTTGTGTCTGCTCCGGAGATTCCCAAAAGGCAGCTCTTCACAGAAGCTCTTCACATAAGCTAAGTGTAGCTGGAGCCTAAGGCTCAGTTGGGCATGTCACCCAACACTATCCCTCATTTCACAATTCTTTCAACAGTACTGAAGAGGTTATGCTCTTGGGATATTTATTCAGTCATTTCTTATCTAGATGATTTGAAGCAAGATATAATTTTCTCTGTTCTGCATTCTTACTAAAAACAGTAACTACATTTGATAATTCACAAAATATGATAGAATAATGTGTAGTTCTTTAAATGTTTTAACTACTAATAATGTTAATATCAAGTGATCATAAAGGCATTCCAAAGATCCCTCCAGCAGTTAGGGTCTGCTTAAATATTTTACAAGTCACCATTACAATGCAGGTAGAGAACTTATATGTGATGGAGTCTGACTAGTTTCTCTCCCAGCCATCCACAGAATAATCTCAGTGTGGAGCTTAGTATTAGCCGTACCAAGCACTATTCCCAGTGCATCTCTAAATGATGCTAAGGTTTTTGAAGACAGAGTAATATGTCAAGAATTCTCCAGGCTTTGTAAAACATTCCACAGCCCAGGCAGTACTCACCTAAATGTCCTCATCAAATCAATGCACTCAAAATGGAAAAGCTGGTCATTCTATCAACAGGCAATTAATAGACAGACGATCATCCTGCCTCAAAAATACAGAACAACTTTGAAGTGACACTGCCCCTATAAAAACCTTAAAAGCTTATCCAGCCTCATCTCTTATAGACACTGAATACCAGTGAAGATCAGGAAAAGCTTCAAATTTCTAGCACTCTTTCTTGTCTCCTGACTCTTAACACTTGGCATACCATCATAGACAGTCAGGCCCATTGGAAGAGCAAACTCAGTATAGACAGAGGCATAAGAGTGACGGGTTGGGGTTGGAGAGGTAGATAGTATTTAAGGAGCTTGCCTTGCATGCTCTCAACCAACCCCCATTTGATCCCTGGCACCATCTATGGTCCTTTGAACATTGCCACAAGTGATCCTTACTCCTCTTAGCAGGATTTGACACAGCTCACTCTTTCGTCCTTAAAACACTGTTCTATTGGCATCCTCCTTCAATACTTCTATATATTCTTTTCTATTCTGTTTCCTCTGACCCCAAACTCCCTTCTTATTAAAATATGTGCTGGTTATACTCAGAACTCTCTTGGGGTCATACTCTGGGCTCACATTTCATTCTCTCCCAAGGTGTGCAACCAGCCTACGACATAGTTCATCTGCATCACATCCTTTGAAATATGTGTGATTTTTTTTCTTATATTAGATTGCTTCTAGGCAACTGAAGAGTGACCATCTTGGAGTCCTCAGCCTCACTCACAGCATTGTGCGTTCCACTCAAGACTCATTTTCTCTGTCTCCCCACCCTTCTCCTCGCCACTGTCTGTAACTCCTGTAATCTCTACACCACAGCACTCAACTGCTTCTAATTCATCTTATCACAGCAATTTGCTAATCTTTAAAAAATGTCTTTCAAAACATATGGATCATTAATCAAATCTCATCTATGGCTTTCCCCTTTGAATGATTCTGGTAAGAGGACATGCAGGATGGCCTTCTGTCCTGCTCTCTTCCTATCCTCCCGTTGACTAGACTTCAACCTCCAGTCTGCAGTTAGTAGAGCCCAGACTTTGCGTCCAGCCTTTCCAGGGATATTTCTCTCTTCTCGAAATTCCCTATGCCATACCTTTGTTGCTTTCCATGTAACTCTGCCTGACAGGTCTCAGCAGTCTCTACATTTATGACATCTCTCGGGGAGAAATTCCCTGATTCCCTAACAGAAGTTAGCCTAACACATGCTATTTTTTATTTTGCTTCCTCTTCCATCCTAAAGTGTATGGTAATTCATATTCTTATATTTGTCTGTGAAATTCCATATTAACATTTGGCTCCCTCACTTACGAATGTGGAGGTGGGAGCCGCGTCTGTTTTCTTTGCTAAATGAGACCTGGAGCCTCTCCAGCTACCAACCTGGCTGCCAGCATTAGTGAGCATAGAGATATCACATGAAAGGGACCCAGTCAGGAGCTAGACCTTCCCAACCCCAGGAGACTGGAGAAGAAATGATTAGGGCTCAAGACTAGAGTTACCAGTATAAATCTTTAATCAAAGAGAGTTCATCAAGGTATTTCCTAAAAACACTGACCTCCCAAACTCATTCTGTAAGAAGAAGAGTGTAGCATGATCAACACCTGCAGAGAAGAAACATGCAGTTCCTGGTCTCTGTGAGGGGAGGGCAAAGAGCAGGAGTCCAGGCAAACACCTCAGGCTGACAAGACAGCCTGGGGAGTTTCCTTGTGCGTGCCTTTTCTCCTAACTCAGGCCAACCACTTGCTGTCTGTGTGCATGCGCCCAGCGCACGCATGCACACACACACACACACACACACACACACACACACACACGCCGCGCATGAGAGTCACCATGGCATGTGCGATCGATCTCCACTTGTCTGCTATGCCAAGGCAAACTCAGAGATCCTGCTCTCCACTGAAACCCAGCATCTCAACCATGACCTGAATGGCTGTTGGCGATGGAGGCACAGTGCTCGGACACCACGCAGAGGTGCACTGGCGCGCCAAAGCAAAACGTGTTCAAGGACAGAACAGTATGGTCTAGTTACCCATGGACTCAAAGTTCAAGGGATGCTTTGAATTCACATTTGAAAGCAAAAACTGAGTATTGAAGATCTGTGTTAGGAAAGTCCAAGCTCTCTACAAGGCTTGAGGTAGACTCACTCAGAACCCTTTTCCTGAAGGGAGAGAGATAAAAATGAGCCTGAATTAACATAGGGAGACTATATAACCCATTATCAGCAGAGATCACTCTGGGGTTATGAAAAAGAAACTGCTTTCTCCAGGTGAAAGCTTTGATGCCGGAAGCAACAAGAGAGGGATATGACCGGGAAAAACAGGCATTAGCAGAGGCCCAAGACACCACACTAGGAATCTCATTGACATCATGGCTCCTTCATACACTGAGTACTGAAGCTAGAGCTAATGATAGAAAGAAGATTGAGACAGGACATAAACTCTTACAGAAACCAGAAACAGCCCTCCAGGGGGCATATTTCCACATAGTCACCAGGGTGCTCTCTCATCTTCTCCATCCTCCTTGCCCACCTCTACGTGCCCTGAGACAGCAACACTCACCTTCCTTCCAACTGCTCAAGGATGAAAATTCCACATTGGCCAGGGCAGCTGCATCATTTCTCTGGGTGGCGGTGCTAGATCACGAACTTAAGATGAAAACTTTTCCCCAAAAGCAATGGGTTTCAGGAAGTGCTGTGTTAGTGTTCTCCAAGAGGAGTATTTAGACATTCATTTCCTTATTGAGGCCACAATCTAGATAAATTGATAAATCTCCATTGATATCTCTCCCGGTCCCAGAATGTTGCTTCACTATTGGTGTAATTCTCCAACAACTGACTCAAGAATTTCTAAATGGTGCATTTCTATTTCAGGCGCCCTGGCAGTTCTTTTGTCATCACTTGTATCACTTGTCTTCCCTTTGTTCATGGATTTGCTTGAGTGGGCCCCAGTAACATCTCCATACATCCTGTCACATGCTAGTGTAGCCCAAGGGCATCTGCTCACCCCAGGAACATAAAGAGCCTCAAACCATTCCATCAGGTCATGGGGTTGAGGTCTATAATTGTTACTGGCATTTGGCATATCAAATGCGACACCGGTAGCTTGCCAGGCTCTGCTGTGCAGGTGGAATACTCTTGTAGTTGCCTCTCATCTCGTGTATTTATTGATGAACCGGACTTGTGATCAGCTCTTCTGCTGGGTGCAGCTCTTATGAGTGGGGAGTCTGGATGTGGAAAATGGTGGCCCTCACTGTATGGGGGTTCCTCTGGCTTCTTGCAAGGCTCTGCAGGGATGGCAGGCCAGGGCTAGAACCTGCCTTCCCTCCCAGGCACCTCGTGATCAGCTGGACACAGGGGAGCCAGTAGCCTCCTTTGTCATATCCCTACTAAAGTAATAAGCAAACATGAGACCTCACCAAGACATTCTCTTCCATCATTTTCATGCACACACAGCCCTAGGCAGAGATTTCTCTCCTGGGATTACGTTTCCTACTGATGTCATCTACTGTCATTGAGGGGATGGGAACAGGGAGAGGGCACTGCTGGGGCAGGAAGTGGAGAGTAGAGAAATCAGGTCATGGGGAGGCTCACAGCACTGTCAGGCCATGGAATTCTTCAGCTGATTCTTTAGCTAACTGGACCTTTTTCCTTATTCCAGATCCCCAGGATTGGTGCTGAGTTCTGCACCAATGGGGGTAGAAACACGGAGGAGTCCAGCCTTCTGTCCTTCCACAACTGTGACTCTTATTATAACCAGAAAATCATCTTTTGAATTCTAGCTCAAGATTGCCCATCTGCCTTATGCTGCTACTTTTCTACTATTCTGTTATCTGCTTAGAATATACTCTAATAAGAGCAATTCCTTTCAGCATGATTATTGACATAGAATAGTAAATTAAATATATATAGTCTCAGGTATATTTTCTTATGCAAATTTTAAAATAATCCTTTTCAGGGACTCAGGAGATGATTCAGTGGCATAAGTCATCTGACCTGCAACCATAAGACCATGAATTCGATGCCCACTGCCCGACACTTGGGCTGAGCAAGGCACCTGCAGTACAATTGTTTGGAACTTTGAGCATCACAGAAAAATGTGTACTCTCTGGTCTACTGTAGCCAAATGTGTACAACTAATACATGCAAATTAAAACATGCGACCCCCTCACTAAAGAGCATGACAACTTGAGATGTTGAAGCCCATTGATCAGAAAGGATAACTCATCATGAGCACTGAGTGGAAACCACAGACACCCCACAGTCAGCACAGCCCAATCCATATCCACACCAAAACTCACTGGCCCCCAGTAAGCATCCACAACATCAAAGGGAAGGGGGTAAGAAAAAAGCGGGGCATTCGTGAAAGTACTTTGTCCTGAACATAAGCATCTTCATGTAAAACACGTCACTGAAATGGATACTTCCTACCTCTGCCACACAACACTTCAATTTTATCTGTTTGCCCTAAGATCAGAATGGCACTCTGAGAAATCACTTGTATCACTTATTTTCCCATTGTTCATCGATTTGCTCCAGTGGGCAGCAGTAACGTCTCCATTCATTTGGTATGAGGTCCATCATTGTTACTGTTTTGGGCATATCGAATACACCACTGGTAGCTTGCCAGGCTCTGCCATGGCTCTGGGTTCATCCCGGGGGCCGAGTCTTTTTCTATATCAGACCTTCAACCATCCAGTGCCCATGGGGCAGAGCCCTGGGTATAGACAAGCCTCTCTTCTCTCTGCCAACTGCCAACGCAGCTGGGCATCACAGCCACACCTGCAACACCTCAAGTGGCAAGTACACATTTGGTAGTCTGAAAAATTAAACTACTCATACCATGAAACAAATATTACTACAGCCTTAGTTCTTTCATGAGAGTGTACTATTAGATCACTGTCTGTCTATATCACTGTCTTCCCAGTAGTTCATCGATTTGCTCGAGCGAGCACCAGTAACATCTCCATACATCCTGTCACAAGCAATTGTAGCTCAAGGGCATCTGCTCGCTCCAGGAACATGAAGAGCCTCAAACAATTCCTTCAGGTCATGGGAATGAGGTCTATACTTGTTACTGGTATTTGGCATATCAAATACAGCACGGGTAGCTTGCCAGGCTCTGCCTTGCGGGTGGGATACTCTCAGCAGGAGACTCTCATCTCCAGCATTTACTGATGAAACTTAAAGGGAAAGACCAGGTTTTCTCTTGGGTGGAGCTCTGAGGAACTATGGAGTTTGGGTATTAGATCATTTTTAGAAAATAAACAGACATTTTAAAGCTATAAACATAATGATGGAAGCAAACACGCTGAGAAATAATCACTGAAAAATAAGAAACAGCAGTTGCTCAGCAAGTTCTACTCTTGACTTTCGCATTAGTTGGAAGAACAGAACAAAGAGCTCTTGATTGAAGTTTCTTTATTCTCACACTGTCCCATATACTTATACACCCATACATCATCTTTCAGTTGTTCTAACATCCTGGTTCGGTAAGAATTATCATTCACATTTAGAGAAAGTGAACCTGAGGCCCAACTGATATACATATGTGTAAGCCATCACCTGAATAGGTAACACACAGCCTCTTTATAAGCAGTAACAAGTGGGTAAACATTCATCTCAAGTGGTAGAGCATGTTCCTCACTTGTGTGGGTGTCTGAGTCCTGTCTCCAGCTTGATGGTGACTGTGAGAACACACAGTGGCACCTAGATACTTCCAGCATTGTTTTAATTAAAATAAATACATAAATAGGAGCAATAGTACAGCAGGTAGGACATTTGCCTTGCACACGGCCAAACTGGGTTCAATCCCTGGCATCCTATATGGTCCCTCAAGCACCATCAGGAGTGATTTCTTAGTGCAGAGACAAGAGTAACCCCAGTATTGTTGTGTGTGACCCAAAAGCCAAATAATAAATAAATAAACAAATAAATAAATAAAAATGAATAAGTAAATAAATAAATAAAAGTAGCATCAAGTGGAAGTAAACAATCTGTCTCCACAACTTCAGAATTATTGATTAAGGAAAATGGACAAGGTCCCTATCATCTCTCCTCTCAGAACCCACTTGAAATATTAAAGTCGCCAAGTGTATTCACACAAGCACATGAAACAGCTACAATAATGTCAGCCCAATTTATTTTAAAAAGAGAGAAAAATGCAGGCTCTCACCCATGAGAGCAAGTTCAAGGCAGAGCTGCGGTCTGACAGTCTCACTTGAGGTCATAGGGGACAGCTGTGTGCCACGTAAATTTGCTGACCCTCACGAACCTTCCATCAACAAGATTTTCTTATCCTCCCGTTATTGTGTTCAACAATTAATCAACAGCTGTTGAAACATTATAAGCATGCTTGTAATTCAGGGTAAAATTAATGATTGTCTATCTATTGAGATGCTGAGGAAGGCTTTGTTTTCCATCCCTGGTGTGAACTTGCTGATTTATTCTTCAAATCAATTACCCTTCTGAACTCCCTTGCCTCCCAATGGCTGACTAAGAGCATCCCAAGCCTGCCTCTTCCCGAAGTGAGCCTGTATCATACTTGACTCATTTGGTTGTCTGGCAAGAGGCTCAAAAGAACACAGAAATCTTTGAGCATGGCAAAAGCTAAGCATACTTATGAATAAGGTACATTGCACTGTACCTCATCACTAACATAAGTAAAATGTAAGAAATAATGGGAGTGTCAAAATAGTTAAGAATGTTGTTATTTTGTAATGTAAGCATATTAAATTAAGATAAAACAAATCTAATAAACCACTTTGAATGAGTTTAACATTCACTTAGGGCTAATGATTTACTTGACATCTGTTAAACTTAAGACTTCATAAGCATTCCCAAAATGTCCACCAGGCATTTTTTTCCATGTTTTTAACTGAATCACTGTCAGATAGACCATTACAAAGTTGTTCATAATTAGGGTTCAGTGATTTTTTTAACAAAGGAGACACCTTGTCAGTAGTGGTGATCTAAGTTCAGCCAAAACAAGCCTTGGAATTCCAGGTTCATTGTGTTTAGTCAATTCACTCTCACCCATGCTTCTGGATAATGAAAACTGGAAGATGAAGCTATATATTCTGCCCATTTGGATATTTTAGGAAAAGTACTTAACCATCCAGTACCTAAAGATTATATTATTTATCCACACCTTCCTAAAGTGAAGATAAGTAGTAAATATTGAATAATGAAGTGAGATTTAATCTGATTTGAGAAACTTAAACAATAGAGCAGAAATAAACATTCCATCCTTTCAGATAAACCATTCTCCATATACCACAACACTGCCGTTACTGTCACCAATAGTAGTTATTCAATTGTCATGTTTACAGGCTCATCACTCAAGTACACTCTCTAAGTTATCTTCAAGACAGCTCTTCACAGGACACCTAAATGAAACTACTGTTCAAACAGTATCATCTTCTCATCACCCAAATCCTCTTGTCTGCTTGTAAGCTTTAGATTAAAGGAGAAAACAACATCAGGATACTTTTGCAAAATGGAAACAGCTTATGCCGAGAGAAACATAAAACACATATTTTGGGAGTAAATAAAATCCTTGATTATATAATATGCAGCACTTTTCTATGTTTGACCTATAAGAAATCTTCCAGTTATTTGCGTTGTTGTTGTTGTTGTTGTTGTTGTTATTGTTGTTGTTGTTTTGGGCTCTACTGGATAGTACAAAGGAATCTCTCCTTGCTCAGTGTTTAGCATCACTTCTGTTGAGGATCAGGTCATATGGGGTGTCAGGGATCAAACCTGGGTCATTACAGGCAAGGCGAGAGTCATACTTACACTCTGCACCATCCCTACAGTCTGAAATGTTCTGGTTTTTACATTTACCACTCTAAGTTCTCTTAATGTACAGTAACAAAATATTCTACTCTTCTTTGGGGGAGTAATATTTTTTCTATAAAGCTTATCTAACATGTTACTAATAATGGTGTGCCACTTCAAACAAATTACAACTAATGTGAGCATTCTTGTGATCGCTATACCAAAAATAACTCCCGCAGGTCAATTTGCATACAAAATGTAACATTTAAAGTCAAGTTATAATTAGCACTTTATTATAGAGCCCCGTGATTGTAATATACCACAAACTCTTCTACTTGCCACAAGGATTTTTATTTATGAAAAATTAGGAATAGAATTGCCACTACAACACACCAACCTGCACTCAATTTTTAACAAACTTAAAGATTGAGTTATAACACAGCTCGTGATCTCAGGATTGTTGACTAGTTATCAAGATGGCAGACTGGGGCTGGGCTTAGGAGATGGGAGAGGGAACTTGGGGACACTGGTGAAGGAACGGTAACACCGTGACGGATCAGTGACGGGACACCGCATGCCATAAACTGAACTATGAATAACTTTGTAACTCACAGTGCTTTAACAAAATAAAATTGGGGAGGGAGGAATTATCAAGTCATTGTTCGTAATGAAGGAGTCGGAAACAGCAGGGCAATGGATAGCCCTCTATGTGATGGAGAGAAGAGAGCTGTCAAAATAACTGCACATAACCTAAGTCAGAATGATCATGCATCCGTATATGTCTCTCACATGCAACTGAAATTCTATTTGCAACAGGCAAGCATGGAAAAAACATTGAGCAAACACAAACAAATAAACAAAACTCAAGATAGCCAATGAGTTACCTTTCAAATGGTAGGACTTCAAGTTTTGAATGTACTGAGTTTATTTCTAAAAATTTACACAGCTAGATTATAGCTGAAGCTACTTGTATTTAGATCCACATAACTGTGTTGTTTAAAGAAGTGAAGGAACAAAAACTAATTCCTAGGGTTAGTGAAAACCTTTGTGCGATTAGATGAAGATACAAGAGAGAGTCTGAGAAATGAGCAGGGGTCTCCTTGGTGGGGGATAGTGTTACGCCTGGGAGTTAGAAATGGTGACAAAGAACAAGTAGAGTGTGGCAGTAGCCCCTAAGATTCTATACTAAGGCAAATTAATGAAAATAAATGTAAAATATAAGCAATTGGATAAGAATGAATAAATAAATTCTAAGCCATGTGTTCTGTGCATGCTTCAACCAGGACTAATTTTCTCTCCTTACAAAATTTATACTTTCAAGTTGCAAGAATCTATGAATCTATTCTCTATTTAAGTGACAGAATGGCTCTTTCTAGCAACTCACAATTTTTTTCTTCTATTTAGGAGAAGATATCTCAAATGTCTTAATTGTCTGTTCTTAGTAAAGAATACTAACAGTTTTATAAACACTCATTTTTTGCCTAAAATTGCAATTATATCCTCCAAATTAACTTTAGGTTAATGCATTTTTTTGTGTTTCTCCGCAATACAAAAAAAAACTAAAACTGGATACACTGACATTGGCTGAAATTAAATAAAGAAGTAACGGAGCAGCTAGATTTAATAAGAAGTTCCAAACACTGAGTTTACACTGAGATACAGTTGGTTACATAAACCTACACACACACACACACACACACACACACGTATACACCTCATGTGCACACACAGACATATGAACACAAATGTCCACACACTTCATTTCAATAAATCCTAAAGACAACGCACGTGCAAACCAAAATTTCATTGAACAATGCTGTCAGTCTTCAAGCATCTATTAACAATCAAAGCTCCATTCTTCCTTTTTCTCATTTCAGCTTGCCTTTTTGTGCAGCAAGAATGATACAGTCCCTCATTCTCCCTCATTCTTCCCCAGCATAATTTCCCCCATTTCAAATATTATTAGTCAAAGTGCATGCCGGGGGTGGGGTGGGAGAGATGACCTTCAACGGTGGATACTAAAAATACCAAGTCTGTTTTGAGATAAGCTCCAAGAGTCACAGCTGCCATCCTAAAGAGAAATGCACGCATCACCCAGGACTCCCTAGTCATATTTCTATAATGAAAATACCACCACAAAGTCAGGGGAATTATTACTTCTGAGGAAGAAGGGTGAGTGCCAACTTTAAAGTGTGTTGTCTGATTTCTTTTTTGGAAATTTTGGTCATGACCTCAGAGAAGTCATTGAAATGTTTTGCAACTCAACATCTCAAGTGCTAAGTTGGCAGCAATCCCATCTGATAACCTCCTATTAGTAGCACAATGAATATTGTAGAAATGATGAGGGTAGGGGCACTCTGAGTTCCAGGGTCAAGAGAGAGGCATATCTGTCCAAGGTTAGTAAACGAACTACCATGACACAGAGAGAGGCAAGCTAAATTTCTCTTTAGAAATCATCGAACTTCCCATGCTAAAGGAAACCTGGGCACTTCTATTCATCCAGCTTCTTTGATGAAGTGTGTGTGTATCTAGTAAAGTACTCCTACTCAAAGTCATATTAAAATAATCAACCACCTCAGAAGTAGAAGTCAGCAATTCTCCAGTGATCAGGTCAGTACAGGTGAACAAAATACTATTAGAATTACCACTGCCCAGCTTGGAAAGAGTTATAAGACACGTTCTTTGCATGAAACCAAATCCCACTCCAAGCCCATCACCTCTTATCCTGCCAAGCTTGGCTAGGTGTGGCCCTGGAGATTCCCGGGTATAGCTAGGGTACCCTAGCTCTCTGGCTCTGCATGACCCTCACCAACTGTGTCTTCAGGTCCTTACCTTGGACCACAGTCTTAAGGTGGCTGAGAATCAGCAGGAGTGGCCACTGGGCCATTGAGAAGCAGCTCACTCCTGTCAAGAAAAAAAGTAAAAAAATATAATTGTCTAAGAACTTACAGGTACTGTGGCAGGGAGAGTGAAGGGGAGGAAGGTAGACCTAGATGTGGGGGGGGAGCACTTTGGTGGAAGTTGTGGTGCTGAGACATTATATGATGAAACCCTATCAGTAACAGTATTATAAATCACGGTACCTACAGTTTTAAACATTAATTTCAAAAGGAAACTAACATGGAGAGTTTGTATTTTAAAAATGTAAATAAATTCAGGTTTTTCATTAAAAATATTTTCTTCCTATTTTGCAGTGTCCTGCCCCCTTGAGGTGTTGCAGGTGTGGCTGTGATGCCCGGCTGCTTCAGCAGGTAGCAGATTGAAGACAGGTTTGTCTACATCCAAGGCTCTGCCCTGTGGGCCCTGGATGGTTGATGGTCTGACACAGAAAAATACTGGATCCCCTAAGATGAACCCAAAGCCACAGCAGTTCCTGGCAAGCTACCCATGGTATATTCAATATACCAAAAACAGTAACAATAATGGATCTTATTCCCAACAAATGGAAACATTTCTGGCGCCCACTTAAGCAAATTGATGAACAACAGGAAGACAAGTGACAAGTGACAATGACAAGTGATTTTATAGTGCATATTAACTTGGTCCAATGGAAATGTTACTGGCGCCTGCTTGAGCAAATCGATGAATAACGGGATTCAAGTGATCAAGTGATTAACTTGGTAGAAAAGGAAAATAATCAGTTCACTATAACATAGCTATTTCAAAACAGGATACCGACTGGTCTAGATAACATTCCCTAGTATATCCCACTTACTATGGCTCACCATAAGAAAGATCCTAATCCTGAACTACAGTCTCTGACATAACTAGGAGAGCAGAAAGAGATTCCCAGTGGGACCACGGAATCTTGATACATTATTACTTTAGCTGTCTAGACTTTCTTTGTTATGTGATCAGCCCCTCTGAGCCTATAGCAACCCCAATAGCCAGAGAGCACATACAATTTATAGCAAAGTTTCTTATTCTAAACCATTAAAAAAATTATTTCAGTAAGATAAGTGGATGGACCCCTGGATTAAACATTTTGAGTGACATAACATTGAATCTCTACCTTCTGGCATGGTCCTCGCACAGCAGCGAATGATGCTCTTAAGAATTCAGGGTGAAGAACACCAGATCTTTCAAACAGTCAATTCAGGCTCCAACAGAGGTACCAGACCTGGGTAGAGATGGATTTGTGGTGGTAATTTCACTGTGACTTTCATTCATATTTTTTCTTTTCCCTATTTACTTAAGGTGGGGCCAATCCTTTTCCTAGTCACTTGGATTAGTCACCACATGGCAATAGAGGACTAGACAGGATCCATGTCCTCAGAGTACAAAAAATCCAATGCAGAAGTCAAGTATGTTACAGGGTGTTCGAATGCTTACACGGACTAAGCGATCATTAACTCTAAACCTAGGTGGAAATTAAAACAAGTGCTAAACTTGATTAGCACTTTAAACAAATTTAAAGTGGATAAGCAACTTCTAGGAACTTGAGAGTAAAACCTTGAATAGTTCTGGTTATTATTTCTTTTTTCATTACAAAACTAACACATAGAGACTATTGACTGAGGAGAAATAAGGAAGGCAAAAGGCAAACTGAGATACTTAGGGATGATATTAGGTTATAGGTCCTCTTGGGAAGAAGTGGGGATATTTCATGCTAAGATATGATGAGTATGGCAGAACATACTACCTCCTAGAATCTAATCTAGCTCCTGATTGTCCCTGTTTCTCTGGACATCAATAAAACTGCCGTATCCTTATTCAATAATGCATTTCTAACACTCACTTAAGAAAGAACTGTCTCATTTAGGAATTACACTTTCAATTGCCTTGTATTGAGTTTTCAACTAACCAAGCACATATCTTTGTTTTGGCAAAATATTTTCAAGCTTGGTCAGTTACCCAGCTTGTATTTCTCCAATTTCTATACAAGTTTGTGAGGCACTTCTTGAACTCCATAGCTAAATTAAATTATAGTTCAATCTCTCCCTCCCACTCAATAAATATATAATGCAATGTTGTGTGCATGACTACGTTCTCTGAAAACAAAGGTTATATTGACTATGTCTACATCTTATTGAGTCACATATTTATCCTTTCATCTAACATTTATTGCCTGCCCACATCACTTCTCAGTTGACCAGAACTGATTTCACAGGAACCTGTTGTATACTGTGACCCATTTGCAGCAATGCACTAGTACATCTTGTATTTCTCTTCCCTACTACTGTACAGTCAATTGTTTTTGGCATGTTAAACCAACCTGGTGGGGAAAATTGCAGTAATAAGTTCAACCACATATCAAGGATTTCAACTGACTGGTGAACTAAGAATACTTATAATCACCCCCCAAGATTTTGATCTTTTAGCAATTCAATGATGTCATCTGCTGGTAAACACAGAACCCTGTTAGTACCTGCCTTGGAAGTAAACAGGATTCCTTTGAGAAAATAGCTAATTCACAGTTGGGAATAAAGGAATAGAACTTAAGGCAGAGAAACCCCAAGTCACAGAGGTAGGAACTCTCTCAGTGCATCAGACTGAATGAGTGACATCACAAATAGTGATGCACACCACAGAAGAAGGAAAATTCAGAGGAGACTCTGAGGGCACATATAAGAAGTCAGTGATGCAAGAAGAGTCTATAGAAGGTTACCACTGGCTAACTCATGCCTCAGCATGGACAGAATAGTCCCTGTTTGGAACTGAGGTGCCACCTTGCTAGCATCCAGAGTGGACTCAAACACACACCTTAGATTCCAAGGTCACTGTCACTGTCTTCCCGTTCATCATCAATTTGCTCGAGCGGGCCCCAGTAACATCTCCATATGTCCTGTCTCATGCTAGTAGAGCCCAAGGGCATCTGCTTGCTCCAGGAACATAAAGAGCCTCAATCCATTCCGAATGAGGTCTATAATTGTTACTGGTATTTGGCATATATATGAAATACAACACGGGTAGCTTGCCAGGCTCTGCCGTGCAGGTAGCATACTCTTGTAGACATCTCTAAGTCCAGCATTTATTGATGAACCAGCGCAGCCGCTGATAGGCTGGTCTTCTGGGTGGAGGTCTGATGAGAGAGAAGTCCAGTATGTGGAAAATGGAGGCCCCTCATGGAATGGGGGTCGTCTGACTTGTTGCAAGGCTCTGCTGGGGTGGTGGGCCAGGGCTAGAACCCAACATCCCTCCCGGGCGCCTCGTGAGCGGCTGGTCACAGGGAGAGCCAGTAGCAGCTCTGCCCCATGTCTGTGAGTCTCTCAGATTCCAAGGATGCAGAGGATCTTGGTTCAGATTCCAAGGATGACAGAATTTTTTCAACAGAATTGGAATTAAGGCAGTAATATGATTTTCGCCTGCAGGACACGTTTATCTATGTAAACACAAAACTAAGTGTGACTGGCTTGCATTATTTAGAATCTATACTACATTATTTAGTAGAAATGCTCCTCTAATATTGGGAATCCTAAAACAAATCAAGTATGTTTTATTTTTTCCTTCACTCCTAAATAAGGCATAGACCATATTCATTCATCATCAGTAATAAATGTACTGTTTACTTTTCAAAGCAGGGTTATTGGAAGAAAAGGAAAGATAATTAACACAACTAACTTTTCCCAATATGTTCTTCCAGAATTTCAGGAATAACCCAGCTATTGCTGTGTTCACGTGAGTTAGCCTCACCTGCTAGCATAAGAGTTGTTCTTGAAATCTTAATGAGATTCATTTCTCTCTAGAAAAATTTATAGTAGTGGTAATAATAAAACTTGAATGATCTATAAAATGATGATTTGGGAGTCACATAATGCTTTCTTTATATCAAATATTCAGTACTTGTTTTTCACTCAAAACTATAAATCTTGGGCTAATTCATAGACTAATAAAATTTACTACAAGTAATTTCTGCAATTTTTGTTTTCTCTCAAACCAAATTCCCATTCTGGATTGTTAACATCAATTCTTATAACTATACTATCATAAAGTTTTTGTTTTACTTTTTTCAGATTTTACATATTTTCCTGCAGTGTACATATATTAAACACATTTAAACATATTTAATCTCCCAAATGGAACATATTTTTTGTGGAAAGTGGTATTTAGATTGAAAAACACATTAATTTCCTGAGCTAACTATCTGTATCCAAGCCAAGTTTGTATTCATGTATGGATACCTAACAGAGATCTACAGATACATGATAAATGTATGAAATTCTATGAAGTAACTGAATGTAATCACAAAAATAACTAAGGTGATTTTTAAAAATAAGAATAATTTCAGGGCATCATCAGGCTTCCGTGGAGGTGGAGCTGGAGCTGGGGTCCCTTTCCCCCACCTATGTCCCATCCGGGAGGCCCAATGGACCCACCCACAAACTGCCCCCAGGCTGTCGACCGTGAACCAGAGACATAGATACATGGGGCAGAGCTACTACCGACTCTCGCTGTTGTGCACAGCCGCTTTGTGGCTGCATGGTACTTCGATAAATGCAAAAACTAAGAGCACCCACACAACAGAGTCTGGCAAACTACTTGTGTCATATTTGATATACCAAAAACAGTAACAATAATAGACCTTATTCCCATGACCTGAATGAATGGTTTGAGGCTCTTCATGTTCCTGGAGTGAGCAGAGCCCCTTGGGCTATACTAGCACACAATAGGGATAAGTGGAGATGTTACTGGCACCCACTAGAGCAAATCAATGAACAATGGGAAGACAAGTGATACAAGTGGATTTCAGGACAAGTGTGGACAATTAGAAATACAATAAGAGCAAAAAACTTTGTGAGATTAAGATGATACTCAAAATTAAAAGTGCTTCAACAAGAATAAGATAATCTGCAGCTTTCCGAAAAGTTTGTTAAATTAGGGACAAGAGCGGAAGCCATGAATACGCAGCCTAAATTTCAGCTTATGTCTACATGAATGATTTAGACAGAGTTTGAACTTGCTGTGTCAATGTGTGTGTCAGTATGTGTTTGGTCTGAATTCTGTTCAAAGAATTAGACAAGATTATTTTTCTCTTACATGATTAATTTCTTCTTTTGCTTGGATTGTAATATATTACTCATTTCTGCCAACAAAACTATTCTTCTCGCAACAGATGTACTGTCATAAAGAGAGATGTATGCATACTGGTATAAATAACAAAGGTGTTAGCTGGAATTAAAGGGAGACATTTCCTGTTTATATCTCTCTCTCTTCAGTTATTATTGAGTGAGGGTAAAAATCCGCTATAAATAAATGTTACATAAACAACATGTTTAAGGAACATTGGAAAGTTTGACTGAGACAGAAAATATATCTTCAAATTAATGACTGTTTTGTTCACCCCATATAGAGTTTACATGACGGTTATACATATACAGATTCTAAGATATTCATTAATCACCAGCTTTGAACTAAATCCCATGTGAAGAGAATACATATGCTTCTGGGTGTGATTTTCATAACCGCAAAGATGCCTTAACACTCTCCAATGTTTTGGAACCAGTTATTGCCTTCAAAATCATCCCCTGGAAAGAAATCCCATCTAGGCAGAGGGTAGCCTTGTCCTCTCCCTTTGTGAGTCCTGGCTTGCTGCCCAGAATAAGTGCGCTGAGACCAGGTCACCCGCTCCAATGCAAACAGATAATTCTCACTCACCAAAGTTGCTTCCTGGTACTTCTAGAAGGCTACAGTGATTGCCTTCACCTGTGAGGCCACCACCTCTGGAATGACAATTCACTTACCAACCTAGAAGTCGGCCTGCAGAATTCTAAAAGCACAGTAAAATATTCTTGTCCATTCTTCACAAATCTCCTTTCTGAAAAACTTCTCCAACGAGATGAGGGATGCATGAGAGACCATTGTGGCTAAAATAAAATGAGGTGTGTAGACCAAGGGTCCAATTCCTAGGTCTTCACAGCAGGTGGGCAACATTGAACAGGTCACTGATCTGGCTCTGACTATCGCATCCTTTCTTGGAAGCTGGGGATGGTCTTGGCAATATTACTCACTGCACAGTGACATTGTGGGTGATTAATGCACAAACCCTGTCAAGGGCTTTGAAAGGTTCTCTGCAGTACTTGCTTCAGCAATAAAATACAAATTTCCAACAGAAATCAGCAATAGAATAGAAATAGACGTGGACACATCTACAGTTGGTTTGCATCTATTGCTTATCTTTTGAATATTTATAAGAACAATATGTCTACTTCGTAGTAAGAAAGTAATCAGATCTAGACACATCCAAACTGTCCATCAAAATCAACAGTCCCACAATTGTCTAAACAAAGAGTGTGTTTTCTATATCCATCCTAAATAAAACTTGACACACGTTGTGAAGAACAACTCCCAAATGAGCCTTCACCTTGGTCATTGTTGTGCAGTTAGGTTCCATAGTAGTCCACAATGGATTTGGGATGATTTCCACAAAGTGCAGACCACTGTAAGTGCCAGTGAGGAAATTTCCCTATTCCAGAATTCAATAAATGTGTCCTAGTGATTCTTAATGTTCTATCACTCTGACAAAATCTGTGATCCTATGTCCAGAAAAAAAAAGTCAATATATCCCATGGATATCAATAGGCCTTAGATACACTATAACCCATCCTATGTGATAATAAATACAAATACCCATGGTTATCAATGGTCCTTAGATATATTATACCCCATTCTGTGTGTTAATAACTACAAATACCCATGGTTATCAATAGGCCTTAGATACGCTATAACCCATCCTGGGAGATAATAGCTATAAACACCTTTAGCGTCATATGTACTTAATAAGGAAGAAAGGGAAAAAGCATTGTTTCTTCTCTAAAACAAGAAAGATAAAATCTAGAGGAACAATTTATTAAGAAAAATTTAGTGCAATGAGAAGAAAGTGTGTGAGGAACAGTAGTATTTAAGAGCTGAATCCAAAGCCAAGAATCAATCTTTGAGCTTTTATAGAATTAATTAGTAAAACTAAGTTTCCATCAATCTAGGCTTTCTCCAATATGAGCCCAAACTCAAAAAAACCTAAATTTTTTTTAGCAAAATGCATTTGTTCCAACTTTAAAAAAGTTAAGCAGGCATAGATTGCTTTCAAACCTGGTCTTTTGGGATATTAAAAACTAAATCTCACCTTTTTAAATGCATTATCCCAGAGGTATCAGCAAAATAAGCACCACTGACTGTCTTCTATCATACCAATTCACACATCCTTTAAACAATCTGCTGTTAATTTTCTTTAACGTTTCAAGAGTATTGAGAAGTTTCCTGTTTTGGTTTCTTTTAACTACCCTGTTAGAATAAGCCTTGTCATGTCACAAATTGTGTCACACTTTATTTAACCTTAAAATTTGAACTAACTCCTACATACTTTAAACCATATTTAGTAAAAAAGCTTTATTACAAAATCACTTTCATTAGACTAATTACTCATTGTTTAGGAAGATAAATTCAACATAAAAGATTTACATACCTTCTTTATCAATATATGTAAATCACTTGTATCACTTGTCTTCCCGTTGATCATCGAATTACTCAACTGGGCACCAGTAATATCTCCACATGCCTTTCTCATGCCAGTGTAGCCCAAGGGCATCTGCTAGCTCCAGGAACATGAAGAGCCTCAAACCATTCCTTCAGGTCATGGGAATGAGGTCTATAGTTGATACTGGTTTTTGACATTTGATTTGATACATAAATATTTTGACAAAAATAACCATGTTTGTTAGTATGATGTTTTTAATTTTAAACACCATGGTATACAAAGACCTACAGCTGAATCTAAAGAAAACTATGTTTATGAAAAATGAACTAGTTCCAGAGGCCCCATTCACTCTCAATGGAACAGACATCTCTGAATGCAGCAGTTATGTGTACCTAGGTCGAGAAGTCAACATGATAAACGACCTAAAACCTGAGCTGAGCAGGAGGAAGAGAGCAGCATGGAATGCCTTCAGAGGCATCAAAGAAATAGCTAAAAGGACAAAGAACCTCCAGCTCTGGGCACATCTCTTCAACTCCACCGTTCTCCCTGCATTAACATACGCCTCAGAGACCTGGGCCCTAAGAAGCAAAATGAGAATGCTATTCGGGTCTCCCAGAGAGGAATCAAAAGAGCTCACGATCACGATCCACGATCTTCCCGTTGATCATCTATTTGCTAGAGCGGGCACCAGTAATATCTCCAAATGTCCTGTCTCATGCCAGTAGAGCCAGGGCCATCGGCTTGCTACAGGAACATAAAGAGCCTCAAACCATTATATTAGGTCATGGGAATGACCTAATATAATTGTTACTGGAATTTGGCATATCAAATACAACACGAGAAGCTTTCCAGGCTTGCCGAGCGGGAGGCAAACTCTTTTAAACACCTGCAAATAAAGCATTTATTGATGAGCCATGCGGCCGCTTGCTGTGATGGGCTGGTCTGCTGGGTGGAGTTCTGACGAGAGGGAAGTACAAATGTGGAAAATGGTGGCCCTATGGAGTAAGGGGGGTGGTCTGGCTTGTTGTGAGGCTCTGCCGGATTTTCCTCAATCGGCCCAGAACTCCACCCAGCAGACCAGCCCATCACAGCCCGGATCATCGACACCCACCCTGCAGCAGCTTTTTCCTCAATCTGGCCCAGGTATGCTGGTCCAGAGACTCTCAGACATGGGGCAGAGCTGTTCCTTGTTCTCCCTGTGCACAGCCATTCATGAGGCAGTCGGGAGGCATGGAGGGTTCTAGCCCTGGCCCACCACCTCGGCAGAGCCTCACAACATCGAAAGAGCTGCCCACCTACAAGATGGTCAGACTTCCTTGTCAAGACCCTGAAGGAACAGTTTGAGGCTCTTCATATTCCTGAATCAACCAGATGCCATTGGGCTACATTGGCACGTGATAGGGTCCAATGAAAATGTTACTGGCTCCCACTTGAGCAAATCGAATACACGGGATTCAAGTGAAGTGATATACAAAGCTGTTCATTATACAATTGCTTTGCATAGTCAGTGTTTCAACTTTACCCCACTACCAGTATAGACCCCACCAAGGACTCCAACTTCCCACCCATCTCCAACCCTCTTCTACCCTCCAGTCCTCAGCTCCCACCCATCTCCTACCCTTCTCCGATTGCTTGTTGCAACAAAATGGCAAATTAAATTATCAAAAATTAGATCAATAGAAGAAATTGTCATCATTGTTGCTGCTCACCATGCTACTAAAATCACTGTCTGAGGATTTACTGAGCTGCTTGGTGCTAATTGAGCCTTCTATTACTGGTTTTTCTCATTGAACTTGGTGGTCTTTTATGCAACTTTCTCATCAAATTTAAAACTCTCCCACTGGACTGGCAGTACCATGAAATTTGGAGGTATCACACAGACTCACATGTGATTGTATGTCCCAGGATCTGGGATGTTTGATGGCTTGGTAGATTGATGAGGTACAGTTGAGGACCTGGGGTGTTTCTACACTGGAGGAAATTGTATGGAAGTAGGGGCTGCTGAACCTTTCGGCATGGATGGGAACTTTTCCTCCACCCTTTTCAGAAGGTCCCAGAGTTCTCAGCCTGGACATAGGTCTACCTGGGACAACTCAGTGGCTTGGAGTCTTTTTCTTTTAGTATGTTTTCATTTGTAAACCAATGGAAACTAGAGCCATGTCAACTTGTCCACCTGTTGTTACAGGAAATCACAGCACTGGCACATAGCAAGTATTGTGCATGGGATAAACTGCTCTCTCTGAATTTGCTGATTGAAATTCTAGCTCCGGTGTGATAGGACTAAAAAGTAGGATGGTGGGAAGTAACCAGGTGTAGATGAGGGCAGTACAAGGGAAGTCCTCACGATAAAACAGGTTCTTGGTAAGAAGAGAGTTTGTTCTTCCTCCTCAAAATCTACCAGAGACCTGTCAGAAACCTACTTTCTGACAGCTGCAAGTCAGAAAAAGGATCCATCTCAGATTACAGAGGAAGACGACTCGATCTTGGACTTACCAAGAACTATGAAGGATAAATGTGTGATATTTGCAGGCCCCTTCAATCCATCTACAATATATTCTTAGAGCAACCTGATTTGAGACACAGGGATCTCAACAGCACAGCAGAATGAGTGAATTATTTGACCAAACAGTTCTTGAATGTATATTTCTTTCCAGATGTAGCTCTAAAATTAAGATAGAGCAGTGAACGGAGCAAGCCATTCTTGATCCCATGGGATTTGTATTCTAGTAGAATCATTAACATGTTGATATTTTTAGTCCTACAGAGAAAAGGGATATATTTCTAATGTATCCAGTATATGGTGATGGAAGATTAAGTTTAAGCTAAGGATATTAAAATTCATCTTCCAATTTTCAGCAGAGTTTTCTCTAAAAGGCAGCATCAAATATGACATCACCTCCTTGTGAACTAGCTTCTACTCTTTACAATGAATATAATAACAACTTACCCATTAGTTATAACCTCATTCCCATGACCTGATGGAATGGTTTGAGGATCTCTATATTCCTGGAGCAAGCAGGTGCCCTTGGGCTCTACGTGCATGAGACAGGACATATGGAGATGTAACTGGTGCCCGCTCGAGCAAATCGATGATGAACAGGAAGACAGTGATACAGTGATACCCGTTAGTTTAGGGCTAATGATCAAATGAATGTATTCATACCAAACAGTGCCTGGCTCATAACAAACACCAAATTGTTAGCAGATGGGGTGAAAACAGATCAGAGCAGAAGCTATTGCTTTAAGAGGAAAAAACTCAAGAGCCTCACATATTTTTATGGAAATATTTATCATTTCCATGGGCTGGTGCACCATCATTTCCCAAAGGTATTCTCCCTCTATCCCTTTCACCCACTTCCCTACCCATTGAACAATTCCTTTCATCCCAATACTTCCCATTTTCTCTAGCATCCCTTCTTCTCCCTCCCTTGTGATAAGGATGCATAGAATCTTTGATTTTCTTATTTGGCTAGAGCATTGCTCTTCTCTTTCTACACCAGTCACATCTGCTCACATTGCTTATGCATGTGGCCAGCAGAGAAGCCTTTCTAGGAACAAGAAAACTGCCATCAGGCCACGTCTGTGGCAGGAAGTGAGTGTCCTTCCAGCCACACCCAGCTAAATGGCCATCGCTAAGGAGTGGGTGTGGCCGGAATGCAGTCTGGTCACGTGCTCCCACACTGTGACCTTACTTGGCAACCTAAAGTGTGGGCTGAGTTTCGTTCCTTCCTGATCAGCAACTTCTATGGTGCTTGTGAGTGAAAGCTCAATGCTTTAAGGAATGGGGAAAAGAAAGACCACAGGATGTCTGGGAACACAGAGAGATGGAGGCTACGGGAACAGCAGAACAATAATTTTAAGCCATTGCTCATATACAAACCCTATTAGTTACCAGGAAACTACTTCATAATAATATTAGCAGAAGCATTTGAATACATAGAAAATAGTGGTTTTAACAAATAAAACAAAATGGGAATTAACTTCTCTTGCCCATTGTTTAGGGGGAAAAGGCTCAATTAAGTTTTCTATATGTATACATAAATATTTTAGGAGCTGAAATGTTCAGATATCAGTGAAATCAGATGTAATACTGGCCTAAAAGCAAACCAAATTTTACCTTACTTAACAGCATTGTTTTACTTACTCCGTGTGTGTGTGTGTTTTTATCTGTATGTGTATTCTATTGTGCATTCAGATATAATTGCTGAAACCAGAAAAATAGTCCAGCAGGCAGGGAATTTTCCTTGTGCGTGGCTGCCCTGAGTTGAATTCCTACCACACCACTCCATTCTGCAGAGCCTCACTGGCAGTGGTCCCTGAGCACAGAACCAGGTGAAATCCCTGGACACTGCTGGGTGTGACCTCAAAACCACAAAATAGAAATTAAGTGATAAAGTCCTCATATTCTAATTTATACATGACTCAGTTCACGGCTACTGTGTTTTGCCAGGAATCAGTTTTAAGATGCTTTGTAATGTGTTAGTACTATCAACCTTTTCATTTCTTTTTTTTTTTTTTTGGTGGGAGCTTTGGTGCTATACCTATTCATACATTAGACTCCTGGCTCTGTGCTCGTGAATCACTCCTGGCAGGGTTTATGGGACCATATGGGATGTTGGGGATCAAACCAGTGTTGGCCACAGCAAGGCAAATGCCCTGTCTTCTGTACGATCACTTTGGCTATGTCATCTTCATTTTCTAAAGAGGTGAGGATACCTGAGCCTGAAGCCCAACACACAGGCACTGACCGAGAGCCAGCTATCGCAGCTCACCTCACTCTGCCCATTGCGTACCATGGCGGAACGGAGTGGCCCTATGAGTCAGGGTGAGGAAGAGAAGCCACAAAAAGTACACACAGTTCAGGAGCCCAGCAGAGAGCCGACTCGCTCTACTGCAAGCTGGGTTAGGTTTATACACCTTGAGGAGCAGGGAACAAGCATTCTAGGGGGGTTCCGCACACACACTTACACAAAGCTTAGCAGGATGTTGTGATTCCGCATTCCTCTCAGCTGTGTGCTCAACCATCCCCTGGCACCACTGAGGTAACTGGGCATTACTGTTGGTTGCTAGAGGGGAGAGGGCCACAGGGAGAGGGGCCACTGCAGGATGACACACACTGGACCTTTGGGGGAGGACAGCACTCTGCTAGCCCATCCGGGTCAAGTCTCCAGAGCACAATCCTCATCAGGAGCTACCCCACAATGGTGACCTGCAGGCGTGCCCCACATAAGCCTATGGAAGTAACTAAAGATACAGGGAATACACTCATTGGACACTGGGTTGACTGTGATCTTGAACTCCCAACTGCCTGAACTTCTGTTGTTGATAAGCGCGTGATCACTGGTGCTCTGATAGGACCACTTAGACAAGCAACTTGCCCAGCAAGAGCAGCAGGTGACTTAGAGACCATTATAAGCTGTTCATGATCGGGTTTCAGTTGTCCAGTGTTCCAGTGCCCATCCCTCCACCAGTGCACGTGTCCCACCACCAATGCCCCTTTCCCTCCCACCCTGCTGGCAATCTGCTTCTACAGCAGGCACTTTTCTTAGCTCTCACCTCACTTTCTCTCTTCTTTAGTGCACTGTGGTTTGCAATATAGACACTGAGTGTGTCATTTATATCCCTTTACCTACTTTCTATACTCAGCTCTAGTCTAGTATTACTCTTGCCAACTATTATTGTCATAGGTCCCATCTCCCATATTAACTACCCTTGTCCCCCCACACATATGTGGCAGATTCCAGCCATTGACAAGTCCTTCTGGCCTGTTTTGCCTCACTTGGATAGAAGTCTCATACTGTTATTGTTATATATAAGATAGATAGATAGATAGATAGATAGATAGATAGATAGATAGATAGATATAGATAGATAGATAGATAGAGAAGAAAAGAAAGGAAGAAGAAGAAGATGAAAATAGATTATAATAGAAAGGGTGATGGATGGATGGATGGATGGATGGATGGATGGATGGATGGATGGATGGATGGATGGATGGATGGATGGATGGATGGATGGATGGATGGATGGATGGATGGATGGATGGATGGATGGATGGATGGATGGATGGATGGACGGATGAATATAGATAGATTGCATCCTGCTTTTGAATGTATGGACTGCACAATGAATGATGAATATGGATATGGATGGATAAATATTTGCATAGATACATTGGTAATAAAATCTATCCTGAACATTAACTCTGCATGTAGGTGCTAGCCAAGTTAGAAGTCCTAAGGGAGAGCATATTTGCACAGAAGAGGTGAAGACTGGCAGAAGGCAGATCTCCTAGAAAGATCAAAGTTCTGGAAGGGCTCACTCAGGTGCACTTTATAGTCATATTTCGGGGTGACACTCAGTATAAACTGGAACTGTGGACTCCAGTCCTGGCTCTGTTTCTAATTGCTGGATCTACAATTCTCACTGGAATCACCTGAAGACTTTGGAGAATAAAGGTGTGTCAATGCAGCTTTGGAAAGTCAGGTTTGCTAGAAAAGAAGTCCCATGAAGTTACTTTTTGCTCTGTTCTCAGCTCCTCTGGCACTGTGGAATGAAAATATGAAAAAAAAACAGAACTAGAAGAATCAAGATGAAGTTTTTCAGGATATTTTAGAATTGAATACAGGAACCATATAGACAACATTTATATTTTGAAAGCTAAATTTGATGGGATATATGTACATTGCTCCAGTGAAATGTTTTGAGAGATATTGATTTAGATGAGAATTGGTGTTACAGTATTATTTATAGACTCAAAACTGAATTCAGAAGAATAAGATTGTGTTATTATACTTAATATCAACATAGGTAGCATTAGAAACTGGAAACTTCATTTGCAATCTTACAATATTTCCTCACCCTATGGAGATTTTCTGAGTAGAAGGAACAAACAGAGTGATAGAGATTGCAGAAGCATTAAGAATTTGACTACCTGTACTTTCTCTCTTCAATTTTTCTCTTTGCAGGCTGGAGCTATAACACAGTGGGTAAGGTGTTTGTCTTGCACACAGCCTACTCAGGTTTGTTCCCGCCATCCCATATGGTCCCCTGAGTACCACCACGAGTAATTCCTGACTGCAAAGCCAAACATAACCCCTGAGAATCACTGGGTATGACTCAAAAAAAAAAAACCTTTCTCTCTGTGCTAAAGTTCAAATCCTCCTCTGTGTCTTTATCCCTTTTCCTCCCAGCCCTGACCTGCAAACTCAGCCCCTAACAACTCCCTGTTTTCTAAACCTCTAGTGTCAGACAGGTTCTTGTCTCCAAGTTGTGCTTTGGAAAACTGGAGCATGGTACCCCCCAGCGCCTTTACATCCTCTGGTTGCTGGAATGCTTTTCTCAGGTCCTTTGCTCTCCTACAAGGCTGCATTTCTTTCCTGAACGTCCCTGAACTCCTCTTTCAGCACCGCCAGTAATTTTCCACTCTCAGAAATACTTGAACAGCACAGATGACTACTGATGCCCTACTTTGAAGCCTATTTAGATTGCTTTTATATGTCATGCATGTGTAGGTAACTTTGTCTTGCTTTTTTGAACCACTGACTTAGTAAAGGATTTAGCTGACATTCATCGCTGTCCATGATACAGTGACTTACACAACAGTAATTGACTCACGAGTGGGCTGTCCTACTCTTCACTGATACTCATCTTTTGGTATATTGACCAGCATTTATCTCCATTTTATGGCCTCTGAGCATGTGAATAGATTAGAAATCATTTCTTCCAATGTTTCCATTGATAACATTTGAGTGGCATTAACTTCTGAATTCGGATATTAAATTCAGGCTGAAGACACAAATATATATTTGAGGCTAAGATGACCAGAGTAAGAATTTGGGATATATAATTCTTGATAGCATCATTATGGCTGACTTGAAAAGTGGAGTAAAACTCATGGAGATAACTAGTTTCCAAAACAGTGATGGGATAATGGGCAATTAAATGAATGGCGTCTCTATGTCTACTTGCAAAATAACTCTTTTACATTGCTGTTCATCTCATTCACACAAATACAATTTTAAATGGCTGTTAATTTGTTTCTTTATTCTTTTAGCATAAAAGATATATCGTGAAATGTCCTGTGAACTGTAGCAGTTTATGACTTTCTTCTTGTATTTTTATATCACACTCAAATATGAGTATGATTCTTTCATGATGAGCTGGAGAATTCTAATCTACATTTTCACAAGGAAAGGAAAGATTCATGAGTTCCCATCAGTTTACCTCTAAGGTGTTTCCCTGAGGTATGTTTTGCCTGAAGATAATAATACTACTTACTTAAAATTAGAGCATATTTTCAGTTAAAATTATAATGTGAAATGAAATTGAAATAAAAATATTAATCATTAAAAGAGAAAATACTATACTGATTTTCATAACTCTTTTGTCTGAGTATTTTCATTGTAGCTTAGGCATGAATAAGAAGTGAACTGCTCTTAACTAATTCCTCTGATTATTTCTGCATAACAGTGATAAATTTTGACATGTTTTGTGAAGCAGCTGAGAGGAATTTTAGAAGTAAGTAGCATGAGATTAAGATGAGGTTGGTCACAACCAACAAGACCATAAATAAACAATCTTAAGTCACAAAAGGCAAGAAAGTGTGCCTATTTTCCCACTGTTTTGTATAAATATCAGTGCAGCTTGAATATCCATTTCTCATGATCTGTGACTGGGCAGGTATTGCTATGGGTTATGAGAAAGGAAAACAGTTCACACACAGGAGATAAAGTGAGCAAGGATTTGCAGTTTGATGTGTAAACATCTGGAAACATATATAATTCTAATCTTGCCAATGTTGAAGAGCTTGTTTTCCTAACACACTTCTGGGTCTTCCTCCACCTCTGTGCTTCTGAATCTCTATGGTACACACAGAATTTAGATTTAACAAAATCAAGAGGATAAGTCTACAAAGCAAAGAGAACACGTCATTAAAGTGGTTTATCCCTAACATGCCTATTCTCTCTAGATTATTGGGGGAAGGGGGCAGCTAAGGAGGGAACCACACCCAGCAGTACTGAGGGGCTATGCCTGGGTCAGCGTTTGTGGGGTTATTCCCAGCAGTTAGTGGATCTTCACTGCCAGACACTGAATTCAGCCCTCTCACATGCAAGTCACATTTTCCAGATTTTTTAAGACAAAGGGAAGTTTTGTCTAGAGTAATTATTATTGAGAGTAAAAATAAAAACAACTTTCAAATTAAGAAAAGGGAAATTAACATTCTCACAGAATGTGTGTTTTAGAGAGCAAAAACAAAAACCATTTCTAAATATTGCATTAAAATGGGAAAATGAAGTATAAAGTTAGGTGAGTTTTTTTTTTTTTTGGCTTTTTGAGTCACGCCCAGCGATGCTCAGGAGAACCTCCTGGCTCTGCACTCAGGAATTACTACTGGTGGTGTTTGGGATTGAACCCAGGTTGGCCACGTGCAAGGCAAATGCCCTACATGCTGTACCCTTTGGAGCTGGAATGTTCCAGCTCTAATTTTTTCTTTTTTAGATATACAGCTAAAGTCACCTGAATTCCTTCTTCATTCTGAGAAGGCTGCTCATCCCCTCCAAGCAGGCTCACTCTTGTCAGGTCACAGCTGTCAAGAAAGTGAGTTACAGACAAAAACCCATTTAACATGAATGCATGTTCTTCTTTACAATATGTGCTCTGTCCCATAAAGGTATTCACCATCAGACTCTTGTTAGAGGGTATGCAAAATGCTGCAACACCCCCTTATCGTGCGCGGAGGGGGTTATACCATCCTGGAGGGCCCTCTAGACACACGGGTACAAGTCGTAGACATTCTGATGCCAAGGCTCAACGGTCACTTTCAGAATGCCCTGCACTTACACCTGCACAGATCCAATACTTTAAAAAAGGAAATAGCTTTCCCGTGCAGCAGTGATAAAATAACCCACAATGATTGGCCTTTAGTTTAGGACTTTAAAAAGGGACAAATAATTAGCTAGTCATTACTTATCAGTTCACAAAAAAATAATGCCACCCACAAGAGACAGAAAAAAGAAGGGAGGGAAGTTCTGAGAGACTTTCCCTCTTTGATCTATGCTAACAAATACATGCAGGTCAGAAAAAAACATCCCAAAGGGCTTCTGTAAAGTAATTCTCACTAGCACATTCCATTACAGACAGCCAATCTGATGCAGAAATGCAGCCTGTTCCCACTAGTCAGGTGGGAAAGATTTGCAGATTTTGAGTAAAATATAATGAAAGAGGGGTGGGCCTCTGCTATGTGGAATGATCAACTCTTGAGCACACCGCCTGATGCAAACAAGAAATATATGCTGCATAATTTATACAGGCATTAGAATTATCAGGGAAACACAGTGAAGAAAACCTTATAAATAGATTTCATATGTCAGGGAGTTCAATAGAGATGTAGAAAAGATGTATAAATGATTGAGTTCTAGGAAAAACAAAAAGCAGTGCCGAACATTAAAAACACTGGATAATCAATACCTAAAAGTCAATGGCCTTCCTATATGTAAACAGCGAAAGAGAAGAAAGGGACATTAAAGAAACTATCCCATTCACAATTGCGCCGCAGAAAATCAAATACCTAGGAATCAGTTTGACAAAGAATGTAAAGAATCTCTACAAAGAAAACTACAAAACGTTACTTCAGGAAAAAAAAAAGACCTGAGGAAATGGAGACACATTCCCTGCTCATGGATTGGAAGGATTAACATTATCAAAATGGTAATACTCCCTAGAGCTTTATACAGATTCAATGCGGTCCCTATAAAGATACCCATGATGTTCTTCAAAGAAATTGAACAAACACTCCTGAAATTTGTATGGAATAATAAAACTCCACGAATAGCTAAAGCAATTCTTGGGAAAATGAAGATGGGAGGTATCACTTTCCCCAAACTCAAGCTCTACTACAGAGCAGTTGTAATTAAGACAGTGTGGTATTGGTATAGAGACAGACCTGTAGACCTATGGAATAGAACTGAGTATCCTGAAACACATTCTCAAATATTCAACCACTTAATCTTCGATAAAGGAGCAAAAATTATTAAGTGGAGCAAAGAAAGCCTCTTCAACAAATGGTGCTGGGAAAACTGGGCAGCTACATGTAAAAAATGAACTTAGACCTCCTTCTAACGCCATGCACAAAAGTCAGATCAAAATGGATTCTAGATCTCAACATCAGACATGAATCTATAAGGTACATCAAAGAAAACATAGGAGAAACGGCTCTCACGACATCGAAACGAAAAGTATCTTTAAAGACGATACACCACTGACCAAGCAAATGGAAGCAAAGATAAACAAATGGGATTATATAAAACTAAAAAGCTTCTGCACCTCAAAAGAAACGGTGACCAAGATACAAAGACAATCCACAGAGTGGGAAAGGATATTCATTCACCCAATACCCATCTGACAAGGGGTTAATATCCAGGATATATCAGGCACTGGTAGCACTCCACAAGAAAAAAAAAAACAGCCCACCCCATCAAAAATGGGGAGAAGAAATGAACAGAAGCTTCCAAAAAGAAGAAATTCGAATGGCCAAAAGGCATATGAAAAAAGTGTTCTTCATCTTTAATCATCAGGGAGATGCAAATCAAAACAACAATGAGGTACCATCTCACACCACAGAGACTGGCACACATCCAAAACAGCAAGAACAACCGGTGCTGGCGTGGATGTGGGGAAAAAAGGGACTCTGATCCACTGTTGGTGGGAGTGCCGACTGGTCCAGCCCTTTTGGAAAACA
>JAJIBD010020947.1:0-45492 GCA_021461705.1 Cryptotis parvus
TATTCCACTTTGTTTTTAAAAACTATTAGATTTAACTTTTTAAAAATAAAATATAACCAAATGAAAGAGAACTTTTTATTCAACTGCTGGGGAAGCAGAGGGCGAGAAGCAGGGGCTTATTTGAGCCAAATATCTTGCCATGTCTCTTTCTGTTTCTAATTTCTCAGCTTTAGGACCAGGAAATGTGTCCATCCTTAGAAGGCCCCATTTGAGAGGAATTCCCTGGCAGCCGGCTTGCCGGCGCTGACTTTGGAGGTCAACCAGGCTTCTCCAGCTGCTCTCCAAGGCCCACAGGCATCCGAGCGAGGAAAGGTCAGGCAAAGAGGGGAGGCTTGTGGTGTTGCCTTATGTTGGCATGGCTGAGACCAGGCAACGTCAAGCAAGGGCAAGGCCTATGAGCCCAGATCCCAGAATGGTGTGCTTTCCCAATGACTCCTGTCAACTTCCTTTCAACTGACAGGATGCATGCTTCTGATGACTGGAAGATAGTCAGTGCTGGGCTGAGTGTGTGTGTGTGTGTGTGTGTGTGTGTGTGAGAGAGAGAGAGAGAGAGAGAGAGAGAGAGAGAGAGAGAAGCAGCCTTAAGTAAATCAGGTCCCATGCTGATCTTTTACAAAGGTTCCAATACATGGGGATGAATTACAAGCAACACAGAACTTGCCTTGCATGTGGCCAACCTAGGTTCCACCCCACACACCCCATATCGTTCCCCAAGCATACCAGGAGTGTTCCCTGAGCCAGGAGTAAATTCTGGGTGCACCAAAAATTCCAGAGGAAATGAAAAGGAAATATAACTCATCATTTTGCTGAATGACTGAGGACTGAGGGTCAATTGGTGCGACCATAAGAAAGTCCTGGGCTACAGACACAAATTCTAGGTGTAATTGATTCACCGCATCTTCTCTGCAAGTCGTTATGTTGTAAATGTAAGATTTTGTAGTAATTCTTATATCTACTGCTACCACACAAGAAAATAGACTGACTAAAGGTAATCTGTCTATAAAAAGAAAAAACAATAGAATTTAAAAAAGGGACACTCCAAAAGAAAAATTATAAGACAAAACATTTGTATTTTACAAAAAATTATAAAATACAAAAAAATTATCTGCTGTGTAATTATTAGAGTGGAAACTACTTACAACTAAGATTTTATAGCAAAGCTGCTGCTACCACACAAGACTGACTAAAGGTAATTTCACCATAAAAGAGAAAACAATAAAAATTAAAAGAGAGGGCCGGGCGATAGCCCAACGGGTAGGGGCGTTTGCCTTGCATGCGGCCAGCCCATGCCAGCCGGGGTTTGATCCCTGGCATCCCATATGGTCCCCCTGAGCACTGCCAGGAGTAATTCCTGAGTGCAGAGCCAGGAGAAACCCCTGAGCTTTGCGGATGTGACCCAAAAATAAATAAACAAATAAACAAATAAATATATAAATAAATAAATAAACAGATAGGTAAATAAATAAATAAATAAATAAGTAAGTAAAAGAGGGGCAGAGAACCAGCCTCTCTGGGCCCATCTCCCCTCTCTCATGGGACCTCCAGGTATGCTGAACCAGAGACTCTCAGACATGGGGCAGAGCTGCTCCTCGCTCTCCCTGTGCTCAGCCGCTCATGAGGCGCCCGGGAGACATGGCAGGTTCTAGCCCTGGCCTGCCACCCCAGCTGAGTCTCACAACAAGCCAGGCGACACCCCCGACTCCATGGGGGCCGCCATCTTCCACATCCGGACTTCCCTCTTGTCACAACTCCACCCAGCAGACCAGACTATCACAGCCCGGATCATCTATATCCACTCTGCGCAGCAGTTTTTTTTTTCAATCCGGCCCAGGTATGCTGAACCAGAGACTCTCAGACATGGGACAGAGCTGCTCCTTGCTCTCCCTGTGCTCAGCCGCTCATGAGGCGCTCGGGAGACATGGCAGGTTCTAGCCCTGGCCTGCCACCCCAGCAGAGCCTCATAACAAGCCAGACGACACCCCCGACTCCATGCCATGGATGCCGGCATTTTCCACATCCAAGCTTCCCTCTCATCACAACTCTACCCAGCAGACCAGACTATCACAGCCTGGCTGGCGCGCCGCACAGTGGCCATGCGGTTCATCAATAAATGCTTTATTCAGATGTGACTACAAGAATATGCCACCCGCATATCAAGCCTGGCAAGCTGCTCATGTAGTATATGATATGCCAAATGCCAGTAACATTTATATTAGGTCATTCCCATGACCTAATATAATGGTTTGAGGTTCTTTATGTTCCTGGAGCAAGTGGATGCCTTTGGGTTCTACTAGCATGAGACAGGACATATGAAGATATTACTGGTGCCCGCTCTAGCAAATAGATGATCAATGGCAAGATAGTGATAGTGATAGTGATCTTGGTCACCATGGCTTTCCTATATGCAAATAATAAAGAGAAGAAAGTGATATTCTTCTCTTTCAAACAATCCTGTTCACAATCGTGCCTTAGAAAATCAAGTACCTCGGAATTAGCTAAACTAAAGATGTAAAGGATCTGTACAAAGAAAACTGCAAATGCTGCTTCAAGAAATAATAGAGGACACAAGGAAATGGAAACACATTCCCTACTCATGGATTGGGAGAATCAACATAGTCAAAATGGCAATACTCCCTAAAGCATTATACAGATTCATGCAGTGCCTATAAAGATGCCCATGACATTTCTCAAAGGAACTGACCAAATGTTCTTAAAATTCCTATGGAACAATAAACCCTCACAAATAGCCAAAGCAATCCTTGGGAGAAGTAGATGGGAGACATAACCTTTCCCAACATCAAACTGTACTACAAAGCGGTAGTAATTAAAACAGCCCTTGCCATTTTAATTCCAGTCATATCACCCCCTTAAAATTGTTGGTCTTCATGGCTGACACCTCTCAAACTCTACAACACTGATACACCAGGAGTAGCACACCAGATGGGTTGGAATGTATTGGAGAAGGCATCAGATCTCAAATAACAAAATATCAACACAGAAGACTTAGCCAGTGTTAAGCCTTTACTAACAACACTTAGTAACAGCTCTCACACAAGGGCTTAATAACTCCCTGGGGAGACAGAACAATCTTCACTAATTTTCTTCTGAGGAAACACTTTTTGATTATTCTTTTAATAAATTATAACAAGCCACATAAGATAAATTATTGAAGGTCTGCTGTATGGGCAGGCTTAAGGAATAGTTGGGAAAATTGGAAATAATGGTGGTGGGAAGGCGCAGTGGTGGTGGGATTGGGGTTGGGGTGTTAAATGTCTATGACAAGTCATCATGAACAACTTTGTAAACCACAGAGTTTATATAAAGTGTAAAGAGAAAATAAAATTAAAAAAATAAAAAGAGGGGCACTCTAAAGAACACTAGGAAATAAGAAAAATTATAAAATACAAAACATTTGAATGTTTATATTTATATATATATATATATACATGTATAATATTTATTGAGATGGTTTGAGGCTCTTCATTTTCCTGGAGCAAGTAGATGCCCTTTGGCTATACTAGCACATGGACAAATGGAGATTTTACTGGTGCCCACTTGAGCAAATAGATGAACAACGGAAGACAAGTGATACAAGTGATTAACTTTTGAGCTTAAATGTTTGTATTTTTTTAGGAGGCCACCACACAAGTGGCCAATATCTCTTTCCCACAACCCATAGACCCTTTCCCACCCATCCCTCTACTCAAGGTAGCCTGAGTTTTATAAAAATATTCAAAAATAGTACATATACTATCTGAAATTCATTTAAAATGTGCCTATTTCCTTTTGCATTTTTTGGTATGTTTTGTGTGTCTGTTTTGTGCCGCACAAGAACTACTCTTCTCTCCTGGGCTGTGCCTGAGCAAATGTCATGTGGCTCTTTCATTCACTCAGATTATCATACATTGTGGCTTTTGATTGTTAAGCTTACTGCAGGTATGAAATTAGAGAGTATAAAGCCAGATAACATATCCTTGTACTAGGAAATGATAACACCAGTTTACAAATGATAATGAACTTCTCTCTATATGGAAAAATTACCTTAAAACCAATTTGTTCTGTGGGAAATATCTACTGTGTAATTATTACAATGGAACTACTTACAAATAAGATTTTGTAGCAAAGCTGCTGCTACCACACAAGACAATCATTTGTGGGGTGTGATGGAGGGTTGAGTGCCACACTTTCATGAGTTTTTCCTGTGGGAATCCCACCAAGTTCTTCCATTAAGAATCTGAGAATGATTTAATGGCTCTGGGTGGTATAGGGAAGGGTAGAGACAGGGAAATACACTAAGTACTCTGGACATGTAATGCGATTTAGAGACAACCGCTGGACTAGAGCCATTACCGACTGGATCCCACGGGATGTCAAAAGATCACGTGGCCGCCCACCTACAAAATGGTCAGACTTCCTTGTCAAGACCCTGAAGGAACGGTTTGAGGCTCTTCATATTCCTGAATCAACCAGATGCCATTGGGCTACATTGGCTCGTGATAGGGTCCAATGGAAATGTTACTGGGCGCCGCTGGAGCAAATTGACAAATAACGGGATTCAAGTGATCAAGTGATCAAGTGACTCTTGCCATAGCAAGAGTTTACTCTCTCCAGAAGACTTGGCCAGAACTGAATGCAAGGATGGTTCAATATACTCATATCAACTACTGACAACTGCATATTATCAAAAGCAAAAATCAGGACCATGTGATCATACCAATTGATGCAGGAAGACTTTTGACAAAATTCAGCATCAATTTATTATTTTAAAAAATATCAAAATAAAATAGGTATTTGTTGCAGGACTTCTCTAAGAGCCCCTTTCTCTACCCCATGGAGTTTTTCCTGGCTCAAAACATTAGCATATAAAAAAGACATTGGGTGAGGTGCTGGGAGAAATTACCTGAGGGCATCTGACCCTGCCAGGAGAAGTTTACATTTGGCTTGCAGCTCTTCCCAGCTCTGCTGGGAGGTTTTGAATTTTCATCTCTAGATAGCCCAGCCCAGAATGGGGCTAGGCTGGGGAGTTTGGGCGGATTTCTGGCTATAAGATAAGCTGCAAGAAGAAAGAAGCTCTCTTTTTTCTCCTTTTGCCATTTCGGCTTCCCTTGGCTTTTTGCTTCTCTCCATTCTCTGTTGGGCCTCAACACATGGTGGCAGCCATCTTGGCCTGCACCTGGCTGGGGCCTAGCTGGGAACGCAGAGTCTGGAGGTTTCCCATGCTCTTGGATTGTATATTGGAACCTGTAAAAATAGTAAAGCCCTTTTAAAACTGCATCAGATTCCTGAGTTTTTATCCATTCCTTGCCGGCTTCAGAGGTAGAAGGGAACTCGCTTCCCGGCACTGTTGGGGACCCGGCGGAGCTCCCCGACAGGTTTTGAAGAAGGAACTTACCTCAAAACAGCAACACCATCTAGAACAAACTCACAAACAACATTATACTCAATGGTTTAAAACTGATGACTTCTCTCTACAGTCAGGCACAAGTCAAGGGCATCTACATTCTCCACTTTTGTTCAATTACTTTTTGAACGACTTTACCATAGCACTCAAGCAAGAAAATGAAATCAAAGGTAGCCAAAATGAGGAGGAAATACTGAACTATACTATTTATAGATAGAATGATAATAAACATTTAAAAACCCTAGACGCATACAAAAAATCTCTTAGAAGAAACAAGAAACCAGTACATTAAGGTAGCAAACTAAACACATGAAAATCTGTGGCATTTCTGAATGCAAAGAAGTTTTTAGTAAAGACAACTCCATTTAAAATAATTTCCAGCAACCAGAGTAATATAGGATAACAAACAGGGCAGTGCCTTACACACTGCCAACTTAGGTTCAATTCTCAGCACCACAAACATTCCCCTCAGCCCCACCAGAAGTGATCCCTGAGCACAGAGTCAGGAATAAACTCTGAGTACTGCTGAGTATGGTCCAAAACACAAACAAACAAAAAAAAAGATATTTAGAAACATCAAATATGTAATACCTAGGAATCAACTTAACAACAGATATGACAAAAACTGAGTCACTTCTGAAAGTAATAAAAAAGAATCCCAGGAAATAGAAAAACAGTCCATGGATTGGAAGAATTCACTATCACTATCTTGCCGTTCATCATCTATTTGCTAGAGCGGGCACCAGTAATATCTCCATATGTCCTGTCTCATGCTAGTAGAACGCAAAGGCATCCACTTGCTCCAGGAACATAAAGAGCCTCAAGCCATTATATTAGGTCATGGGAATGACCTAATAAAAATGTTACTGGTATTTGGCATATCAAATACGACACAAGCAGCTTGCCAGGCTTGCCATGCGGGTGGCATACTCTTGTAGTCACCTCTAAATAAAGCATTTATTGATGAACTGCACGGCCACTGCGGCCGCGCCAGCCAGGCTGTGATAGTCTGGTCTGCTGGGTGGAGTTGTGACGAGAGGGAAGTCCAATGTGGAAAATGGCTGCCCCCATGGAGTAGGGGGTTGTCTGGCTTGTTGAGTTTTTTTTCAATCTGGCCCAGGCATGCTGAACCAGAGACTCTCAGACATGGGGCAGAGCTGCTACTTGCTCTTACTGTGCCCAGCCGCTCATGAGGTGCCCGGGAGGCATAGCGGGTTCTAGCCCTGGCCTGCCACCCCAGCTGAGCCTCACAACAAGCCAGACAACCCCCTGACTCCATGGGGGCTGCCATTTTCCACATCCGAACTTCCCTCTCATCACAACTCCACCCAGCAGACCAGACTATCACAGCCCAGATCATTAACACCCACCCTGCAGCAGTTTTTTTTTTCAATCCGACCCAGGTATGCTGAACCAGAGACTCTCAGATATGGGGGCAGAGCTGCTACTTGCTCTCCCTGTGCCCAGCCACTCATGAGGCACCCAGGAGGCATTGCGGGTTCTAGCCCTGGCCTGCCACCCCAGCAGAGCCTCACAACAAGCCAGGTTTGGAAGAATTAACACTGTCAAAATGACCCTTCTAGGGCCGGAGCGATAGCCCAGCGGGTAGGGCGTTTGCCTTGCATGCGGCCGGCCCATGCCTGGCCAGAGGTTCGATCCCGGCATCCCATATGGTCCCCTGAGCACCACCAGGAGTAATTCCTGAGTGCAGAGCCAGGAGAAACCCCTGAGCATTGCCGGGTGTGACCCAAAAAGCAAAAAAAAAATAAAAATAAAAAAATAAAAAAAAAACAAAATGACCCTTCTATCCAAAGGTCTGTACATATTCAGTGCAATCCCCTTTAAAATTCTGATGACATTATTCAAGAACTTAGAACAAACGCCACTGAAATTTGCAGGGAACTATAAGCCTCCCTGAATGGTTATTCTAAGAAGATAGACAGACAGACAGACAGACAGACAGACAGACAGACAGACAGACAGACAGACAGATAGACATATAGACAGATAGTTAGACAGATAGACAGACAGGCAGACAGGCAGACAGGCAGGCAGACAGACAGACAGACAGACAGACAGACAGACAGGTAGACAGACAGATAGACAGATAGACAGATAGATAGTAATAAGTAATTAGATAGATGATAGATAGTATGATGAATGATATTGATAAGGTATGATGATAAGATAAGATAGATAATAGATAGAAGATAGATAGATAGATAGATAGATAGAAGATAGATAGATAGATAGTAGATAGATAGATAGATATCATAAGTATTGCATTTCCTGCCATCACACTATACTATAAATTTTAATTACAACTATACTATAGTAAGCAAAACTTAAAAAAAAGATAGGCTCACAAACCAATGGAAAAGAGTCTTTAAATAAAATCTGTATGCTTCACAAAAAAAACTCATTCACTACTACTACTACTACTACGACTACTACTACTACTACTACAACAACTACTACTACTACTACCACTACGACTACTACTACATCACTCTTTTTCTTGTTGGTTTTCTGTTTTTGTGTTTGTGTTTTAATTTTGGGACTGTGCCTTGCTGCTGCTGTTCTCAGGGCTTACTCCTGGTTCTAAACTCAGCGATGACTCGTGGTAGAGTTTTGTGGGACCTCTGCAGTGTTTGCTATCAAACATGGGTCAATGACATCCAAAGCTAGTGTAGTGCCCACTGTACTACAGTTCCAGCCCTCAATGTCATTCATAATGTATGTTAATTACTGCATTACAGTTTGATGTTCCTTCATTTTGAGGCTGGGGCACTTGCCTTGCATGCAGCTGACCTCATCATCGTTCATCACATATGGTCACCCTGATTCCATCAAGAGGGATCCCTGAGTGCAAAGCCAGGAGTAAGCCATGAGCACAGCCACGTGTGGCCCAAAAAAGAAGAGAGAAAAGAAACTTTTAAAAGAAATATAAAAGTAAACCCAACAGATAATAGAGTGTGTAAAATCTTGCCTTGCAAGCAGCCCGAGCAATTTCAATCCCTGCACCACATACGGTACCCCAAGCCCTGCCAGGGAGTGATTCCTGAGTCCAGAGCCACAAGTAAGCCCTGGGCACAACTAGGTATGGGCCAAAAGCCAAAAAAATAACAAATCTAAAAAGAAAAAATCTGGGGCCATAGCGATAGCCCAGCGGGTAAGGCGTTTGCCTTGCATGCGGCCGCCCGTACCCGCCCGGGTTCGATCCCCGGCATCCCATACGATTCCCGAGCACCGCCAGGAGTAATTCCTGAGTGCAGAGCCAGGGAGCAGCCCCTGAGCATTGCCGGGTGTGACCCAAAAAAGCAAAAAAAAAAGAAAAAAAATAAAAAAATTTAAAAAAATAAAAGAAAAAATCCATTTGTGTTTGTGGCTCTTCCCTACCATGTTTTCAATCCATACTGCTATATTTGCATGATAACTTAAAGCCTGAAGTAATGCCTACTTATCAGTGATTTAACACACGCCAAAAAGGGTTCTATTCTCTTTCATGTAAATTCCAAAACATGCGTTTCCTATCATTAAGCAACTCTCCTCCAATAAATGATTCAGAGTCAGGAAACAGTCCATCAAACTATCTCTGCATTCTTCAAGATCTAATCTCTTTTTTTTTTTTTTTTTTTTGGCATCACACCTGTTAGTGCTCAGGGGTTACTCCTGTCTCTGCACTCAGGAGTTACTCCTGGTGGTCTCGGGGTGACCATATTGTATGCTGGAGATCAAACCCAGGTTGGCCCCAGTGCAAAGGCAAACCCCCACCCGCTGTACTATCACTCCGCCCCCAAGATCTAACTTCTTAGAGGGGTGGTCTCTGTTCCATCCAGACATCTAAAAACCGGAAGGGGAGGAGCATAGAGAGAAGAAACCAGCCTGAGCGGAGCAACATCTCTTCAGTTCACCTTCTATTCACTAGATCAGTGACATGGCACCCTGAACTATAACGGAGACTGGTAAATATAGTTTTAGTCATGAAGCCAGGAGAAGAGAAAATGCAGGAAACAGCTTTGCTGGTCACTGGCTGAGGGAATTACTGCCATAGAGGAGTTTGAGGTGGGGGAGGCGGAAGCGTGGCGCATTGGTGTGTGGAAATGTGCGCTAGCGGAGGGATGGGTGCTGGAACACTATATGACGGAGATCCAGTCACGAACAGCTTTGTAATGGCCCTTCGCACAGTGATTCAATAAAATGAGATAAAATAAAATAAAATAAATCATGTATCCCAAGCATTTGCATTCACCCAAATCTCAAATAAATATGACCATATTTGGCAAACATTACCAATAGGGCAGATTCAAGTAAAAGTACATTGTCTTCAATTCTCTTTAATTCCCTTTTAAATTCAATTTAAATTTTATTAAGCATCTGCTTTTTACAGAGAATCTTAGATGCTTAATGTGAGAAGGAAAACAACAAAAAGTAATGTGCTTTCAGTGACAATATGCAACTAAAGCAAGGATTGTGATCATTTATAAAGGAAAATCTTCTCTTTTGCTTAAATATGAATGCATTTATGTTCTGAATTGGGGGAATTCAAACTCAGGAAACGGTGGGAAGAAAATGAGGCATATCTGATTAGTAAACAAGACAACATTGACATCTAGTGGACAATTTGTGATAAAGCACACCAAGTAGCCAACAAGAAATACCACGGATAGCATGCAGGCACAGAACAATAAACATTCTTTTCTTGATCACTTGATCACTTGAATCCCGTTATTCATCAACTTGCTCGAGAGGGCGCCAGTAACATTTCCATTGGACCCTATCACGTGCCAGTGTAGCCCAATGGCATATGGTTGATTCAGGAATATGAAGAGCCTCAAACCGTTCCTTCAGGGTCTTGACAAGGAAGTCTGACCATCTTGTAGGTGGGCGGCCACGTGATCTTTTGACATCCCGTGGGATCCAGTCGGTAATGGCTCTAGTCCAGCGGTCGTCTCCAAATCGCATTACTGTCCAGCCCATCTGATTTTCGATGCCTTGGCAAACGAGACAGCGTCCCTGATTCTGGAATAGCAACGGGAGGTCAGAACTCCGGGTTCCTTCTCTCACTTAAGTGAGGCGTGATATTCCAAGCATAGCTCTTTCGATTCCTCTCTGGGAGACCTGAATAGCATTCTCATCCTGCTTTCGTAGGGCCCAGGTCTCTGAGGTGTATGTTAATGCAGGGAGAACAGTGGAGTCAAAGAGATGTGCCTGGAGCCGGAGGTTCTTTGTTCTTTTGGCTATTTCTTCGATGTTTTTGAAAGCATTCCATGCTGCTCTCTTCCTCCTGCGCAGCTCAGGTTTTATGACTTTTCAAATTAGTGTCTTTTTTTTTCTTCAGATAAATTCTCATGATATTTTTTCACTAATTTACATCCTCACCAACAATGGGTTCCTTTATCTCCACATCCTGGCCAGCACTTGTTTTTCTGGTCTTTTTGACAATAGCCATTCTAACAGGTATTCAGTGATGTCTCATTTGACTTTGATATACGTTTTCTCTGATCATTAGTGATGTACTACATCTTTTTATGTACCTGTTCACCATCTGCGCCTATTCATAGCCTCTCTTCATTTTTACCAGATTGTTGAAAGGGAAGTTGTTTTTTTTTTTTTGTTCTCTGTTGTTTTCTATTGAGTTCTTTTTACCTTGATTTTTTAGGTATGATAGATCTTTGGATATATATTCCTCATACGACTTATAAATATTTTCACATTCTGTAGGCTACCTTTTCAATTTCTTTTGCTTTTTTGGGTCACACCCGGCAATGCTCAGGGGTTTCTCCTGACTCTACACTCAGGAATTACTCCTGGCGGTGCTCAGGGGACCATATGGGATGCCGGGGACCGAACCCGGGCCGGCATGGGCCGGCCGCGTGCAAGGCAAATGCCCTACCCGCTGGGCTATCACTCAGGCCCCTACCTTTTCAATTTCTTATCATAACGATATTTTTGCTGTGCAGACATTTTTTGGGTTTGATTTCTCATTTATTGCTTTTTGTTTTGCTTTTTGCTTTTGGAGCCAGCACCATAAAAACATCACTAATTATTATTTAGCAATGCTTATTATTTAGCAATTTCATAGATTACCGTTTTAATGAATATGTCCTCTTATTAGGTAAAATTATAGCTCCTTGACATTAGAGAAATCTGATTAATATATCTTTAAAACTCTTCAACAAACAGCGTGCTAGCTTCAGGTAGTAAACATAACTGCTGACTTATCGAAATATATTTACATTAATTTTTTAAGTAGCATGGGATAATTTATAAGATAGTATATACTTGAAACTCTACTAGTTTCAAAAATATTTTATGTATATTCTTCTGTTGGGTGGCACACCCTACTGAGCTTTAGGCTCCTGCTATGTTTAGCTTATGCTAAGCACTGCTCCCTGCCTTTAGGGAATCTCCAGAGCAGACACAATGGGAGCTTGGGTAGAATTGAATGGATTTCATAATTTTATATGGCATAAATATTCTTATTATGAATCTTGCTTGCTGCAATCCAATACTCTTCCTATCCCCAAGGGTCCCCGTAAAGGGACATACATGTAGATATTCCAGGAGTACTTGGCCACATTGGATCAACCATAAAGTAATCAGTTCTCCTAGTTGAAAGAGACATACCAGTGTGATTCTAAAGGAAATGCCAAAGTGAATTAATCTGACGGATTTTGGACTTCAGTGGGATCTAGAATCAGCTGGTTATATAGCCATGGTAAGAAGTATTAATGCCATTCTCTACAAGTTACATTCTGAACTGCTTTCTGGTTCAGAGATGCAGCCCCTCCTCACTCTGCTAGGGGAGATCAGATCTCAGGGAATCAGCTCTGGCATTGTGAGGCTTGAGCCAAAGGGCCCACCTGAAGATCTGCATTTCTTTTTTTTCTCTTTGGGTCACACCGGCGATGCTCAGGGGTTACTCCTGGCTCTTCGCTCAGGAATTACTCCTGGTGGTGCTCGGGGGACCATATGGAATGCCAGGGGTCAAACCAGGGTTGGCTGCGTGCAAGGCAAACGCCCTACCGCTGTGCTATCACTCTGGCGCCCTGAAGATCTGCATTTCAATATGGTCATTTACCTGGCTTCCTCTCTAGACAGCCCAGCCCATGATGGGTTGAACTGGAAGTTTTTGGTGGGCTTCTATCTATAAATTAAACTAGGAGAAAGGGGCGGAGTGATAGCCCAGCGGGAAGGGCTTTTGCCTTGCACGTGGCCCACCTATGCCAGCCTGGGTTCGATCCCCCGGCATCCCATATGGTCCCCTGAGTAATTCCTGAGTAATTCCTGAGTGCAGAGCCAGGAGTAACCCTTGAGTGTCACCAGGTGCGACCCAAAAAAGCAAAAAAAAAAAAAAAAAAACCTAGGAGAAAGAAGAAAGGGCTTTTTGGCCATTTTGGCTCCCTCTTCACCTCTGCTCTCCTTCTCTCCATTCTCTCCCCTGTTGGACCTTAGCACATGGCAGCAGCCATCTTGGCCTAGGATTCTAAACCTACACATGGCTGGGGCCCAGCCAGGAACCTAAAATCTGGGGTTTTCCTGTTACTGAATTGTATACCAGAACCTGTGAAAGTAAAGCCTTTTAGAACTGTTCTGGACTTCTGAGTTTTCATTCATTTCCCCACCGGCTTCAGAAGTAGAAGCCAGATTCACAACTAACAACCCAGAAAAAAAAGTCATGACTTTATCAATCACTTTATCACTTGAATCCCATTATTCATCGATTTGCTTGAGCGGGTGCCAGTAACATCTCCATTTGACCCTATCACGTGCCAGTGTAGCCCAATGGCATCTGGTTGCTTCAGGAATATGAAGAGCCTCAAACTGCTCATTCAGGGTCTTGACGAAGAAGTCTGACCATCTTGTAGGTGGGCAGCCACGTGATCTTTTGACATCCCGTGTGATCCAGTCGGGTAATGGCATGGCTCTAGTCCAGCGGTTGTCTCCAAATCGCATTACATGTCCAGCCCATCTGATTTTCGATGCCTTGGCAAATGAGACAGAGTCCCTGACTCTGGAACAGCAACAGAGGTTGGAGCTCTGGATTCCTTCTCTCACTTGAGTGAGTCATAATATTCCAAGCATAGCTCTTTCGATTCCTCTTTGGGAAACCCGAAGAACATTCTCATCCTGCTTTCGTAAGGCCCAGGTCTCTGAGGTGTATGTTAATGCAGGGAGAACGGTGGAGTCTAAGAGATGTGCCCAGAGCTGGAGGTTCTTTTGTTCTTTGGGCTATTTCTTTGATGTTTTTGAAGGCAATCCATGCCGCTCTCTTCCTCCTGCACAGCTCAGGTTTTAGGTCGTTCATCATGTTGACTTCTCGACCTAGGTACACATAACTGCTGCATTCAGAGATGTTTGTTCCATTGAGAGTGAATGGGGCCTCTGGAACTAGTTCATTTCTCATGAACATAGTTTTGTTGAGATTCAGACTTTATCAATACCATTCCAATGTATGGGCTGTAGTGGTCAATATAATTACGTCAGCTAAGGGTCTTACAGTGTTCATGGAATGTCTTCTAGACCCCACTTCAAGAGGGGCTCTGGTTGCAAAGGAAAAAGACCTGGAAGAGAGGGTTGGAATTTCCATCCTCGTTCCCCAGCTCTGAGAGGACAAAAGGAGTATATAATGAATCAGTCTTCAGGGCCAATGATTAAATCAATCTTGCCTACATAGTGGCATCCCCATGAAACCTGAATGGACAGGGTTCAGCACTGGTGAGCATGTGGAGGAGCCGAGAGGGTGACGCCTGGAGAAGACATGCCTTCTCCACAGACATCACTTTATGCATCTCTTTCAGCTGACTGTCCCTGAGTTATGCCTTGCTATGAAATGGAACCAATGGAGGGAGTCAACAGAACCTCTGATTCGTGCACAGTTTAACACAGGGCATCAACACATGAGACAAGCTAGACTTGCAATTGGTATCTGAAGCAGAAGTAGAAACCTCTGGTAGGACTGAGCCCTTTCTGTGGGATCCGATGCTTTCTCTGGACAGAGAGTGTCAAATGGAGCTGAACTGTAAGACTGAGCTGTCAGTAGGTGAGTCCAGCATTGTTTAATCTGGTGAGGGAGAAAGAACGCTACATAGATATTGAATTGGGTATTCAGACACTTATTAACCTGATAAAACACTGACTACTGTCCAAATACTTCCATACAAAAAAAAGTCTAATAAAAATAATAATAGGATTGTTTGGATATATTTCTGGGTACAATCTTCCTAGCAAGAAAGTTTTTCAGCCATACCTAAACTTGAATTTTTTGCACACAGCCACAAAATATGAGCAAGATATCAAATTTTGCAAGTGGAGGGGCTGGAGCGATAGCCCAGCGGGTAGGGTGTTTGCCTTACACGCGCCAGCCTGTGCCGGCCTGGGTTCGATCCCGGCATCCCATATGGTCCCCGAGCACCGCCAGGAGTAATTCCTGAGTGCAGAGCCAGGGAGAAACCCCTGAGCATCGCCGGGTGTGACCCAAAAAAAAAAAAAAAAAATTTGCAAGTGGAGCAGGGTAAGGAGACAATTCAAAACAGCAAATTAGATGGTTAAAATCAATTATGCTTCTCCAAACATGAGAAAACTTGCAATTATGTTAAGTATTGTAGAAATACACATAAGCACATATACATAAGCAGAAATTACATAACTGAGTCTCTAACGGAGACTCAAGCAGTGTATTTAATTTTAAAAAATGGTTTTGCTTCCCTTTCTGCTTATTGACAGAGAAGGAAGGAGGGGTATCATTTTTCTCCTCCTTGATTAACAATCAGGGTACTTTTCATTAGCTATCGGGGCTCTCTTAAATCATGAAAAGAGCTCCCGGCTCCACTAATCATTCAATAGTAAAGAAAAGAAAAAGAAATCTCAGAAACAGATTATCCAGCTCTATTCGTTTATTTAAATTTCAATCTTAACTCAAACAGTGAAAATTTCTAGGGCCCGAGAGATCATCAAAAAGTAAAGACATTTGCCTTACATGTAGCCAGTCCCAGTTTCTTCCCTACCACCTCATAAGGTCCCCAAACACTGCCAGTAGTATCAGAGTGATCGCTGAGCACAGAGCCAGGAGCAAGCCCTGAGCACTGCCAGGTATGGCCCCAAAAAAAAGCCAAAAATAAAATAATTCTGAATGGTCAGTAAACTAAGGAGGGGGAGGGGGTTGTGGCTAAGGGTGGAACTTGGGATAATAGTGGAGTAGTAGAGGAAGCCAGACTCTCTAGTGGAGGGCATGGCTAGCAGCACTGCACACACAAACCAGTCAGTAATGATGTCTTATTGTTTAAAAGGAGCAAAGTTTTGAAAACAGAAGGTCTGCGTATTTGCATAGGGGTCACATTTATGGAAAGTTCTATGGACTCTTCTGAAAGTTGCGACTACTGGTTTATTTCATAAAGTTGTAGGAACAAATAAATGCACACTCAAAAAAACTATTTCCTTCTTCCAGTCACCTGCAATGCCTGTTCTTGAAGTAGCGTAAGAAATATACAGAAGAAAATATTGGGAGTGTGGGAGCACCAGGGAGGTAGTTCACGTGGTAGAAGGCATGTACAAGGCCCTCTATTGCCGCCTGCACACCAAACACCCATCTGCTGCCAGCACCACTGCTGGGAGTGGCCCGGAGGCCCCAAGCACCACTGAGCCTGGCCCCTAAGAGCAAACAAAATAAAAGGAAGGATTGAGGTGGGCAGTACCAGAGGAAAGCACAGTCCCCATAAAGACGAAAGGCAACAAAGAACACGTCTCCGGTGCTTGATGAGTAAGCAGTGCTTGCAGGGGAGAAAGCCCTCATAAATGGCAGCAAACCTTCAGAGGCTGCCAGCAAGTTAATGTTCCAACAAATTTTCATGTGCACATGCATGCACACAATATAGTGAGCTCGGATTAGTCTGAGAATTAGACGAGGTGTCAACTCAAACCCCACATTGCAGAAGCTCAAGAAAATAGCTTTATTTTTCTCTCCCTAAACTTCAGTTTCCTCATCTGTCAAATAGAACTTGCTTAGGTTAGAATGAGATCATGGTTCAAAGAACTAGACACTATGTCGGGACATTGTGTTAGATAAAAGTTCTAGATAAAAGTTCTGCTCAAGGGGCTGGAGAGATAGTCCAGTGGGGAGGGTGTTTGCCTTGCATGCTGCCGACCTGGGTTTGATTCCCCAGCATCCCATATGGTCCCCTGAGCACCACGAGGAGTAATTCCTGAGTGTAGAGCAGGAGTAACTCCTGAGCATTGCTGGGTATGACCCAAAAAAAAAACAAAAAAAAAAAGTTCTACTCAAAAAGATATACACAATAACCTCTAAATGTATGTATTGCAATCCACAATGTGTAAGAGAAGGAAGAGAGAGAGAGAGAGAGAGAGAGAGAGAGAGAGAGAGAAAAGAACCTTCCATAGAGGCAGAGTAGGGGAGGGGGGAGGACTTGGGGACATGGTGGTGGGAAATGGGCACTGTGGTGGGGAGGTGGGTGCTGGAACACAGTATGACCGAAACCCAAACATGAACATCTTTGTAATTGTATATCTCACGGTAGTATAATGAAATATTTTTAAAAAATAATTTTAAAGAAAGTTCTGCTCTAGAACTTTTCTGCCCAACTGCAATCTGCAACTCATGGGTTGGAACTACTGTGCCCTTTGCAATAGCTACAGAACAGTTGGGACAGCCTTCAGCAGCCCAGCCACCTGAGTCATTATCTGCCTTCCTGGGAAAGGCAGGAGAGGTGGTTGCTTTGACCTTTGGAGTCAGAGAGACTCATGGTTCTAGAGTCCAGACTGACTTTCCTAAAAGCTCTATCAGTCTTTTCTAAAAACAATCTCAGGACATCTTCATGCCCTGCTGAAGTGAGGGAAGCCAAAGCCGGGAATAACAGATTTATATTTCCCATCAGCCCAGCAGAAAAGGGGAAAGGCATGGGAGAGTGGTTTGGAAGACTTTTGAAAGACTTGAAATGTGTTAACTGCTATTTGATTCAAAGTCCAAATATTCTAACTTATAGTTCATTTAAAGCAATAATTACATATCCTGCTCTTCTTGTCAGTGTTCTGTTCCTAGGGACAATCTTTTCTAATCCCTATAACCCTTCTACTAAATCCACATTTCTATATAGTGAAAACACATTATTCACGGAGTCTGCATTTGTGAACTCACTTATGAGCTAAATTGTATATTTTACATGCCCAATAAAAAGAAATTGAGTCATTTCCAAATGTTTTTGCCCACCTGAAGTAGAAGGCAGCAACACTATCATCTCTTTCCAGCTCTCAGACAAGAGCACAGGAAGAAAACCAATACCACATGTTCTGTGATTTTGTGGCAGAATTTGAATCCCAAATTTATTTGTACAACCAAAACCAAGACTCATATGCTAGAATCTGAGCCTTGGTTTTGGTTGTGAATATTCAGTTCATAGTAAATGATATTTATTTCTCCTACACAGCTCCCACCTTCCAAGATAGGTGCATATGTTTTATTTTAGATCTCTTGACTACTTTGTTATTTCATCGCATATTGTGATAAGCCGTTCCAACTACCTCTAACACTTGCCTTTGTCTCTTCTCCCTTTCTTTCATCCCAAATCTAATGTTCTGTCTTATTTTAGCATTTGTAAGATTGAGTAAAGGGTTTTTCCCCCAGCTAAGTCTCAGCTTTTCTAAAACAGATTGAATGTCCTTCTATTCAATTCTGACACTAACTACCCAACATTAGCAGCAGATTAAACAGGTATCAGGACTTGGCCTCAAAAGATGAGCCCCACATTTTAGACATCAATTGTAATAATTGGGTCTCCAGGTTACCTGTTTTCTGCTAGACTTAGTTACAAAATCAGAGGTCCCCACAAATGCCAGTCCTTAAGTTTTGATAATTTGCTAGAATGACTCACTTAGCTCAGGAAAATGTTGCATTTCTTGTATCAATTAATTATACAGGTTACAAAGGAAGAGCCTAATGAAGAGGTCCAGAAGAGTTTCAGATCAGGAGTTTTTCCCCATGGAGATAGGATGACCAATACTCTGGCTTGTGAGTATATTCACCAATTCACATGCCCCCACAAACCCATCTTTAAAGGGTTTTTATGGAGGTTTTGTCAAAAGAATATGATTGCAACAAGTAGTGATTAGCTTAATGTCTAGACTCACTCATCTCCCTAGAGATGAGGAATTGGCAGAAATTTTCAGCACTGTAATCAAAGCTGATTTTACTGGCAACCAACCCCCATCCTGAGACTCTCTAGGGGACCCACCAATAGTCACCACAACATAAGGACAGTCCTGTGACCCTTGTCACTGAAGAAATTCCAAGATTCCTTCCCCTCTCCATTTTTTTTGAACCAGGTGCCCCACCCAGGAGCTTCCTGGGGTGACCAATCATAGCATGCAGAGCCTCAGACGCAGCTGGAGGAACTGGAACTCGGCTCTCCCTAGCTCGGCTGACTATGAGGTCCCCAGGAGGACAGATGGATTTTGGGTGTTGGCCCATCACCTTGGTGAGGTCCCGGAAGCAGCCGGATGGGACTCACCCACCACATTAGCCTTCATTTTCGTTGTCCGGATGCTGATCATGAGGCCCCTAAGTCACTGGCCGCTTGTGGTCACACGGTCCATCAAACTAGTGGAAACAGTTATGTCCTTTAATGAACTGCATTCTACGATGTGTAGGAAAGGTAGGTGGGAGGGAGAGATAAAGAAGAGAGAAAAGATATACAGAACCCGCCAAGTAGTTGGGGTGCAGGAGGAGGGGAGGGAGGTGGGGACATTGGTGATGGGAGATGGGTTCGGGTGGAGGGGATGGGTGTTGGAACACTGTAGAACCAAAACTCGAGCATGAGCATATTGCAATTGTATGTCTAAAAATGCTGTAATAGGGCCAGAGCGATAGCCCAGTGGGTAGGGCGTTTGCCTTGCACGCCGCCGGCCTGTGCCGGTCCGGGTTCGATCCCCGGCATCCCATGTGGTCCCCTGAGCACCGCCAGGAGTGGTTCCTGAGTGCAGAGCCAGGAGTAACCCCTGAGTATCGCCAGGTGTGACCCAAAAAAAAAAAAAAAAAAAAGGTGTAATGTTTTTTTTTTTAAAAAAAAGCAAAAGAGGGAAGGTTATACTAGAAAGGAATTTAAAAAAAGAAAGAAATTCCAAGATTATTAGGAGTGCTATGTTAGGAACTGGAAAAAGCCAACATCTTTCTTACTCAATCACTGCCCAAGTTTATATTGTTTTATAACCATAATTGAGTTTTATTTGCTTTGTTTGTAAATTAATTTTCTATTAAAGTATGATTGATATTGTTTTAGTTTCAGATAGAGGTAACTGTGTACACCAAAGTCATAAATGTAAACATACCTTAAGTATAACTTTTAACATTTTAACAAAAATAAATACTTTGGATTGGAGAGATAGTACAGAGGGTAACGTGCTTGCTTTGCATGTGCCTGACACAGGTTTAATCCCCAGTATCCTGTATGTTCCCTAAGTACCACCAGAAGTAATTCCGGATTCCAGAGGTAGGAGTAATCCTTGAGCATCACTGGATTTTTTTTTCCTTTTTTTGCTCACCCACCCAAAAGACAATAAATAAATAAAATATTTTATTACTAAAAAAAGTTAGCTACCAATCTTTTATAACCACCAATAATGCCACCATCTTCAGCATGTTAGGTATTTAATTTTTTTAATCTATTATCTGAAGGATGCAAGATACCTGGATGCAAAAAACTAGATATTCCTCTTACCAAAAGACTGGAATAGCCCATTGGTGGTATGTGGTAATAAAGGCACTCTCACTTTTTCTGGTGGGAATGTCATTTAGTTCAGCTTCTGTGGAAATGTTAATGAAGATTTCCAAAAAAAAACAAGTAAAAAATAAAACTACACTGTGACCCTTTAAAGTTATTTCTTGCTCACTACAAAAATAGTAATTCAAAAAGAACTATACACACCTACACTCATTGTATCAGCAGTGAAATAACTAAGATATAGAAGCAATCCAAATGTTCAACTACAGAACAATGGATAAAGAGCTTGTGGTATATATACACAATGGAATATTAGGCTGCTCCAAGAAAGAACAAAATCATGCAATTAGCCACTACATTCACTGATGGAACTGAGGCTATCAAGCTGAGTGAACACAGTCAGAAGGAAAAGAATACAGAAAGATCTCTCTCATATGTACAATGTAAAGATAGGTCCAAAGGCAACACAACAGGGAGAACTGACTCACAGAAGTGAGTTTAGAGGGGTAGGGTACTAAAAAAAAGTATTCAGTCAATGGGGGGAAAGGGGGTGGAAATGTAAGCGAGGGATGTGATGTTGAAATTATGTTCATGGGGAACCATCATTACTAGTAAAACAAATCGGCCAATTAAAAGGGATTTTAAAAATTAACACAACCCCTCTGTTTATGGATTGAAAAGATCAATACTGTCAAAATAAAAATCTTTCCCAAAACATAATACATATTCAATGCAATCATTATAATGAATACCTGTGACATTTTAAAAATCACAAATCAAACAATGCTGATCTTTATATGGAGTAATAAACCCCCTTTCCAAATAGCCAAAGCAATTGTAGGAAAAAAATAAGATGATCAGATTCTCTTTTCCCAACTTCAAACTATAACAATAAAGCTCTAATAATCAGTCTGATACTGGAAAAAAGACAAGCTCTCAGACCAATGGAACAGAATTAAGAGTCCAGGGATAGATAGTTAATCTTGGATAAAGGGACAAAAAAAATGAAACAAAGTTAGGAAAGTTTCAACTGGTCAATCTCACATACATACACACACATACACACACAGAGAAAACAATTAACTATGACTACTTTCTAATACTATGCACAAAAGTCGAATCAAAATGTATTAAAGATCTCAACATTTGACCTAAGTTCATAAATCATACTTAGGAAAACATAGAATACTTCGTGACTTTGAATTTAGAGACATCTTCAATGATTTGGTCATGCAATGGAAGCAAATATAAGCAAATGGAACTATATCAAACTAAGAAATGTGTGTACCTCAAAGAAAACAATGCCAGAACAAAAGCACTCACAGACTGGGAGAGAATATTTACCCACCATTCATCTGACAAAGGTTAACACTCAAAATATATAAAGGATTTTTTTTCTCTTTGGGAGTTCAAAGTACATTGAGTTGCTACTCTCAGATTCTCAGATACACAAGATTCTCAGTGTGATCTTGAGCAGTCAAAAAGCAAGGTCTCTTCCTTCATTGTGCTTGTCCTCATTCTTCATCTACTGCCTATAGATGCATTCAGACACACCCTCTCCACCTTTGCAAGAAGAAAATTTTAGAACTTGTCTGGGCATAGAAAGTGCTCATTATCCACCCAGTGGGAACCGAGGGTGTAGCTATAATAGGCAACATTCTGCTTCTGCTTCTTTTGTGCTGAACAGAGCCTGTTTTCCACATAATATGAACATAGCACCTGAGTTTCAAGAACTCCACGAAAATTAAAAATACATTTCAGGTGTCTGTTGCCACTTCTTTGTTTTTCAGTTTTTAATATATTTTAAGAGCCTGGCAAGCTACCCGTGTTGTATTTGATATGCCAAATACCAGTAACAGTTATAGGCCTCATTCGGAATGGATTGAGGCTCTTTATGTTCCTGGAGCAAGCAGATGCCCTTTGGGCTCTACTAGCATGAGACAGGACATATGGAGATGTTACTGGGGCCCACTCGAGCAAATCGATGATGAACGGGAAGACAGTGATACAGTGATTATACCACCATGAGATAAACAATTACAAAAATGTTCATGTTTGGGTTTCGCCATACAGTGTTCCAGCACTCATCCCTCCACCAGTGCCCATTTCCCACCGCCAATGTCCCCGATTCCCTCCCCTTTCCCTAGCCTGCCTCTATGGCAGGTTCTTTATCTCTTTTCTCTCTTCCTCTTTCTCTCTTTCTCTCTTCCATCTCTTATAATTTGTGGATTGTAATACATATACTTAGAGGTTATCATGTGTATCTTTTGCCTGTATTTAATGTTTAGTTCTATGTGGGTAATAGCAAGTTAGACAATTATTGGCACACTGTTCCCTTCTGTGTTACCTAACCTCTGACTCCCACATGTTTGTGGTAATTTCCACCTTAGACAAGACCTCCTGATCCATGTTTCGCCTGACCTTGGATATTGGTATCATAATATGTATATATATATATCATAATATGTATAAATATATATATTTATGTCATGCAAATAAATGCAGTCATTCTATATCTGTCTCTCTCCTTCAGGCTAATTTCACTCAACATGGTCCTCTCCATGTCCATCCATTTATAGGCAAATTTCATAACTTCATTTTTCCTAACAGCTGTATAGTATTCCATTCTGTAGATGTACCACAGTTTCTTTATCCAGTCATCAATTCTCTCGGGCACTCTGGTGTTTCCAGATTATGGCTATTGTGAACAGTGCTGCTATGAACATAAAAGGGATGGTGGGGCGGGGCGATAGCCCAGTGGGTAGGGCGTTGCCGCGCGGCGGCCTGTGCCGCCCGGGTTCGACCTCCGGCATCCCAATGGTCCCCCGAGCATGGCCAGGAGTGATTCCTGAGTGCAGAGCCAGAGTAACCCCTGAGCATGCCGGGTGTGACCCAAAAGAAAAAAAAAAAGTAGGGATGGTATTTCTGCTGTGTGTTTTTGGTTTCCCAGGGTATATTACCAGGAGTGATATTGTTGCCACTTCTTAGTGGCTTGTCTTTTGGTGTATTTATTGAACTGAATTCTTAATAAAGATACAGAATACTAGGTAAAACACTCCATTTAATCAAACAAAACTATCAAGAAGGAGAAATTCCACCTCCCTTCCAAAACCCTTGCCATTTTATCTATTAACTAGAGAACCCAAAGAAAGAACTATTGAAATGTTGAGGATTAAAATGAGAAGGTATGAGAGGTAGAATATCACTCATGTTTGGCAAATGAAAACATCTAGGACTTTCAAAGACTCTCTACTCGTTTATTTCTGATCAGCGACTCTAAACTTTACCCAGTCTCTCATTCAGCAATCAATCATGTCTTATATGATCCTGCAGATATGACCAGCTTTTTCTATACTTAATGTATATTTATGTAAGTTGAAGCACTGTGATTTACAATACTGCTAATGATAGGGTTTCACGCATACAATGTTCCAACACCACACCCTCCACCAGAAAGTAGCTTCCCATCACTACTATCCCTGAAGCCCCCCAACCATCCCCTAAAATGCTCCCTCACACCCTCTCCAAGCTACATTCTGTAACCCAGTTATCAGGGTCTGTTGTCTTTGATCACTTGTTATTCCTTTAACTAAGTTTCCTTATATACAACACATGAGTGTGATGGTTCTGCTTCTGTCCCTCTCCTCTGACTAACTTCAATCAGTACAATTCCCTCCAGTTTCATTCACATGGGGACAAATTGTAGCTCTGTGGTGTGTATATTGCACAATCTCTTTATCCACAGGAAACAAACAAACAGATCTTGGCTATTGTGAGTAATGCCTCAATGGGCATAGGACTACACAGATCTTCGGACCTAAAGTCTGAGGGTAGATGCCAAGAACTGGAATCCTCACTCAACTTTAGAGGATACATATGTCCAGACCAGGTTTTAGTATGGAGGTATCTGATCACAGTTTTTGTGTATTTGTACCATAAAAGATATAAAACTTTGAGGTCAGGAGATAGAACTACTCTTTATCCTCCATTTTCTACTGTTAACTTTTATTTTAATTTAGTTTTCTTAAGACTACAGGTTATTATAGGGCAACTATAATAACAAACTATAATAGTTTGTTAACTATCACACTGTTAACAAAAATGTCAAACTGTATCTCCACCACCTCATGGAGAGAGAGAGAGAGAGAGAGAGAGAGAGAGAGAGAGAGAGAGAGAGAGAGAGAGAGAGAGAGAGAGTTCAAATGATCAGAGTGCAAGCCTTCCAGGTGGATACCTTGGTTCAAACCCCAGCACTGCTTGAGTGGATATCCATAAAAGCCTATCTTATTGGTGGTGCTGTGTGACCAATCAGATTGACTAGTTTTCAAACCCTCCTGTGTATTAGGGCATAACCAATCAAGCAACAGAAGCAACAGTCTTTGCAATATGTAAGCCCAGGTCAGGTGTTGCCAACACTGCTGTCCTGCAAGAAACTGCTCCAGATTGAGAGCTACTGAAGACATCTCGTGTTTGACGAATTCACTTATTTACTATACCCAAGCACCAGGAATGCGGAAGCACTCACTTATTTACTATACCCAAATACCCAGGAACCCGAAGCTATGTCTTCTAGCAATTTTTACTAAGATGCCCTGAGCACTGCCTGGGAAGCCCCACACACTAAACTCACCTTCTTCTTCCACCACTCCTCACAACCAGCAGAAACAGAACACCCCTTTTCTGTCTTCCTTAGCATACCAGTTACAATCTGATGATAAAATATGTGACTTCTTAATCTGAGTATTTTATATTATATTACCATGTCCAGTTCACAATAATACAGTGACACTAAGTAGCACTAAATGAATTCACTAAATGAATAAGTATAATATCTGCTTCTTTAATATAGGTTGATTAAATAAGTGACTCAAAATGTTGATTCTGCTTGTTTTTGCAAAGGGAGGTTGATTTTATAATACTGTTTCTGAGTTAACACTTACTCATCCTCCTCCTTAAAAAAAAAGCAGAATCAACACCTTGAGTTACTATAATTTTATATATTAAATCACATATATATGAAATTTCAAAAGCCAGAATACACTTTCTAATACCTTCTAACCCAGAATTTCAGGGATGGGTTGAATCTATGTTATAAGGGATAAGAATAACCAGGTAGCAAGCAAAATTAAAATGAAAAACCCTAGGAGATATACTAGGATAAAACCCAAAGCAATGGTGCACAAAAGGAGGCAGGCACAAAAACATGCCTGTCTTCCAATTTCAGGTAACTCCATCAAAGATGTAAGAAATCAGGACATCACTTTTCGCACTCACAATTTTTTGTTTGTTTTTTGTTTGTTTTTTTGTTTGTTTTTTGGGTCACACCTGGCAATGCTCAGGGGTTTCTCCTGGCTCTGCACTCCAGGAATTACTCCTGGCAGTGCTTGGGGACCATATGGGATGCCAGGGATCGAACCCTGGGCAGGCAAGGGCCGGCCACATGCAAGGCAAACACCCTACCCTCTGGACTATCACTCCGGCCCAACACACTCACAATTGATAGAGGTGTTACTAGCTAGAACAGTATTGTTGGGAATTGTCATCCCATTTTGTGTCTTATTTTTTGCAATGCAGGTGATCAAACCCAGGTCCTCAATGATAGACCAAAGCATATGGTCTATCATTGACTTTCCATGCTTACAAGCAAAAAAGTTAATAAAAAGAGGTGCAGCCCCTCCTTAACCTGCATACACATTATACAGGCATGTTTTATATGTGGAAATTCACTATCTATCTATCTATCTATCGATAGATAGATAGATAGATAGATAGATAGATAGATAGATAGATAGATAGATAGATAGATAGATAGATAGATAGATAGATAGATAGATAGATAGATAGATAGATAGATAGATAGATAGATGATGAACGGGAAGACAGTGATACAGTTATATATATATATTTATTTATTTATTTATCTATATAAATCACTGTATCACTGTATCACTGTCTTCCCGTTCATCATCGATTTGCTCGGCGGGCACCAGTAACATCTCCATATGTCCTGTCTCATGCTGGTAGAGCCCAAGGCACCTGCTTGCTCCAGAAACATAAAGAGCCTCAAACCATTCCATCAGGTCATGGGAATGAGGTCTATAATTGTTAGTGGTATTTGGCATATCAAATATGACACGGGTAGCTTGCCAAACTCTGCTGTGCAGGTAGCATACTCTTGTAGTCATCTCTAAATCCAGCATTTATTAATACGTACATATATATACCATATATTCACCACATGATATATGTGAAAATATTCATTATTTTTGCTCATGAACATAAAGATGACATATAACTAATGATACTAAAATATAATTATATATGTAATAAAAACATACAAATATAAATAAAAGCTAAAAACAATAACTAAGGCTGGAGCCAGAGCAGTAGTCTAGTGGGTAGAGTGCTTGCCTTGAATGATGCAAACCTACCTGGGTAAGATCCCTGGTACCCCATGTGGTCCCTTGAGCCAACCAGGAGTGATTCCTGAGCACAGAGCCAGGAGTAACCCCTGAGTAAGACTGGCTATGACTCTAAAATAAATAAATAACTTAGGCCAAACAGAAAGCTCAAAACTAGGTTTTTGGGCTTGGGGTTTTGTTTGTTTTTTTTGTTTGTTTGTTTGTTTGTTTGTTTGTTTGGGGGTTGCTTATTTGTTTGGATTTGGTTTGGTTTGGTTTGGTTTGGTTTGGGTTGGGTTGGGTTGGGTTGGTTTGGTTTGGTTTGGTTTGGTTTGGTTTGGTTTGGTTTGGTTTGGTTTGGTTTGGTTTGGTTTGGGGGTTATCTGTTTTGATTTGGTTTGGTTTTTTGGTTTGATTTGGTTTGGTTTTTGGATCACACCCTGCAGTGCTACTGCTCTGCACTTAGGAACCACTCCTGCTAGGCTCCGGGGTCATATAAGATATTGGGGATTGAAAGCAGGCAGGCTGCAGGCAAGGCAAGCACCCTACCCACTTTGCTATCGCTCCTGCCCACTCAAAACTAGCTTTTTCTTTTGTCAACCCAAATTTTTTTTACTAAAAAATGACAAAACAGGACACAGCAATTATAAAAAGATTATGGTGTTTGCCTTACAAATCCCAGCACTCTAAGTGGTCCCCTAAGCCCTCCCCTAAGATGGTCCAGGGACAGAAAGATGGGGTTAACAGCCCCAGTCACTTTCCCTGGAAGATCCTTCTGAAAGCCTTGCAGTTCCCTTCCGCCAGCTTGCAGGACCCTGGTGCCCTAGGGCATAGGCACCGATAGAAACCTGCCGGAGAGATCCCTGAGATTCCTGAGCACAGAGCCAGGAGTAAGCCCTGAGCACAGCCAGGTGGGTCTCGGAACCAAAACAAACAGAAAACCCTGAGGCCGGGCGATAGCCCAGCGGGTAGGGCGTTTGCCTTGCCGCAGCCGGCCTATGCAGGCCAGGGTTTGGGTTCGATCCCGGCATCCCATATGGTCCCCTGGAGCACCGCCAGGAGAAATTCCTGAGTGCAGAGACAGGAGAAACCCCTGAGCACCGCCGGGTGTGACCCAAAAAAGAAAAAAAAAAAAAAAAAAAAAAAAAAGAAAAGAAAAGAAAAGAAAGAAAAAGAAAGAATGAAAAGAGAGTCCTTTCTCCCTGTCGCACTCAGGACAGCAGTGACAGTTAAATCCCCAAACTCAATTGACAAACTACCAGTTTAGGAAATTAAATTGCAAATACTTGCTTTTGTGTTTGTTTGTTTGGGGGCCCACACCTGGCAGTACTCAGGGGGTTACTTCTGGCTCTGCACTCAGAGGAAGGGTTACTTCTGGCTCTGCACTCAGAAGTCACTTCTGGTGGTGCTCAGGGGGCCAAATGGGAGGCTAGAGATTCCAACAAGCACCTTACCCTCTAACTAGCTCTCCACCCCCAAGATTATTTTCATTATAAATCCCACATTTACTGCCAACAGTTCGGCTCACCTTTTAAATTTAAATGTAAAATATTTTCAAAAAAATAAAGGTTACATGTGGTCACATTCAAGGGGGAATAGTATTATTCCACTTTAAATTTTACAACATCTCATTTATTTGTTTTTAATTCTCCTTCCTTTTCCCCTCTTGCAGCTGCGACCTCTGGGGGCAGGCGCACACACTGCTACTAACACACTTAACACAGTGCTAGCTGGTAGGGCGGGGAGTCGCAATCTTTAGTGACGATGCTCCCTGCGCCAGTGTTCTGGGCATCGCACATTTGTCGTGGCTCCTGGGATCGGAACCAGCACAGCCCAGTGCAGTCGCTGGGGGAGGGGCTAAACTAGGGACGCTTTGGCCACAGAAGCATCCTCACTGCTCTGTCGTTATTGCAAATTGGACGTACTTGATGTAAATCGCTAAAGCCCGTGAGATGCTGCGTAAAAGCCTCCCATTCCAAGGCAGAATGGCAGAATTTTTCGCAGAATGGGGCATTGGGGGAGGGGGTCTTCCATCGGACCCATTTTACGGACAAGCAATCAGTAAAGTCCATGCCCGCTTTAATGATCAAGGTCTCCTGGGTACTCAGCCCCAGACCTGGTATGTCATTAAGTGTCAACAAACAGGTTGTGTCAATTACTCAAGGACGCCCTCGCTTCCGGGTCGTGGTCCTTTGAAGCCAACCTACAGGAAGGTGACCAGGTGGCTCGGGTGGGGTGGTGAGTGGGTGTTGACCCACCCCAGACTTCCGTGGGGGCCTAGGGGTCTTCCACCATGAGTACGCTGGCGCCTCGCCCTTCCTGAGTGCTGGCCTCACCCTCTTACTCAGAGATGAACAGTTTGGGTTTCTGCCACCTGGCGATCTGGGCTGCCGCAGGCTCTTTTAAAAGGGGGAGGCGGTTGTGCTCGCCTGGAGCTGGCTGGGCATACCTGGAGGGGCAGGGCAAGTGGCAGGACTTGAAGCGCCAGGCTCGTGGCTGCGCGCCTAGGAGAATAGGGGAACCCTGCAGGCGGCCGGGCACGGGTACAGACTGGGCGTCCACCGCCTGTTCGGCCCAGCCCAGCCGCAATGCTGCCCAGAGGCCACCTTTCCAGCTGAAGCCCCTGGCTGCGAACGCCTACCCAGCAGTTGAGCTAGACTGAGCAGGCCCAGGGCTGGGCGTGCTCCCCGCCTGCCCAAGGCGCTCGGGTCTGGGCTGTGCCTCCCCGCAGCCACATGAGGGCGGAGACAGCGCGCACCCACCGCCGCACCGCACCCGCCTGGGGGCGGCAGTCGAGCCTCTGCCGGAGGTCGCAGGGCATAGTCTAACCCTACAGCAGCTGCAGCGCCCCTCTACGCCCGCCACCCGCGTGCCCCTGGCTCTCCCCGGGTGGCCCCTGCGGCTCTCTAGGGGCGCTGTCCTCCAGGCGCCGGTCTGTGCGGCTGCAAGCTCCAGACTCCGGGAAAGGAGGTGGGTGCCGAGGCGCTGGGCGGCGGGAGGCGGCGGGGAGGGGAGGCTCTGTGGGCATCGCTGAGCCCGAAGACCCTCACCCTCTTCCTTGGTGCAGCCCTTGCTGCAGAACCCAGATAGATATCTGTTGGGTTCTAATAGTGTCCTCTGCAAGGGCCTTGCCGCTCCTGGAAGCGCAAAATTCGGTGCAGCGGCGGGTGCTGCCTTTGTCGGGGTAAAGGGCAGGTTTCTATCGGTGCGTTGCCCTAGGGCACCAGGGTCCTGCAAGCTGGCAGAAGGGAACTGGAAGGCTTTCAGAAGTGCGAGCTCTCAGGACCTTCCAGGGAAAGCGACTGGGGCTGTTAACCCCATTTTTCTGTTCCTCGGCGATCTTTCTGGTTTGTCTTTTTTCTCTTTCCTGGATTTTCTGCAAGGAAGAGGTAGCTCAGGTGAATCTGCCAGTTGCACTTTGTTTCTTGCTCTGGCCTCCTTAACTGCACGCTCCTGGTTGAAGTTTGTTGCTCTCTTCAACAGGTAACAACTTGCTGCAGTTGAGTTTATTTTAAAATGAAGGCGCAAGAGAGGAATGTAGGGAAACCAGAATGTCTAATTTTAGCCGGAATTTCGTTTACAGCAATCACCTTCTATTGCCTATTTGAAAAGTATTTGATTGCCCAGGTTAGAAAAAAGACTGATGGGGCCGGAGCGATAGCACAGCGAGTAGGGCATTGGCCATGCATGCGACCCACCGGTTCGATCCCCGGCATCCCATATGATCCCCTAAACTCCGCCAGGAGTAATTCCAGACTTCAGAGCCTAAGCGTCGAGTGTGACCCAAAAAGAAAAAACCTGACTTTTGTGTTTGATTTCTCAGAAAACAGGTGGTAAGAAGTCACCTTCAAGTTAGATTTTTTTTTTACATTACGTGTTTAATAGCCTCGGGTCATAGCATTTTAGAAATGCTAATGATCTTAAAGTTCAGCAATCCAATGCCTTGTTACTGCTTTGACTATAAAGTAGGTTTTTTTTCATTATCTCTTCCCTGGGAAAGATGCATATTGGTTGAAATGCCTGTGATGGTTATTGAGTGTAGCTCACTGTGGCTTGAAGAGTTTGTTTCCTTGCTACATTATCAAGGATATGTTCAGGTGTGGTAAGTAGAGTTGGGAGTAATCTAAATTTCTGTCTGAGTGCTATCATCTCACTGACTGTGTGACTTGCGGCAGGTTGCCTAACCTTTCTGGGTTAGAGTTTCCTCATATCTAAATGGATTGCTGAGAGGGTGAAGATAACAGAAGGCTGTAGTAAACACCGAGCACATCTTCCAGTAAGTCAATCCATAATAAAGGATGATGAGAGTGAAGCTTGAGGCTGATAATGGCAGTCCAGGAGTAAGGCTGGAAATGATCTCTGCATAGCACTACCCAGGCAAGGGAGCTCCCTGTTCAGTGAGATCCTCAGGCCATAAAAACAACATTAGGAACTCTGGAATTTTATTCGAGTGCATAAAATATGTCCTAAACCTGTTCCCATATACTGTGTTGACTTGCTTTGTTTATGCCGTGATCCTTAGGCTTCAAATTTGAACACAAAACTGCCCTGACAATAGTGCTTTACTAATTGCATATTATTAAAAAAAAATGCTCAGATGTCAGCCTATTTCCTAGCTTAAACCGATTTGGTTTACTTGGAGGCAGGAACTGAATCTTCAAGGTCATTTTTCAGTGGTCTAATTGGACTCCCCAGGGCCAGCACCCATTGGAGTGTGATATAAATTCAGGAGCTGTAGCTCCTGCTATGTAAAACGTGGGCGTTTCTCCAGGGAACTTCTCCTGGGAGCTTTTTTTTTTTAACTTCCTTCCCCTTTCCTTGTGGTTGCTGCAGTGACCCAGGTCTTACATTTAGTTAATGTGTCATTCGCTCTTGGTTATGATGCTACACGTAACTGCGGTGTGAGGAATCCCAAACCACAGTGCCACCTAGACTGCATTCAGCATACAGGGGCGGTGCTGGCAACCAAGCTCCCAGCCGCAGGGGGTGCAAAAGGCAAGGGCTCCCCCGCTGATCCATTTAGACCCCCTGCACACTTTCAATGAGAGAAGCCCTTGCTTAGACATTGGGATATGCTGTTGTTTCTCCAAAAACAGACCCAAGAAAACATGGATTTCTCATAAGTTGTCTACACAGTAAAAGGGAAAACATTTGCTATCACTCAAACAATTGCTGTTTTTTAATCATTAATCTTAACATAATCAAAAGACAGTATCATTTGCTCTTATGCAAAGGTAAAAGAAGGTAGAGATGGCATCGGATTTAAGCACTTGCCTTGCATGAGGCTCCCCCAAATACCAACAGGAGCAATCCCTGAAGCATAAAGGCAGAAGTAGCCCTGAATTTCACTGAGTGTGTCCCCCAAATGCCCTCCGAAATAAAAATTTAAAAACCTAAGACTAGAAGACAGTAGGCCAGGGATGTGAATTATTGGTAGTGAGCCTGCCTTGCATATGAGGTCTGGATTTCATTCCTGGGGTTTTTTTTTTGGTTTTTTGTTTTGTTTTGTTTTTTTGCTTTTTGGGTCACACCCAGCGACACTCAGGGGTTATTCCTTTGCTCAGGAATTACTCCTGGAGGTGCACAGGAGACCATATGGGATGCCGGGGATTGAACCCGGGTTGGCCGCATGCAAGGCAAATGCCCTACCTGCTGGGCTATCGCTCCAGCCCTGATTCCTGGCTTTCTATAAGTTCCCCTGAGCACCACCAGGAGGAATCACTAAGCACAGAGCCAGGAGGAATCCCTGAGCACTGTCAGGTGTGGGCCAAAACCCAAAATTAATTAAAGATAAAAGAGTAGGCCTGGGATATAGCTTGTTATTTTTGCCTGCCTTGAAAAAAAATAAATTTTATTATGAATCTTTGCTTGCTGGCGTGTCGGGAGCCGCCTGAGTTAGCAGAGAGAGAGAATGGCAGCGAGTGAGGAGGCTGGACATGGCTGGTGGCTCCTACCCTGAGCGCAGCAGAGGTCTCTGAAGCTTTGGCAGCCGGAAAGTGATCCCTGGCCTGCCACCTCAGCAGAGCCTCACAACAAGCCAGACAACCCCCTACTCCATGGGGGCTGCCATTTTCCACGTCTGGACTTCCCTCTCGTCACAACTCCACCCAGCAGACCAGTCTATCACAGCCCGAATCACCAACACCCACCCTGAAGCAGTTTTTTTTTTTTCAATCCGGCCCAGGTATGCTGAACCAGAGACTCTCAGACATGGGGCAGAGCTGCTCCTTGCTCTACCTGTGCCCAGCCGCTCATGAGGCTCCCTGGAGGCATGGTGGTTTCTAGCCCTGTCCTGCCACCCCAGCAGAGCCTCACAACAAGCCAGACGCCCCCCACGACTCCATGGGGGCTGCCATTTTCCACGTCCAGACTTCCCTCTCGTCACAACTCCACCCAGCAGACCAGACTATCACAGCCCGGCTTGCACAGCCACTAGCAGTTCATCAATAAATACTTTATTTAGAGGTGACTACAAGAGTATGCCACCCACACGGCAAGCCTGGCAAGCTGCTCGTGTTGTATTTGATATGCCAAATACCAGTAACATTTATATTAGGTCATTCCCATGACCTAATATAATGGTTTGAGGCTCTTTATGTTCCTGGAGCAAGCGGATGCCTTTGGGTTCTACTGCATGAGACAGACCTTTGCAGCTATCTGGGCCGCTCTAGCAAATAGATGATGAAAGGGAAGATAGTGATAGTGATAGTGAGGAAGCTTTTAGGTTAATCAACAGCACACAAAAAATAAAAATAACAAATGAAGTTAAAGGAAGATTAATGGAAGGTGGGAGGTGGGTGGTGCCATGTCAGGGATCAAACTTGGAGCCTGGCACACAAAGGATATTTACACTAATCATTGGAACCACCCCCATCCCATCAATCAAACTGCTGTATTTGCTTGAGGGGTACAATTTCACATCTATTCAAATTATATGTTACTACACCACAAGCACCATCCAGGCACCCATCTCCCTCTACCTCTCTCCACGGGACATTTTATCTTTTAAGTTAAGAAGCTGAGTAGCAAAGGGATATACATGATAACCTTTCAGTATCTGCATAGTAAACTATAATGCCCAGAAGGAAAGAGAAAGAGAAAAGTGCCTGCCAAAGAGGCAAACTAGGGGGGAGGGAAGGATTGAAGAGGGGGAACTGTATGACTGAAACCCAATCATGAACAGCTTTGTAAATGTTTATATCACAGTGATTCAATCGAAAAAAAAATCCAAGTTGAAAAAAATAATAGATGCTGAGTACCGCAAGTTGTGAAGAGAACACCCCCCAGAGCAGAAGCAGGAAAAGTCAGCTGTGCGGTGTCTCCCAGCAAGCCCCTGCTTCCTGTCCACTTCTGATTCACGTCTGTCTTCTCATGCAGCGGCCTTGCCACCATGCTCTCCTCCAGCGACTTTGTGTCGGCCTCTTGGGAGCTTGTGGTGCTGGTAGACAACCCCAATGGAGAGGAGGCGAGGCCAGTTTCGCTGAGAGTGTCTGGAGATCTGCACGTGGGAGGAGTGATGCTCAAGTTAGTAGAAAAGATCAGTAAGTTACTGGCTCTCTCGGATTTCCTCTCGATTTGTGGGTGGGAAGCTGGGGGCTACTCATTACTCTAGGGGCAAGTAACTCTGGCTGTGCTCAGAATTTAGCCTGAGCCTCCCACAAGGATTGTGGGAGCCACAATCCCCAACCCAAGGTTTCTCTCAATTTCTGCTTTTGTTTGGGGGAACCACCCAGTAGTGCTCAGGACTCACTCCTGGCTCTGCCCTCAGGAGTCACTCCTGGCAGTGCTCAGATCAGATGAATGGAAGGGATTGAACCACAGGCAAGGCAAGCACCTAAACCTCTGTACTAGTTCTCCAGCCCCTGGTTTTTCTCAGCTTTAAACCTTCTCTGTTGCCTTGCCACTCAACAGCTGTTCTAGGTTATAAAATGAGCCATATATCTGATGAGATTTCCTCCAGCGGCGCCCTTTCTTGAGGAGGAAGAGAAATATGGGAATCTAAGGACCCATAAACCTTGTAAAGTTTGAATCTTCCTTGACTGACTGAAACTTCCCTGCAGGTATAATGGTGTATGCCCATAAGAACTGGCGGATCTCAAGAACAGTAATTCTCAGCCTCATTCTGACTGACGGAGGCCCTTTTCGACCTTGCTTTCTTCCTGTACCCTCCCCTACTCTAGCCAGTCAGTTGACCCTAATTTCATACCATGCACCCATTTCTGCTTATGCTATTTCACCCCTTCTTGGAAGGTGAAAACATAAACCTGGAAGGCCCGCTGTGGGCCCTCTGTTCCCCAGGTTGAGAACAGTGACTACAGGGGCCAAGGCATTAGGTTACAGTGTTGATTTTGCTCAGTGAAACCCGGTAGCTCGGTGTGACTGTGTCTTTCAATTCTTATTTACTGTTTCCTACACTCCCTGTTTAAACAAAGTAAGAAGACCAAGATACCATACTCCATTCTGGAGTTAACCACATCCCAGTTCAGGCTCCATAATTTCTCTATTTTTTCTTTTGCTTTTTTGGATTACACCCAGCAATGTTCAGGGGGTTACTCCTGGCTCTTCACTTAGGAATTAATCCTGGCGGTGCTCAGGTTACCATAAGGGATACCAGGGGTCAAACCGGGTCAGTCACATGCAAGGCAAATGCCCTACCCGCTGTGCTATCGCCACGGCCCCATAATTTCTTGTTTTTATAAAATGTTCTCTCTCTCTCTCTCTCTCTCTCTCTCTCTCTCTCTCTCTCTCTCTCTCCTTCACTCTCTCTCCTTCTCTCTCTCCTCCCTCCTATATAAGACTCTTGAGGGGGCCAGATCAATAGTCCAGCAGTCAGAGCATTTGCTATGCACATGGCCAACCCAGTTTCCATCCCCAGCATCCCATATGGTCCCCAAGCACCGCCAGGAGTAATTCCTGAGTGCAGAGCCAAGAGAAGCCCCTGAGCATTGCTGGTACAACGCAAAAGTTAAAGAAAAAAAAAGATGCTTGAGATTTCTTGTGGCAGGGGTCGCACCCAGCAGTGCTCAGACCTTAGCCTGGCTCTGCATTCAAGGCTCACTCCTGGTGGGACTTGACCCCGTGCAGTGCTTGTTGACTGCATGCGAGGCAGGTGCTGTGCCCTCTGTACTCTCCCCTGCCCTAAATAAAACTTGACCTCACTGAAAAAGGAAAAAAATTAATGGGAGAAGGAAGATATCTCAGGGATCAAAGACTTGCCAACAGGAGTTAATAACAATGAACCTAGGGGCCGGAGTGAGAGTTCAGTGAATAGGGCGTTTGCCTTGCACACGGCCAACCCAGGTTGGATCCCCGACATCCCATATGGTCCCCTGAGCACCTCCAGGAGTCATTCCTGAGTGCAGAGCCAGGAGTAACCCCTGAGCGTGCAGGTGTGACCCAAAAAAAGCAAACAAATAAATACAAGCAAACAAACATAAATAAAAAATTAAAAATGAATAAACAAAAAATGAAAACATTTCCTCTTTCTACTAACAGCACTGAGAGGTGTTTCTCATTTTAAAAAAGATAACCCAATTTTAAGAAAGAAAAAATGCTGTAACTTTTATAAAAAATAATAAATGAATAGTCACTCCAACACTGACAAAAAAATTGCATTTTTATACCCATATTGAAGCAGAGAGATCCTATTAGAAGATGCAGCTCTGCTTTCTGTGTTGAAACTTTGAAAACCAGGGCTAGGATGCTATGGTAAGAGCTGCAGAGAAGAGGGCCAGAGCATTAGTATGGTAGGGTAGGGTGTTTGCCTTGCATGTGGCTGACGCAGGTTCAATCCCCAGCACCCCATATGGTCCTGAGCCACGCCAGGAGTGATCCCTGAGTGTGGAGCCAGGAGTAAGCCCTAAGCATAGCTGGCTGTGACAATAATAATAATAATAATAATAATAATAATAATAATAATAATAAAGTGTCTGCTCTACAATGATCTGTGCAGACTGAGATGGAAGCTATTCCTATTTCCTTGTGATCTAAGAGTGGAAATATAATGCTGGTGTTATAATAATCACTTGTCTATTGAGAGAAATCTTTTTATTTTAGTTTTTATTGAATCACTGTAAGATACACAAACACAAAGTTGTTCATGGTTGAGTTTCAGTTATACAGTGTTTCAACATCCATCCCTTCACCAGTGCACATTTCCCACCATCGATGTGCCCTGTTTCCCTCCCACCATCCACCCACCAGCCTGTCTCTATAGAAGTCACTTTTCTTTTTCTCTTTCCCTCTCTCCTTCTCTCTCTCTCTCTCTCTCTCTCTCTCTCTCTCACCTCTCTCTCGCTATCTTTCTCGCTTTTTTTGAGAGAAATTTTGAATACAGAACTTCAAATATGCCTGGTCTTCCCAGACCCCTGCCATGGGGTTTTAAAAGCAGAGCTTTAACACATTACCATGAATAAAGATGTTTCTGTGCCTGGCTCTTAATTTAGACAGAAGTTTTCAATCTCTGTGTTCTACTTGAGCCACCGTAGAGACATTGAAGTCGTGGATAGGATAGCTGAACCTGAGGTTGAACAGTGAGGGATAGCTGAGCCTGGGGTTGAAGCCAAGCGAACGGTTTCCTTTTGCTTTGCTCACACGAAATTGACTTCTGAGGGCTTGTTCCAGAGTGTGCTTCATTGCGCCTGTTATTTGAGCAGATATATCCCAAGACTGGTCAGACTTTGCCCTTTGGTGGGAACAGAAGCGCTGCTGGCTCCTGAAAACACACTGGACTCTAGACAAATGTGGAGTCCAGGCCGATGCAAAGCTCCTCTTCACCCCTCAGCATAAAATGCTTCGCCTCCGCCTGCCCAATGTGAAGACGGTGAGATTGCGCGTCAGCTTCTCTGCTGTGGTCTTTAAAGCTGTCAGTGATATCTGCAAAACTCTGAGTGAGTACATTGGGGGTGAGGGGGCTAGTGGGGGGGGGGTGCTGTGCCCTGTGGACTCCCAGCAAATGAGGATAAAGACTATTTTTTGATTCGTTGCTTTTGGTCCATACCTGGCAATGCTCAGGGCTTGCTCCTGGATCTGCACTCAGGAATTACTCCTGGCAGTTATTAGCAAACCATGTGGGATGCTGGAGATTGAACGTGAGTCAGCCTCATGCAAAACAAGAGCCTTCTCTGCTGTACTATCCCGCCAGCCCCAGGACAAAGAAACCACGCATGCTTTCTGCCTGTCTCAAGCTGTGGGCTTGACAGAATATTTTCTGGGAAGCACAGATTTCTCTTGGGGGGTGGGGGGCTGGAAGACATTCCCTGCAGACCACAAGGGCCACCTTACAGTGTTCAGAGGTCATCAACAGTATTCAGTAGCCAGATGAGGCCAAACATCAAACTCAGGACCACCACATTCAAGGCATACACTCTAGCTTTTGGAGCTATCACCCTAACCAAAAAAACATGTCCCAAGTCAGGGTAGGGGCCTATATCCATTTAAGTACAGTTGAACCAAATGAAACATTACTGAAATAATGAAATAATGTGATTAACAAAATATTGTGGGGTCAAAGAGCTAGTACAACAGGTAAGGTTTTGCCCAACAGTCAGAGTTCAATTCCTGACATCATATATTGTTCTCAAAGCACTGTTACAGGAGTACACCCTGAGCGCTGCTGGGGATAGTCCAAGATTCTCCCAAAATCATAAATAAATAATGTAAATGGTTACCATGAATTTTTTTTCTTTATCCTTAGATATTAGAAGATCAGAAGAACTCTCTTTGTTGAAGCCTTCTGGTGACTATTTTAAAAAGAAGAAGAAAAAAGATAAAAATAATAAGGAGCCCATAATTGAAGACGTTTTGAACCTGGAGAGTTCTCCAACAAGTTCTGGTTCACCGGGTAAGACTAATATTTTGTTTTACTTATTCATGAATATAAACGTTCTTAAATTCCCACATCTCCAAAATCTTTCCTCCCTTCTGCTCCTCCTTTTCTATCCTTGTCTTCTTTTCTCCCCGCAAACAAGGCCTGGAATTGCAGGATACCTGATTTTAAAAGTACATAGATTAATTTTATAAAATAACATTTTTAACTAGATATGTTTTCCAGTGCATCCTTTTCATTGTATGTAATATGTGCTGATGAATTCAAAACTTGAGTAGAGCAGAGAGAAAGGACACTCATTGGGTCACTCACCTCTACTTGTCTTTTCCTGATTTTATCTACATGCGACTTTCCTGAGTCCAATTAAATTTTGAATTGGCCATGCAGGGGCAGATAAAAAATTCTACCAAAATATTACTCATTTCCTATAAAAATAGACTAATCTGGGGCTGGAGCAACAGTACAGTGGGTAGGGCGTTTGCCTTGCACATGGCTGACCCAGGTTCAATCCTCGGCATCCCGTAGGGTCCCCTGAGTCCACGTGATTCCCAAATGCAGAGCCAGAAGTGACCCCTGAGCATCATGAGAGTCACCCAGAAAGCCAAAAAAAGATGAATCTATGACTTGCTCACAACATTGAGCAAGTATAGTATGTGTCAATATATCAATATAAAAAAGGCATTATTTTCACTTCACTTATGCACGTTAGATCCAGATAATTCATAAACCACCAGTAAGCTAGATTCTTATGACTGAAAATTATTGCTGGTTTTCCACAAGTGTATATTTATCCTCAATCTGTGAGGTCTTCAGTTCTCTAGTAACTCACAGCTTAAAAAAGAAAAGTTCCAATTATCAATAAAGAGATAATTCCCACTATTTGTCAATGTTGGCTTTGGAGATATTTTTTTGGGTCACACCTGGCAATGTTCAGGGGGTTTCTCCTACCTCTGCACTCAGGAATGACTCCTGGCAGTGCTCGGGGGATCACATGGGATGCCAGGGATCGAACCCAGGCCAGCATAGGCCGACCATGTGCAAGGCAAACGGCCTACCTGCTGGACTATTGCTCCGCCCCCTGGCTTTGGAAATTTTTACATTGTTGTGTACCCAAGCTTTCAGGAGCTAGATATTCTGACAAGACCATTGCCTGTGTACAGCTGCTCTCCCACCAGTCACCATTCATCTGAGGAGTTTTGATGCTGTGAATATTTAAATTCAGAACTCATTTTAATGTAAACAATATTCTGACTTATTTTCCCAATATTTCTTCACTCCAAATCTTAGTGTGCCTTCTCCCTTTGCCTTGCAGTAAGTCCTGGTTTATATAGTAAAACCATGACTCCTACATATGACCCTGTCAATGGAACACCAGCATCATCCACCATGACTTGGTTCAGTGACAGTCCCTTGACAGAACAGAACTGCAGCATCCTCGCATTCAGCCAACACCCCCAGTCTCCAGAAGCACTTGCTGAAATGTACCAGCCTCGGTCTCTCGTTGACAAAGCCAAGCTTTAATGCTGGGTAAGGACACAGCTCCATTGGATGTCTCTGAACTAAAGGTGATCAAATAACAGTGATTACACAGAGATGGGAGAGTGGATCGTTGAATGTTTGAGTAGACATGCCCAAGGATTGTATGCAATCAGCAGAAGACAGTGCACATTATAGCAACAAAAGGCAAATCTGGGGCGGAGCGATAGCCCAGCAGGTAGGGCGTTTGCCTTGCACGCAGCCGGTGCATGCCGGCCTGGGTTCGATCCCTGGCATCCCATATGGTCCCCCAAGCACCGCCAGGAGTAATTCCTGAGTGCAGAGCCAGAAGAAACCCCTGAGCATTGCCGGGTGTGAGCCAAAAAGCAAAAAAAAAAAAAAAAAAAGGCAAATCCACAGCCTTTGATGATTTCAACACATTTAAAGCTGGACAGCATTTATGTGTTCAGGTAGCAACTCAGTGGATTACCCTACGTGATATTACTCTTTGTGTCAACATGTGTTCAAAGTGTGTGTTTTGAAAGTAGAACAAATTATAGATGAGTTGGTCTCAATGGATCAGTGAAGAGATCCCAGGTGATCCCTTTTGTGAACCCCACCTTCTCTCTTTGGGTGTTCTAATGCACAGTCCTTCAGAAAATATACTCAGAATATTTCTCAAACCATCAGTTTTTTCCATACCTTGTTGTTCACAAATAAAAACCTATTAAATACATTCCACTCTGAGACTCTACCTCAGCAGTCTCAGTATCTCCTGTACTTTCCTTCCCATTCTTCATGCCACTCACTGGCTCAAAGATCTTTCTCTTCCCAAGACCCTTACCCTCTTGCTCTATGATCCGTCTCTGACTTGTCTTTTAAACCCCAGCCACATACTATTACCTTCTCAGATCTCACCACTAAACCCCAGCCACTTCCCCAAGTTCATTCTAACAGCCTCCTTATTCCCTTATTTTTTTTTGGGGTCACACCCGGCGATGCTCAGGGGTTTCTACTGGCTCTGCACTCAGGAATTACTCCTGGCGGTGCTCGGGGGACCATATGGGATGCCGGGGATCGAACCCGGGCCGGCACAGGCCGGCCGCGTGCAAAGGCAAACGCCCTACCCGCTGGGCTATCGCTCCGGCCCCTATTCCCTTATTTTAAGACCTGGTCTCTGCCACTGAACTGCCGGATCCTTTAGGATGGAGAATACATCCGGCTATCTTTGTTCTCCTGTGGGGCTTTATCTAAGTGACATTTTTAAACCTTTTTACATGCATGATATTCAAAAGTCTTCATCTCTCCTCATTTTGTTACATTCTATTTCTACCTCTCCACCTTCTCCAATTTTCATTTTTCAACTCTACATCCAGTCCTGGAGCCAGGAACCTGCATTTGAATTTAAATCTTTAATAGGTGCATGTCAACCCTCTTTTGGGCGGGGCAATATAGAATATTCCATCAGAAAGTGCTAGACCGTCAGGAAGAGTGAGATTTGCACAGGGCCCCAAGATGTAGAGAACAGGTCATGTGGACATTCGGCGAAGACAGAGTCTTCTCATTCTGGCCCCACCACCAGGCTGGTTACCTTTAATACCAATTAACATCATTGGGACTTTGTTTCTACATCTGTTAAAACAAGAACTGCCCTGGTTCTCACTCTTGGTTACTTTTATGTGTCTATAAAAAGTAAGATGGGGGGCCAGAGCGATAGCCCAGCAGGTAGGGTGTTTGCTTTGCACTTGGCCTGCCCATGCCAGCCCGGGGTTTGATCCCCCAGCATTCCATATGGTTCCCTGAGCACCGCTAGAGTAATTCCTGAGTGCAGAGCCAGGAGAAACCCCTGAGCCCCTGAGCATTGCCGGGTGTGACCCAAAAAAGCAAAAAAAAAAAAAAAAGTAAGATAGGAGCCGGAGCGATAGTCCAGTGGGTAGGGTGTTTGCCTTGCATGCAGTCGACCTGGGTTCAATCTCCGGCATCCCATATGGTCCCCACACAGTGCCAGGAGTGATTCCTGAGCGCAGAGCCAGGAGTAACCATGAGCATTGCTGGGTGTGACCCAAAAAAGCAAAAAAAAAAAAAAAAAAAGTAAGATTGATTGTTTGATTGGTTGATTGGTTGGTTGATTGATTGATTGATTGATTGATTGATTGTTTGATTGATTGATAGATGATAGAGATGACAGAGATGAGAGATGAGAAAGATGAGAGATGAGAGAGAGATGATAGGGAGAGATGAGAGAGATGATAGAGAGAGATGAGAGAGAGAAAGATGATAGAGAGAAAGATGATAGAGAAAGAAGATAGAGAGAAAGATGATAGAGAGAGATGATAGAGACGATAGAGAGAGATGATAGAGAGAGATGATGAGAGAGATGATAGAGATGATAGAGAGATGATAGAGAGAGATGATAGAGAGATATACATATACCATATATATTAATCTTCACGTAATCTATAAGTTCTTGGTCAGTGACTTACCAAAGTTTGTTTTAAGCAAAACATGCATACTGAAATCAAGTCCTCAGATAAAGTTGTGTTCATTATTGGTTGAGATTTTTTTTCTTATCAACACTGAAAAATAAAAAAACACAATGTTTTCTGAATAACTGCTATATGTATAAAACACTGGAAGTTTGAAAGCTAGAAGATAAAGTATAAGTGTAATTAAGTTGTCTTCTCTAACTGGTTGTTGGTTATATTACTTACTGAAACTCTGTTCAAGGAGACATTTATATGTCACATAGGTACATGTGTATACATATGTATAAATTATGGTACTATATAAAGTTGACTATGAGGTGTGCTATATGTGTAGGATTGACTGACTTTTATAACTTACTCTGTTGTTTTCTAGTTGGCTGGACTCCTCACGCTCCCTTATGGAACAAGGCATCCATGAGGATGAGCAGCTCCTGTTACGATTTAAATACTACACCTTCTTTGACTTGAATCCCAAAGTAAGATACTTTTGCTCTTTTTCTAAGGTATATGCGTGGAAGTGGCCAATGTGTCATTTCTTTATGATGGTCAGAATTAATGTTAAAAACCTTCAGTTTAGCTCTACAACATAATAAATGTTTCCTGGTCTCTGGTTTGGAGGATGTGGTAAGCTGCCCCTGAGTTAGCAGCATCTCTCGCGATGAAGGGGAAAAAAGAGAAAGGCTTATAGGCCACAAAATTTAATACTTAGAAGCGAAAGAGTCAGGGCATGTAAAGCAAGGTTCTCATGAACAAGTCAGGACCCCAGTTGGCCCAGTAAAACTTGCCACTGCAGGGTTAATGAAGGCTTTTGTCATGAGAAACAGGCCACATCTAGAGAATTAAGGGCTGCAGTGGTTCACCAACACCCACCTGCTATTTACTAGGATTGCTGAGTGGCAAAATAGAACCTGCAAGCTTCTGCCCGTTCCTTGCTCTGGATTCATCCTTTGCTGAGTTGCGCATCAGCCTTCAGTGACTAAGTGCAGAAACAGGGTTGCCAGACCAGTACCACTGAGATGGGGGTTGGAAGAGGGCTGTATTGCTGACTAGTTGCTCATAGGCCCCTGTTTGGTAATTATTCCATTTATGCTGAGCCCTTCCTTGAGGGATGTGGCCCTGATTCCTTTCCAACACAAATCCTTGTGTCTTGATTTTAACTCTGGCTCCTCTTAGTTCCCTCTGATTGGCATCTTCTTCAAAGGAAAGCCTTATTCCTTGTCATTTCTATAGAGATCTTGTGTGGTCTTTGGCTTAAATGCCATTAAATGCACAAGGACCTCACTTGAATTCCTAGTGCATAATTCTAGTGAACAGTGGCAAAAAAAAAAAAAAAGTTGACTCTTCTTTGCTAAAACCTAAACAATTATCTTTGTTTGAGGCACTGTAAATTCTATTACTTTCCAGGTTTTCTTTTTCTGTATGGTTTTGCTAGGTCCTATTCACACATTTTCTGTGATTTCATTTGACGTTTTAATCCTAATCCAACTTTCTTCTCTTCTTGCTGCATTCCAAGTTCACTTCAGTTATCTTGTGCATGAACCATTCCTATAAATCACCTTTACTTTTTTCTAAAATTAGATTAGACATAAACCAGTCCAGCCAACTAGACTAGGATTACTGAGTGGCAAAATAGAACCTCCAAGGAGGTCCTATTATTTTCTAATTGCCAACTCACTAGTTTGATCCTCTCCTTTCTACTCTGAGTGGTCCTGTTATGTACTTAAGAGAATACAAAATGAAACCATTCTGAGGAATTTAGACTTACCTAAATCTTTTTCAAAATGTGTACAATAATATTTGTGTTTACTGAATTAGATAATAAGATCTATTCATATGTTTGATAACTAGCTTAACAAAAGTGGTACTTGTTGGCATTCTTTGAAAATAGCAACAGGGGGAGGGAAGAGAGAAACGGGTGACAAAGATGGTGGGAAATAGGCACTGGTTGGGGGATGGGTGCTGGAACACTGTATGACTGAAACCCAAACATGAACATCTTTGTTATTGTATATCTCACAGTATTATAATAAAAAAAAATTAAATAGCAACAGGGATTCTGGTAGTTACCAATCCAGGTGTCCTCTGTATTATGATAACTTGTTGCCTACATTAATCATTGAAGAAAATGGTCAATTTCTACTAGAACTGGAGGTAAATGAAGATGTATATTTTCCTCAACCAAGCTCATGATTACCCTGAGTTCAGATTCCTAAGTCCAAAAACCCAGCCCCTGAACCTTACACAGTCTGTAAAAGAGAGTTCTCTGCTTTTGGTCTTCATTGACTCACCACTGAGCTTCAGGACTCACACCTCTAATTGTAGCATAATGTGGATTTTGTTATACAAATCAACCACAGACACCTTGAAGAAGGGACCACATCTGATTCTCCTTTTGCCCTCTACTCACATGTGCTGCCTGAGTGTGGTTAGAATCAGACTTTCCTGGTTCCCTCACTTTCTCCTTAATTCATTAGTTCTGTGAAACAGCCCACCAATTTCTTTACCAAGATTATCCATTAAATGTCTTGCTTTTTGTGGTACGGTTTCATGTTTAAAGAAAGAAGCTCAAATTACCAAGAACCAATTATGAACACCTTTGTAATTGTATGTCTCACGGTGGTATAATAAAAAATTTTCACTATCACTATCTTCCCGTTAATCATCTATTTGCTAGAGCGGGCACCAGTAATATCTCCATATGTCCTGTCTCATGCTAGTAGAACCCAAAGGCATCCACTTGCTCCAGGAACATAAAGAGCCTCAAACCATTATATTAGGTCACGGGAATAGCTTAATATAAATGTTACTGGTATTTGGCATATCAAATACTACACGAGCAGCTTGCCAGGCTTGCCGTGCGAGTGGCATACTGTTGTAGTCACCTCTAAATAAAGCATTTATTGATGAACTGTGCGGCCACTAGCGGCCTCGCAAGCTGGGCTGTGATAGTCTGGTCTGCTGGGTGGAGTTGTGACAAGAGGGAAGTGCGGATATGGAAAATGGCGGGCCCCATGGAGTAGGGGAGGGTGGTCTGGCTTGTTGTGAGGGCTCTGCTGGGGTGGCAGGCCAGGGCTAGAACCCGCCATGCCTCCCGGGCGCCTCATGAGCAGCTGGGCACAGGGAGAGTAAGTAGTAGCTCTGCCCCATGTCTGAGAGTCTCTGGTTCAGC
>JAJIBD010020948.1:0-22305 GCA_021461705.1 Cryptotis parvus
TCACTATCACTATCTTCCCGTTAATCATCTATTTGCTAGAGTGGGCACCAGTAATATCTCCATATGTCCTGTCTCATGCTAGTAGAACCCAAAGGCATCCGCTTGCTCCAGGAACATAAAGAGCCTCAAACCATTATATTAGGTCACGGGAATAACCTAATATAAATGTTACTGGTATTTGGCATATCAAATGCCACACGAGCAGCTTGCCAGGCTTGCTGTGCGGGTGGCATACTGTTGTAGTCACCTCTAAATAAAGCACTTATTGATGAACCGGCGCAGCCGCTAGCAGCTGCGCGAGCCAGGCTGTGATAGTCTGGTCTGCTGGGTGGAGTTGTGACGAGAGGGAAGTCCGGATGTGGAAAATGGCGGGCCCCATGAAGTAGGGGAGGGTGATCTGGTTTGTTGTGAGGCTCTGCTGGGGTGGCAGGCCAGGGCTAGAACCCGCCATGCCTCCCAGGCGCCTTATGAACAGCTGGGCATAGGGAGAGCAAGTAGCAGCTCTGCCCCATGTCTGAGAGTCTCTGGTTCAGCATACCTGGGCCGGATTCCGCCCAGGTATGTGGGTTGTCAGGGTTGAAAAGTTATAAAAGCTATTTTTGCCTTTTACCTTTTCTCCTTTTCTTTCTCCTTTCTGTCTCTGCTCTTCTCTTCTCTGTTCTCTTCCCTTTTGGGTCTTAGCACATGTTAACGGCCATCATGGCCTAGGATTCTAAACCTACACGTGGCCGGGGCCCAGCCAGAAACCTAGTCTGGGGTTTTCCTGTTACTAAATTGTATACCAGAACAAGTTGAGTAAAGCGTTTTGAAACTTTCCTGGATTCTCAAGTCTTTCTCCGTCCACCGCCACCGATCCCCTGGGGCAGAAGGGGATCCCTGACCCTGCTCCTGGATTTTGTTGGGGTGCCCAGCATACCATGACAGGAGAGAGGAGAGAGGGAGGGAGGGAAGGGGTCCAGTACAATAGTACAGCTGGTAAGACATTTCTGCATGTGGTTGACCCAGGTTCGATGAAAGAAAGAAAGAAAATGTTGAGGGACTAGAGATAGTAGGAGCTAAGGAGCTTGCCTTACACGAGGCCGCCCCACTGGGATCCCCTGAACCATATAAAAACACTGAGATGCTGGTATGGCCCCAGACATAAATCAGTTTTTTTTTAAAAAATGAGTTTCAGATATATGCAAGGCTGGCCTTTCTTGGCTACATTAAGCATACAGACCTCCCAAACATAAGTACTTTATTTTTGTTTGTGGCATTTTTTTTCTTTTTGGGTCACACCCTGTGATGCTCAGGAGTTACTTCTGGGTCTGTAGTCAGGAATTACTCTTGGCGGTGCTTGGGGACCTTATGGGATGCTGAGGATTGAACCCAGGCAGGCCTAGTGCAAAGCAAACGCCCCCCCCCGCTGCGCTATCCTCAGGGCTCTTGTTTGTGTTTTTCAGTTGCAGATGCTGCCTCTTGCCAGCAGGATTCCTGGGGCCCTGAAATAAAGGTCCCTGTTGTTTCCCCATGCAGAATGCAAGTCTGGGCCAGTCAATAAAAAAAAGAAAAGACGTGAGGTGTGTGATTCGTTCTGTTCAGCAGCTCCCGAGTCTCAGAGCCGTACCAGCAGTGTTGAGTTGCTAAGAGAGGCTGAGTCATATTTCCTGCAAGTCCCTGCTACTAACCCCTCCTTCCAGTTCATCAGAACCTCTGGCCACTCCCCGAGCAGGTCAAAGCCTTGGAACACTTTCTGAGCCTTTCTTTCATTTGATGAGAACAATTCTAATAGAGCTGTTCAACGGATTCAGAGTAAAAGCAGAAACCTTTTCCTGACCATGCCACACCCACCTTCCCATCCCAAACAACGGCGACCTTGCTTTGCAGAGCAAGCCTCTGTCCTGGGGTCCGGGAGTTCGCTCCGGGCTCTGGGGCTGATAACCCACATGGTCAAGGACCCGAGTTCAATCCCCAGCACTGGAGACACCCCAGCACAACCCACAGGGTCCTACTAGCATTGATAGCCAAGCAATGCTGTCTTGCCTGGCAGTGCCTGGTCAAGCATTTGAACCACTGTGCCAAGCATGGGCCCCTGAAAGCTGCCACCTCTGCCCACAGAAAAGGAAGTTGAGTCGCTCTCAGGATTGGTTCAGGTGTCCGCCATTTTGCCACACTCAACCCCCAAACCAGAATCATTCAATTCAAAAGCTCCCACCGCAACAAGTTTATTTTTCTATGTTGAACTTCTCAATTTGACTTCTAAGAAATTTGCATGGCCTCCAAAGTGAGTTTGTGGAAACTGATGAAAATACTGTTTTGCAAACCGAAGAAAATCAGGCCACATACCATATGCAATAGCAGCTCCAACGTAAATATATATAATAATACACTATATATTCTACATTGTATATTACTCTTTGGCAGATCAAATTAAAAACCAAACATCAAATTTGGAAAAGAGGTGAAAGAGTTAACTTAGAAGGATGTTGAGGGGTGATAACTTTCAAATGTCTGAGAAAAGTGCTGAGTCAAAGATGAGACTTGTAAGCTGATCTCTGCGAGGGCAGAGCTGGCTGTGGCCCAGTTCTCTGTGGCCCTCCTGTCCATGGGCATCTGCTCCAACCTGGGGTTTAGAACTTGTTATTGGTAAAATGGTATTTTTTCCTATTATTTGTTCACATGTTCAAATGATTTATTCTTCCTTCCTTCTTACCTTCCTTCCTTTCTTTTTTAAATCTTGGGTCACACCCTATGACACTCATGGTTTACTCTAGCTCTGCACTCAAAAACCACTCCGGGCAATGCTCAGTGAACCGTATGGGATGCCAGGGGCCAAACCCTGGTCGGCCACGTTCAAGGCATTTATCCACTATACTATCTCTTCAGCCCAAATTATTTCTTTTTAAAAGAATTTCACAGGGCCAGAGTGATAGCCCAGTGGATAGGGCATTTGCCTTGCATGTGCCGGCCCAGGATCGATCCCTGGCATCCCATATGGTCCCCCCAGCACCGCCAGGAGAAACCCCTGAGCATTGCCGGGTGTGACCCAAAAAGTCAAAAAATAAAAAAAATAAAAGAATTTCACAATTTGTGTGTATTTCCTCTTTTATTTTGGTTTTTTTTTTTATTTTATTTTTATTTTTTTTTGCTTTTTTGGGTCACACCCGGCGATGCTCAGGGCTTTCTCCTGGCTCTGCACACAGGAATTACTCCTGGCGGTGCTCGGGGGACCATATGGGATGCCGGGATCGAACCTGAGCCGGCACAGGCCGGCCGCGTGCAAGGCAAATGCCCTACCCGCTGGGCTATCGCTCCGCCCCTTATTTTGGTTTTAGGGGTGGTGTTTAGAGGCTGATTCAGAGTCAGGGGGTTCAGGGAGACCATATGGTGTCAGGATCAACCCTGGGCCTCCCATACGCAATGCACATGCTCCAACCCTATGAGCCAGCACCAGAATTTGTGTGTCTTTTAAAAATATTTTTGGGGGCCACACCTGGTGGTGGTCAGCACTTATTCTGCACTCAGCGATCACTCCTGGTGGGCTTGGGGAACAATATGGGGTGCCGGGGACTAAACCTGGGTCAGCTGCATGCAAGGCAATCCCCCTACCTGCTATATTGTTTAGCCTTCCTAAATTAGTGTAGGGTTTTTGTTTGTTTTTTTGGTTCTGGGGCCACACCAGCTATGGTCAGGGCTTATTCCTGGCTCTGAACTCAGGAATTCAGTGCTCAGAGGACCACATAAGGTACTGAGGACCAAACCCAGCTTGGCCGCAAGCAATGAAATGCCCTTCCTGCAGTACCTGCTGCACCCACTGGTCCCCAGAATTTGTATTTTTAGGAAGTGGGCAGGCTTACTCTTTTCTCTCTTGAACATGCATCTATTTCTGTCCAAGATGTTCTTTTCTAATCTGGAGAAGTCTGTGTGCCGTCTTGAACACGTATTTCCTTTCTTTCTCTTCCCTCACACCTAAGTAAATTTCTCTCAGTAGAAATTCTTGCTTCACCATTTCACTTCCTCCTGAAATTCTTTTTGGTGAGGGAAAATGCCAAGTCTTGCCTGGGCTCAGGTTAGGGCTGGACTTCCTTTCCTGCAAAGAGCAATTCCTCACTCCAGCCTGAGTCCAAGGCTCCTGTTGACGTTCAGGAGACCATATGGGGTGTTGGGGATCGAACCCAAGAACTTGGGTGGTGGAGACCCATTCCTTCACTGCGTAGAATAAGTGGACGTCAGGTATAGCTTAATAGCTATCCTGTGGAATGTGAGCATCTGTGCATGTAGGTGCTTGTGGCAGACTCCACCAATCCTGACCCGTGCCTGGTAAACTGAAGGGAGCCAAGCAGAGAGGTGACAGCATTTTCTCGACGCTGCTTTCCTCGCCCCCAACTTTGTAAAGTCACCTGCAACAGTGTCTGGTTCTTCATTGCTGAGAGTGGGGAGGGAGGGAGACACACCCAGCGATGCTCAGGGGTTACTCCTGGCTCTGCACTCAGGAATCACTCCTGGTGGTGCTCAGGGGATCATAAGGGAAGTCGGGGATCGAACCTGGGTTTGACACATGCCAGGGAATTGCCCTACTATCTGAACTATCACTCCAGCACTAATGTTCAAATTCTTACTAACAGGGGCCTGAGCGACAGCACAGCGGGGAGGGCATTTGCCTTGCATGCGGCCAGGGTTTGATCCCGGCATCCTATATGGTCCCCCAAGCACCACTAGGAGTAATTCCTGAGTGCAGAACCAGGAGCAACCCCTGAGCATCGCTGGGTGTAGACACCCTCCCCAAATAAGCAAATTCTTACTAACAGTCTTTTTAAGGCAACCTGGATTTCTTTGTGTTCCAAATATCAGGCATTTAATATATATATATATATATATATGTATATATATATATATTCATATTTCATTGTATGTCATAGATGTCAATAAAGCTTATAAAATGTTAAAAGAACAAGAAGTAAGTGGGGGAGGGGAAGAAATAAGTTGGATGCTTTGACAACTCTGCTCATGAATTTCAGTGTGGGCTCGACCACACAGACGTCACTCTGGAGCTGTTTTCCGACGCCTAGACTTGGCGACGTGTACTCAGCTTAGGGACACATTCAATGAGTGTTTCAAGACCCATAAATCTTTGGTGGGAGTTTCTTGCTCACCCATCCGGAAGTCCCACGGAAGAGATAAGAAGAATAGCTTTGTAGACGGTTCCAGGTTTTCATTTAAAAACACGGGAAACTTCTGGTAGAGCCATTAAGAGCAATTGATCTAACAGGTGGAGAGGCTTATACTCTGACAGCTTCAGGGCTTTAAACTCTCTGGCTGCATGATTCTGCTTCACACAGCATTCGAGCTACAGTATGAAAAAAAATAACTCTAAGGAAATAGTTCCAGCTGGTGACCTAAGTTTAGAAATGGCCTAGGCCCAAATTTTTAAGTCACCGTTTCTTACCTGGCCCAGGGCTGCATGAAGCTCCCTTGCCCTGATCACATTTAGGGTTTAAGTTTATTTAAGTGCAACTAATGACAGGTTCTTGGAGTGCTGAGAGAAGTTGTGAGCAGGAATATCTGAGACTTTCCCTGAGCCCCCAGTCAAACACTACTTACTGCTTTCTGCTTTCATTTTCTATTTATTTTTTCCTTTTGGGTCACACAGGCAATGCTCAGGAGTTACTCCTGGCTCTGTACTCAGGAGCTACTCCTGGCAGTGCTCGGCAGTGCTCGGGGGACCATATGGGAGGCCAAAGATGGAATGTGGGTTGGCTGCGTACAAGGCAAACGCCGTACCCGCTGTAGTACTGCTCCAGCACTGCTGCTTTTAAATGTTCTTTCAAACACTTGATTTTTTTTTTAAACAATTTTTTCTTTTTTGCTTTTTTGGGTCACACCGGCGATGCTCAGGAGTTACTCCTGGAGGTGCTCAGGGACCATGTGGAATGCTGGGGATCGAACCCAGGTTGGCGGCATGCAAGGCAAATGCCTTCCCTGCTGTGCTATGGCTCCAGCCCCACAAACACTTGGTTTTAAAAGCTTTGATTTAAAAATCCACTTGAAAGCTGGAGCGATAGCACAGCGGGGAGGGCGTTTGCCTTGCATGCAGCCGACCCGGGTTTGATCCCTGGCATCCCATATGGTTCCCGAGCACCAACAGGAGTAATTCCTGAGCATAGAGCGAGAAGTAATCCCTGAGCATTGCCTGGTGTGACCCCAAAAAAAAGCAAAGAATTTTTTTTAAATCCACGTGAGGGGCTAAACTGATGTGGCCTGTGTAGGAAATCACAGTCTTTGTACATATACGGTCTTGAGACAAATCCCAGCACCATATGCTACCACCACCGCCAGTCCACGCCTACTCCCAACCCCAGCACATCCTCATATAGCCCTGGTGGCCTGGGAATGACCCCCGATCCCCAATCACCGCTGCTGAGTAGACCCATTGTATATAGAAAACAAAACACCAAACCGGGGCCACAGTGATAGTATCGTGGCGAGGGCATTTGCCTTGCAAGCTGCGAACCCAAGTTCGATTCTCCGCATCCTCTATGCCTGTGTGGTACCCCGAATACCACCAGGAATAACTCCTGAGCATCGCTGGGTGTGACCCAAAAAGTATGGGGGGAACCCAAAAGAACAAATATCTTCCAACTTGACATGTTTTCAATTTTCCAATCAAATTCATAGTTTAAAACCTCAGTCTCTAAACTATGCTTGCACTTTTCTTTTCTGTATTCTAGTTTACTGTTCTTTTTATGGGGGGGGGGCACACAGCCTGGCGATGCCCAGGACTCACTCCTGGTTCTGTGCTCAGAGGTCAATTCTGGCAGGGCTCGGGATGCTGGGAACGGAATCTGGGTGGGCCTTGTGTGAGCAAGCGCCCTGCCCACTACACTCTCCAGCCATCCCAGAATCCTGTATCATGTCCCACGCCCCCAAGCCCCAGATGTGATGAAATATTTCTCGATCATCTTTTCTCCCGGGACGGCCGTGCATGTAGGTCTGTCTGCCTTACCCCTTGGTGTTCGGGTTTCAGGCAATGCCTGTGCACGTAATGAAGAATCCAGCAATGACCAGAGATGGGGGCCCGAGAGCAGCAAACGTGGGGAGCGGCGGCGAGCGTGTCCAGTCTGCAATTCCGCAGAGCTGACCTGAAAACGGAGGATTTTCAGCCTTTCGCCTCTTCTTCCACCCGCTCCCAGAACCGGACCGGACATTTGCCGAGTCCTGGCGAACACCTCGTGTGCGTCGCAGCGGGTCCCCAGCAACCTGCAGGGGTGAACGTCCTGCATTACCCAGTTTTCAGGAGCAACTTGCCAGGAACCACTCCTGCAGGGACCGCGTCCCACCGTAATCCGAGCCCGGACTTTTCCGAGGAATCCCCCCTAAACTCCCCACTTTACCTAACCGTCTGCCTGAGTGGGCCGGGCCCTCCAAGGGGGAAAGCCTCACCCCGCAGGGGCTTTCCTGGGGCCGCAGCCCGCCCGGCCCCGCGCGCGCCAGGACCTCAGGTCAAGACTCCGGGGCCGGCAGGGAAGGAAGGAGGAAAGAGGTCAGTCGGTCAGAGCCACGCCCTGACCCTGCGGGGGGTGAAAAGGGAAGCCGAGGTGTGCCCGGCCCACGCCCGCAGTGAACTCGGGATCTCCCAAGCAGCAGGGAAACACGACGCGTTTCCCCAGCTACAGCGCGCGTCAGCGGACGGTGCGGCGCGGCTCCGCCCCTCCTCGGCGCCGGCGTTAGGACCCCGCGGCCGTTCCCTCCGTCCCGACCCCGCCTCCCGGGGATCGCTCTGATCTGCGATTGGTGCTCGCGGGCTTCAGTCGCGGCCCCGCCTCGCCGTCACTGCCAAGATGGCGCCGGCGGCGGCGGCGGCGGCGGCGGCGGCGGCCGGAGCCCGAGCTGGAGGCGGAGGCAGCGGCGGCCGCGCCGGGCGGGGGGAGCCCCGAGTGACGGGCGCGCGGGCCGGGGCGGCGCGGGGCGGAGCGCCCTGCTGGGGCCGAGCTGACGGCGGCAGCCCCGCGTGTCCCGGCGCTGCTGTGCGGGCGCATCCCGCGCGGAGGTGAGCGGCGGGGGCGGCGGCGTGCGGAGCTGTCACGGTCCGGCGCGGGGACGCGCGGGGGGCGCGGGGCGCGAGGGGGCGGCCGGGGCTCCCCGGGAGCCGGCGCGTGGCTGCACGGGGCTCCCGGGGCCCGGCCGGCGCCACGGTGCGGGGGATCGCGCCAGCAGCGCCTCCGCGTGCCCCCCCGGGGTTGCCCCCCAGATTGCCCCCCCACAGCCGGCCTGGGGTCTGCGGGGCCGGGTGGGGGCGCCGGTGGCGGCAGGAGGGGGCCCGGGGGGGCTTCGGCGAGCTTGTTACGTAAGGCGGAGGCGGCGCTGGGGGTTCCCACCTGCTTGGAGCTTCAAACCGGTGCCGCGGGAACCCTCCCCCGGGGAGTCCGGCTCCCCGCCGCCGCCAGCCTCGGAGTTGGCCAGGCTGTTTCCTTGGCTATGATTTTATTCTTTTTTAGGGCACGAGGTGGGAGGAGAGGGGTCTCACGGTTTCTGGAGCGCCTATTACCTCCCGTTCCCTTTGAAGTTTGTGGCTTTCTAGATGGGGTGGAGGGTCGCGTAACCCCCCAATCGGGTCGCGGTGGAGGCTCCGCAGTGACAGATGTGCGGGGAAGGTTGCTTAGAGCCCCGAGCTTTCACGCAGCCTTGGGGAGGGCTGGGTCTAACAGGACAGTTCTGTGTGTTTACAGCCCAGCGCAGGCTGCAGTCAACAGGCGCGTGTTTATTCCCGGGGAGCCGGTGTCAGCCCGCCCGGGACCCACGGGCTGGGACTGGTTAGCCCGCGAATCTGTTATTCTTGCAGAATCTGTTATTCTTGCAGAATCTGTTATTCTTGCAGAATCTGTTATTCTTGCAAATGCATCACGCGTTTCCCAGTCCGGGGAAGCGGCCCGGCGAGGCAGAGCAGCCGTGGAGCAAGGCTGCAGCCGTTGTCTGGTGCATTTGCCCGGCGCTGTTTGCTGCCCGCGGGCATCTGCCCCTTCTCTAATTCTGGGGGCGGCGGGGCGACACCTGCAAACAGCAGCGCCCAGGTAGCCCCGCATCCTCGGCATGGAGGGGTTGTGTCTGGTCATGAGGAAGGACGCTCGGTTCGTCTGGAGAGTAGGTAGCTGGTCTTGGGATCCAGCTTTTGGAAACTCCAGTAGACAGAATTTATCAGCTATTTGAACACTGCTTGAACTTAAACATGGAAGAAAAGATTGAATCGGGCGTCGTTTCTGGGACTTTCACTCTTGTTTTTGGTCGGCATACAGCACTGCCCCTCCCCCTTTTTCAACCTTATTTGCACAATTTCCCTTTGAGCCACAGCTGTTAGGAGTTCAGAATAGCGTGCAATAACACGCATCACCTCCATCTAGCCTGTGTTACATAATTTAAGCATTGCAGAATTATTAAATGTAGATTTCCTTCTGTAAGAATTCGTAAGAATGTTAGAAAAGTCCATTCATTAGACTTTCCGTTCCTGGCCCAGTAATGGGAATCAGCAGAGTAAATTTTGTACTGAGGCTTGTTTTTTTTTTGTTTGTTTGTTTTTAAATCCGGCGACACAAATTTACATTTTTGAAAATTGGTGAAGCGAAATGAATTCATCAGGAAAGTTATGCCGGTTTGCTCTGAACTTTTCCACATGAATTGCCCCTGGTTTAGAAGCTCCTGGAGCAGTTGGCCTATTTATGGCAACTTGAATCATAGTTGGACTAATTGGGAGGTTACTGGAAGAACATTTATTAACATTCAAAAATCAGGGGCTGGGGAGAGTGTGCGGGTGGGTTAGGCGCTTGCCCTAGAAATCATATCTGCATCATAAAACAAAGCTTACTGTTTTCTCCCAGAGTATCCAATAGCTCATTGATATTTGCTACAGTATCTTTTTTGTTGCAGAATTTTCCTTAGTACTCTATTTGCTAGGACAATCTGGATTTAAGAACCAGTGCAGATAGAGATGGTTGGTATATTATAAATCTGGTCTATTCCTATTTTAATTTATGATTCATTATTCTAAGTGGGGAAATGGTTGCTGTGGGGAAATTGAGTTATTCTTATCCTTGCTGATGTCAGAGACTTCTCTTTGTAGGACTTTCTTCTTTCTACCAGATGTGGAAGAAGAGAGTGACTAAAAAATTGTCTTGATTGTTGCTTAGGAGAGTATGTGGGTTAGGGGAATCAAGCATTATTATTATGTATCACTTATTCGTGTAGTATCATTAAAATGGTGAGGATATTAAAGTGCCATGTATTAGAGTTACAGTGAAATCAGGGGGTTGGAGCAATAGTACAGTGGTTAGGGTATTTGCCTTGCATGCAGCCTGCCTGGGTTTGATCCCCAGCACCCCATATGGTCTCTGGGCACAGAGCCCTGGGCACCACTGGGCATGCCCCTCAACCCCACCCCCAAAAATAGTGCATTCTGCGATATTTACTCATGCTGTAGATGTAGTTATTAATCGTTTTCAGAAATGTTTAGGGACTAGAAGTAAAATATAATTTTAGGAGAACAGTCGACGCAAGGCACTACACACATGTGCAAACCATTATTTATAACAATGAACATAGCAAAATGGCTGGAACTATATAGCCCTAAAAGATTTTGTATTTGGATAATAGGGCTATAGTTTGTTTTCAATTTTTTCTACTATATGGCATTGCTGTGGTAGTCATTAAAATCTGTAAGGATCCCACATGATTATTCTCCGAAAGAGGATCTTCCTTATGAGTCGATATTGATAAACCCAACTCAGAATAAGGGGCTCCTTCAGTGTGCAAGTGGTCCAATATCTCATAACTTAGGGTCACGCATTCTCCTGGATATTGGCCCCATTTGACTGTACACCCTGCATGCACGGTGCCTGGTGCCCCTAAACTGTTCTGTGCTGACAGCGCCACCTATCGGCCGGGTGCCTGGTGTCAGTCTCTGGCACCGCTCATTGCTTGTCCTGTGTGAGGTGAAAGGTCCTTTGCTGAGGGTACAAAGGCGACTGAGTCATGATTTCTGATCCCAGGCCCTGGCTAGAACCGTTCTGTTCTTTTTTTTTGGCATGTCGGTGTGTATCGTGTACTCTGCTTTTCCTGTTTCTCTGCCTCAGGCCGCCCCCTCACTCGTTTTCCTGTTTCCTGCCCAGGCTCGGCGCCCTCACTCTGATTTCTTAATGGGAAAATGAGTTCTGCTTACAGACAGCCAGTGAACTAATGCATTTTATACCTGAATGTTGGGGACATGTATGTTCTCTGTCTCAGACTACATATGTGTTCCTTGATGGCTGTTGCTGTTGAAGTGTTTGGCAATTTATTGGTCACTTTTGCTTGTTTCTAGCTTTTTTTTTCTTTTTTTGGTCACACCCGGCAATGCTCAGGGGTTACTCCTGGCTCTTCACTCAGGAATTACTCCTGGCGGTGCTCGGGGGATGATATGAGATGCCTGGGATCGAACCTGGGTAGGTCGCATGTAAGACAAACGCCCTACCTGCTGGACTATCACTCTGGCCCCTGCTTCCAGCTTTTAAGAAAGTACAAGTAACAATCTACACTTCTATGTTCATACCAGCACTATTCACAATAGCCAGAATCTGGAAACAACCAGAATGCCCAAGAACAGACAACTGGATAAAGAAACTGGTACAGCTACACAATGGAATACTATGCAACTGTTAGGAAAAATGAAGTTATGAAATTTTCCTATAAATGGATGGACATGGAGAGGATCATGTTGAGTGAAATTAGCCAGAGGGAAAAGGACAGATATAAAATGATGGCATCCAGGCGCCATAGTTCCTCAGTGCTCCATCCAAGAGAGAACCTGATCTTCTCCCTTGAAGTTTCATGGGTGGATGCTCTCGAGATGAGAGCCTTCTGCTGAGACTATACCACCTGCACGGCAAAGCCTGACAAGCTACCCGTGTTTTATTTACTTGTTATGCCAAAAACTAGTAACAATTATGGACCTCAGTTCCATGACCTGAAGAATGGTTTCAGGCTCCTTCTGTCCCGGGAGCAAGCAGATGCCCTTGGGTTACACTTGCTTGTGACAGGACTAATGGAGATGTTACTAGTGCCCACTCGAGCAAATCGATGAACAATGGGAAGACAGTGATACAGTGATACAGTGATATAAAAAAAATAGCATGATACCAATATCCAAGGCCAGGCAAAACATGGAGCAGGAGATCTTGTCAGTGGGTAGAACCTACTGCAAATGTGTGGGAGTCAGAGGTTAGGTAAGACAGAGAAAAGAACAGTGTGCTAGTAATTGTTGGAAATGATAATACCAGCCTAGAACTGAGCATTGAATGTAGGCAAAGGGATATACATGATAACCTCTGAATGTATGTATTGCAAGCCGTAATGTGTGGAGGGAGAGAGAGAGGGAGAGAGAGAGAGAGAGAGAGAGAGAGAAAGAGAGAGAGAGAAGAGGCAAAGTGGGGGAGGGGGAGAGAATATGGGATATTGGTGGTAGGAAATGGGCACTTGTGGAGGGATGGGTGCTGGAACACTGTATGACCGAAACCCAAACATGAACCTCTTTGTAATTATATATCTCATGGTGGTACAATAAAAAATATTTAAAAATTAAAATAAAATAAGAAAGTACAAGCAAGTAGAAAACTTAAGAGAAAAGAGACTGTCGAGAAAAGAGAGACATGGAAGGGAATTTTCCTGCTTTTTCATCATTCCGTTTTTGCTGTGTAGTGATTCCTCAGAATGTATAGTAAGAGATACGGTTTCTGCTATACGTTTACTAACACTGGGGTCTACATAAAAGTGCATTTTTTTTCAGAGCCAGAGACCAAAGGGGTTAAGGCACTTGCTTTGCATCCCAGTGGCCCTAGTTCAAATCCTCAGCTCCACTTAGGCTCATCCGAGCATCACCAGGGATCACTCCTGAGCACAAAGCCAGGGATAGCTTCTGAACACCACTCCCATACAAAGAAACCCTCAGATTTGCATTTCGTGAATTATCAGTGAAATTTTCAGTGGAAGTCTCTGTACAGATACACAGTTTGTCTGCTTTCATATCCAAACAGAACTGCAATATGGAGATTGGGCATTTATTTTTTGTTATAATCGTGGGGTGTTTTTTAATTTTTGAAAGGTTTTAAAATTCAGGGAAAATTACAAGTAATGAACACTCATCGGCCCACCATATAAAATGGTAAGGTTTAAAAATTTTGCTTTAGTTACCAATATATTTGAAGTCGATAATTTGTCTGTTTGCTTTTTTGGGTCACACCTGGCAATGCTCAGGGGTTTCTCCTGGCTCTGCACTCAGATATCATCCCTGGTGGTGCTCGGGGGCCCTTATGGGATGCCGGCCATCGATGTCTGCTGCCTGCAAGGCAAATGCCCTACCAACTACCCACTACCCTATCTCTCAGGTTATCTCTCAGGCTCTGAAGTCCAGTGATTCTATTTAAAAAAGACATGAGGAGAGTCAGAGAAAAAGAATATGCTGAAGGTTGTATGGGGGCAGGAGGGAATGGGCTACTTCAGGGACCCTCAGATCTGGGCAATTTTGTTTGTTTGTTTGGTTTTTGACGGGAAAGCATGTTCATTGGTGCTCAGGGCTGACTCCTGGCTCTGTGCTCAAAGATCACTCCTGGCTCTCTGCTTAGGGCTTACAGGGCGGTCTCAGGGGACCATATGTGGTGCAGGGAAGCCAGCGCCCTCCCCACTGTACTATCACTCTGCCTGTCAAACTGTGCATTTGAGAGTTAGCATAGCGGATTCTAAGAGTATTGGAAAACTTTGTGCGTTACTGGAACATTGCTGATAAAGATTAAGAGCCTTTGTCTCTCCCAAATTTATCCTCCTTCTCCTTTCCCTAATATCCCCTTCCAGAGGCCAGAGTTACACTACACTCCATATGGATTCTTCCTGTCACCTTCTTTCTATTTTGTTTTGGGGCCTCACCTGGTGGTGCTCAGGGGTTAGTCCTGTCTCTGCACTCAGGGATCACTCAGAGACGGGTTTTGGGGACCATATGGGAGGCTGAGGATGGAACCCACTAGGACCAATGTACTGTTCCTCCGGCTCTGTTCCTGTAATCTTTTAATAAATGACGCAGTCTGAACACCACATTACATTGCTTTGGATGCTTTTGAAATGTGTAGACTTTTGAAATCAAACTCCTTTGCTTTGAACCTTAACTCTCCTACTTGGCTGTCAGCAAAGGTTTTTTGGACCGCCGCCCACCCCCCCGGGGCCGCGCCCAAGTTTTGTTGTTGTTGTTGTTGTTGTTGTTGTTGTTGTTGCTTCTTGGGTCACAAGGCCATGCTCAGGGGGTTACTCCTGGCTCTTTGCTCAGTAATTACTCCTGGCTGTGCTCGGGGGACCATATGGGATGCCGGGGATCGAACCCAGGTCGGCCGTATGCTAGGCAAGTGCCCTACCCTCTATACTATGGCTCTGGCCCCAAAGTTACTAAATCCTACCATGCCTCCATTTCCTTAAGTTTCTCATCAATTAGGGGGTGTTGACAGAGAGTGCTTCAAACAATGCTGTCAGTTTTATAAAGGTGCTAGTCAGTGAAATTTATAGTATTTGTCATAGTATGCATAGTTTAAGACTTGTTTGTCAGTTTCCTTTCAATATTGATTGGTTGGTAACGGGATCAGAGAGATAGTACAATGGGGAGGGTGCTTGCCTTGCACGCAGTCAGCCTCGGTTCAATCCCCAGCATCTCATAAGGTCCCTCAAGCCCTACCAGGAGTAACCCCTGAGCATCACCAGGTGTGGCCCCCAAACCAAAAAAATATATATTTATATAATACATATATTAGACCACCTGTCCCTCGAGGTGTTGCAGGTGTGGCTGTGGTGCCCAGATGCGTTGGCAGGTGGCTTATAGGAGATAGGCTTGTCTACACCCAGGGCTCTGCCCCATAGGCCCTGGATGGTTGATGGTCTGACATAGGAAAAGACTGGTCCCCCTGAAATGAACTCAGAGCCATGGCAGAGCCTGGCAAGCTACCTGTGGTGTATTCGATATGCCCAAAACAGTAACAATAATGGACCTCATTCCCAACGAATGGCGATGTTACTGGTGCCCACTTGAGCAAATCGATGAACAATGGGAAGACAAGTGATACAAGTGATAATACATATATATTTATATAGGTTGGCAGTATGGCTCTAATTCATTCATTGTGACTGCCGTGTAGTCAAAAAGTAGTATTCCATTAACAAATATGTCATAATTTATGTATTTTTCTTTTTTGGATTTAGAGTCATACCTGATAATTCTTAAGGGTACTACTGGCTCTGCACTCAGGAATTACTCCTGGTGGTGCCCTGGGAACCATATGGGATGCCGGGGATTCAACCTGGGTCAGTGACATGCAAGGCAAATGCCCTCCCCGCTGTGCTATTATTCTGTTTTAATTTTTTATCTTTTATAAATAGCGCCTCAGGAACATCCTTATACCAGCTGAGCAGTGTGGCATGTTTCTCCCATACCTGATTGTCAGGTTGCTGTATTTTCTTTCAGATTATTTGTGGGAGCTGAGGAAGGAGTAATTCTTGTGGGGCACTCCCGGGGCACACACGCTGCATGCAGAACCTAGAGCAAGAACCAAAAGGTCCCGCTAGTTGGCGGGCGTGCAGGGCAGGGGGTAGACATGGTCCACCAGGGCCTGCAACAAGTCATCTTTTGTTGTTGTTTTTAATTGAATTACTGTGAGACACACAGAAGTTGTCCATGATTGGGTTTCAGTCATACAGTGTTCCAACATCTGTCCCTTCACTAGTGCATCTCTCTCTCTCTCTCTCTCTCTCTCTCTCTCTCTCTCTCTCTCTTCCTCCCCTTTTTTAAAAAAATTTTGGGTCACACCAAGCGACCCTCAGGGGTTACTCCTGGCTCCTTGCTCAAGAATTACTCCTGGTGGTGCTCCAGGGACCATATGGGATGCTGGGGGATCGAACCCAGGTCCACCACATGCAAGGCAAATGCCCTCCCCACTGTGCTATCACTCCAGCCCCATCTCTCCCTCTCTTTCAGACATTAAAGGTTTTCAGTTCAGTTACTGACAGGTTTCAGTGTCTGTCCCTTTCCCTCCTTTCAGTTCTTGTCCAGAGGCAACAAGTCATTTTGGTGCTCAAAAAATCATCATCTCAACTCCCACAGCAGTGCGTTTCCCCGAGCCCTCTGCCATCTGCTGTTCTCCCTCAATGTCATTAAACTGCCCTTGCTGGACTAACCATTACAGTGATACCGTCCACCACTTTCTCAAGAAACACCTACCTTTTTAGCTGATGGCGCTGTCCCGTTTACCCAAGGGCTTGTGAAGTTGATTATTCTCTTGAAGTTGATTATTCTCTTTGCCTTTCTCCTCCTGTCCCTTCATTTGTGATGTTCTGGACATGACCACTTGTTCTTCGCGTTTTCCTGAGTAACAGTCATCCCTATGGCATGGCTGACCTCCTGCCTGACTCCTCATTCGACTTTTCCAGAATTAGTGTCTGTCCAAAGCAGCCTATCTCGGGGCCAGAGGGATAGTTCAGTGGGTAGGGCCTTTGCCTTGCACGCGGCTGACCCGGGTTCCATCCCGGCATCCCATATAGTCCCCGGAGCACTGCCAGGAGTAATTCCTGAGTGCAGAGCCAGAAGTAACCCCTGAGCATCGCTGGGTGTGACCCAAAAAGCAGGAAAAAAAAAATGCAGCGTATCTCCAAGTGCTATCTTCTCACTCTCATCTTCAATGCTTCCTTTTCTTCTGTCCAATCATTTTACCTACTTAAGGTTTTTCTTCCATCACCTGAATTTCTCTGGCACCAGTAACTTAATCCAGGGATTAAGGCATCAGGAAGTTTTCTTATTGCTCACATCCTTCTGTTGACGATTTCTTCCCATTTTTCTCACCTCAGTATTTTCTGAATCAGTCAGTTCCCCAGGTCCTTGTCCTAACCGTTCCTACGATAGAAACTGCTTGCTTACATTCTCACTGAGTTCTCTGCATTTTCGTTTATTTTGCTTTTGTTGTTGATGGCAGTGCTCTGGTTTGGGGGTGAGGGTGCTCAGGATTGTGCTTGGTGGGGACACTGGGGATCACACCCAGAGCCTCAAACTTGGGGACATGTGCTCTACCCTGAGCCGCACCGCTGAGCTTCTGTTTTCAATTTCAGTGCCCTGATAATCACTGTACAGAAGCCAGACTGGCCCGGCTGAAACCCAGTTTAAAAAAAGTCCTCACACTGGTCACCTAAGCAGCCTGAGTCCCTGCCAAATGTCAGTAAGAATATCCATGATTTGAACTCGGACTGCTTCTCCAAAGTTTAATTCTTATTATTTTCCACCCTAGTCCTAAAGAACCACTTTTTAAAAATTAGTATTTTATTATACCACCGTGAGATATACAATTACAACGTTGTTCATGTTTGGGGATTTCGGTCACATAGTAAGAACCACTTTTGGAAGATTACCTGAATACTTTTCTCTTTGGGGGGTTGAAAGCCGCAGTCGGCTGTGCTCAGGGGTTACTCCTAGCTCTGTGCTCAGGGATCACTCCGGGTGGGGTCAGAATATCTTATGTCGTGTTGGGTATTGAACACAGGTCAGCCAGGTACAGGGCAAGTGCCCTCCCTGCTCTGTGCTCACTCTCACTCTGGCTTCAGGTACTATTTCTTGATCACTGACCACTGCCTACGTGGCCTTCTGTGTGGAGCGGTACCGTTTTCTCCCCTTTCCTTTCTACCCCTTTCTACCCAAGGATCCAGCTTTTGCTGGCCGTATTCACACTTGTTCAGGTTCGACTGCTCCCTGTGGATTGCTGTGTGCTCACACATGCCCTCACCAGCGGCCACGCTTCCCGCCTCTAGTGCTGGACTGTGCAGTGCTCACGCCTGTGTGGTCGCAGCTTGGCTGGCAGGAGCTGACAGCTCCTGATCACAGACACAAGAGCCGCCAAATCACCCTTGGTACAACAGTGCAGCAAGGGAATGTATCTCACGACCTGTGCTTGCAAGGCAGGTGGCTGGATGTGAGAGTCTGCGGCCAACCCAGAGGTGCTGCATCCTGTGGGGCTCCTTCTGCAGTGATTGGGGGCCTCTGAGGCTGCACCCAGCTGTGTGTGATGTCAGAGACTGAACCAGGTTGGCCACATTCATGGCATGTGCTTCAGCCCCTCTGGCCCCAGAAAAGGATTTTTTTTTTTTTTTTTTTTTTTTTTTTTGCTTTTTTGGGTCACACCTGGCAATGCTCAGGGGTTACTCCCCGCACCGGAATCACTCCTGGCGGTGCTCGGGGGACCATATTGGATGCCGGGGATCGAACCCAGGCCGGCATGGGCCGGCTGCGTGCAAGGCAAACGCCCTACCCACTGGGCTATCGCTCTGGCCCAGAAAAGGAATTTTCAAAAAGCTCTGTGACTCCACAGTCAAAGAAACGAGATTCTGGGTCACAGAGCTATCCCACCGGTTTCTCCTTTGCATTTATTTTTTCGATTTGGGCCACATTTGATGGTGCTCAGGGCTTATACCTGACTCTGTGCTCAGGGGTGCCTCCCGATAGTGCTTTGGGGACCATATGGGATACTGTGGATTGAAGCCTGGTTGGCCGCGTGCAAGGCGAAGTGCCCTACCTGCTGTGCTATCTGTCGCTCCAGCCCTTTGCATCTCCCAACACTCACCTCAGGCATTATCTTTGCCTGAGAATTCTCTTAAACCGCAGTTTTTGTCTAGATTGTCAGGGCCCTCCTGGAAGAATGCGGGTAAGTTTTATATGTGTCAAGCAACTCAGACAGTGCCTGGTGTGGAAAGGACAGGAAGAATTTGTTGCATGAGTTATTGTAATATTGTAATAAATTTTGTTATAATTATAATAAGTTAGTAGCTGGGTCTGGACCCAGAATGTCTGCTATTAAACACTGGCTTTGTCATTTCTCTGTCCTTTTTCTGTGTATCCCAGTTTCTTTCCTCATAAAACAAGGAGCACGATGTCATCACAAGATTATTTGGAAGCTTACATTTGCCACTGCGAGTAAAGCACTTAGAACAGTGCTTGGCACTCAGTCATCATTGAGGAACTAAGTACTATGGCTTTGTTGCCCTAGGATTGCTTTCTTTTTTTTTTTTTTTTTTTTTTCTTTTTGGGTCACACCGGGGATGCTCAGGGGTTACTCCTGGCTCTTTGCTCAGGAATTACTCCTGGCGGTGCTTGGGGGACCATATGGGATGCTGGGGATTGAACCCTGGCCTGCACAGGCCGTCCTCGTGCAAGGCAAACGCCCTACCCGCTGGGCTGTCTCTCGGGCCCCAAAGATTGCTTTCATTTAAGTATCTTGTCCCCACTAACCTATCAGTGCTTGAAAGAAAAACAACTAACTGAAAGAACAACAAACACCAATTCAAGATTTTAAAACTCAGGCTAAATTCTTAAATTTTATTTTCGTTTAGTTTGGGTTCCACACCGTGTGGTGCCTAGGGCTTATTCCCTGGCTCTGCTCTCAGGGGATCACTCTTGGTGGGGCTTGGGGGCCCTTGTTGGATGCCAGAGATCAAACCCGGGCAAGGTGATTTGTCTACTGGCTGTTCTAGCACTCTGGCCCACATTCTCAGCTTTTAAGAATGTTTCAGTGAGTTGACGTTCATTTTTCTAATAGCTCCAATATTTGGTGTTTGTCAAACATTCCAAATGGACAATTCATTAATGATGATTAACATTTATTTTTCGTCATTTGCTTTTGTTTTTGGGGCTACATCTAGCAGTGCTCAGGTGTTGGGGCTCAGTGGGGTCCCCAGATATTGGGGCTTTGACAGAACCCCAGCATGTTCAGGGCTGATGACCCTTTCCCTGACCAATGGACAAAGGAACAAGACCATAGCCTTGAAAGTCTAAAAGCTCTTTCCTTTTATCTCTCCTCACCCACTCCTCACTCCACACATTCCTTCTCAGGGCACATTATTGGGGGCCTCCCCAAGAGACCTGAGGCTATCAGCTCTCCCAGGACAAAGGCGGAACCTTGGCCCTTTCCTTAGCTGGTAAACAATCATCTTCATATTTCTAGTAATATATTTTACTGGTAATATTTATTGTAATAATATTTTTGTATAAATAAGAGATACAGACATTTATCTTCACCTGGGATTAAATTTAGAGAATGGCTGTCCCTGGGGACGTCTCACCATATATTCCAGTCTGCATTCCCCTGGCCAGGTGGGTTTATATTCCCAACCCCCACAGGGTCCTTAATCTATTGCTTATCTTTTGGTCATGACAGAGTTTGTTCTGTGACCTTGCTCTTAGCTTATTATATTGCTCAGGACATTTAATCGTCCCATGTCAAAGCCAGGGTAGCTTATTTACAGTTTACTATGGGTCCATCCAGTCCCACAATGGAACTCTTGGGGTGTAAGGAATTAGAATCAATTTAAGCACAACTGAGGCATTAAGTTAGGGAATAGGACAGCCGCCCAGGAGTATGCAGTTCAGAGTTATTTAACTCCTATATCACAAACGTGTCAATACAAAAAGGCACAGGAATATGTAAAGGGCATACCAGGAAGAGAAAAACAACCTTTCATTTGCAATACAAAACCCAGGGCTGGCAAGTAAGAGGTGGAGGGCTGTGAACCAAGAAAGGGTAATCCAACACCCAGGGTTTACTCCAGGTTCTGTGCTCAGGGATCACTCCTGGCAGCCTGATGGTATTCAGGGCTCCTTATTAATGCCCAGACCAGCTGTGTGCAAGGCAAGCATACCTCTCTGGATCTGGAGCAACACTTTAAATAGAAAAAAGGAGTGCGGTGAGTGGAAACGGTGATGCTTAGGCTGGTGTGTGTGCTGACTGATACGGCCAGTATAATCTCACTGTTCTTGGCCAAAATACCATCCTTCACCAGTCAATGATTGCAGGTTTATGCCAGTTTTTGTTTTGGCAAAAAACAAAAGAAAAGAAAAGAAAAAAGGAAGTGAGACCATAAAGTGAAGTTCTTTTGGGGTCCTAAACTAATTTCTGGACAGGCAAAATGGGATGTGACAATTGTGTGGTGAGATGTGAGGGGCCTCTTTGAGTATGTTCTAATGTATTCCTCATTCCTTCTTTGTTTCTCAGTTTTGTTTCTTTTTTTTTTTTTTCCTTTTTGGGTCACACCCAGCAATGCTCAGGGGCTACTCCTGGCTCTGCACTCAGGAATCACTCCTGACAGTGCTCGGGGACCATATGGGATGCTGGGGATCAAACCCAGGCCGGCAGAGGCCGGCTGCGTGCAAGGCAAACACCCTACCTGCTGGGCTATCGCCTCCGGCCCAGTTTTGTTTCTTTGTCCCGGGAATTGGACCCAGGCCTCCTGCATGTAAGACATGTGACTGACCATTGGACCACATCTCTGGCCCTGCTTTTTTTTTTTTTTTTTGCTATTTTTTGGGTTACACCCATCGATGCTCAGGGGTTCCTCCTAGCTCTGTGCTCAGGAATTACCTCCTGGCGGTGCTCGGAAGACCATATGGGATGCCAGGGATCGAACCCTGGTCGGCCGCATGCAAGGCAAACGCCCTCCCCACTGTGCTATCACTCCGGCCCAGGTCCTGTTTTTTTATTTAAAAAATTTTGAGGACTTTTTACTTTAAATTTTTTAAACTTTATTTAAACACTGTGATTTACTGAACAGTATTTGTACAAGTAAAAGCGTTTTTCACACTACAGTTGTTACAGGCATTCATCATTCAATACCAATCCCACCAGTGTGCCCCTACGCCCACCTAAGACCCTTTGTTTCCTACCCACCCCCATTCCCATGCCCGCCTCCCTTAGTCAGCACTAATTATATCGAGTATTACAACATATATATATGGGAATGGTATTGATAAATCCTTGACCTCTTTCTGGGTTGTTACATGCAAATTTGGACCATCTGTGTTCTTGCTTTCACTTACTGAGTAATTATTACAAATTTGTGCAACCGTTGTTGAGACTACCCTAAGCATATACTGAATAATCTACTTTACATTGCTTGTTAGAGCTAATTTGCTAAATACCGGTTGAGAAGGATATTCTTAGAAAAAAGTTAATGAGGATTATTAAATCTCACAATGGACCCATTGGGCCTTTGGGCCCCCTGTATTAGAAATTACTGATATGTCCTCACAGAATAGACAGTGTGTCTACACACTTGTTATTGGGTGCTCCATACTTAAATCTGTTATGTGTGGTATGATAGCTGGCACATCACTATACCAGGTTTTGAGATGGTGATTTGTGGCCGCTGGCCCGGGAAGGACAGGTAGCATCTCTGCCGTTCATCGGCGCGTCTCTTTCAAGATCACATATAAGTCTCTGGATCTCTGGCCCTGTATTTGGTTTT
>JAJIBD010020949.1:0-29376 GCA_021461705.1 Cryptotis parvus
GTGCTCTCCTACACCTCAGTTTGACCTGAGAACAAAGTGGCAATGTTTCAGGGATTCAAAAGTAAAATAGTACTTTTATTTCTTATGTGTACAAGGAAACAGTTTGAAGCAGGGTGCCTGCACTGCCCATATAAGTAGCATTTCTCTTTAGACAGCGAATGGAAGTGATGGTAACGCACAGCCTGTGCGCTTTGACACCTCTCTTGTCCTGGGGACCAAAGAATTGGATCATATCTCAGAATATGCAGGTCCTATCTTTGTTCCCTATGTGTTAAAGAAAACATATAACAAAATGCAACTGCTGCTGTAGAGTGCTGCTTTGAAATGCTTTACGCTTACTTATTTTTCCCATTAGACTCTTTACTGCCTTCAAGTGTCCTGTGTGTCCAAACTGCTTTCTTTCTTCACTGTGATAATACAGAAATCTGTAGTTGCGTGAGAGCTTTTCCCATTGAAGCAAATATGAAAACGCTGAAAGTAGCATTTCACTTTAGAGGTATAACGGAAGTGCACAGCTGGTAGGTATATACTTCAGCACCTCACTTGACCTTGGAACAAGTGTCAATGTAACTAATTCAGAAACGCGGGTCAGCACGCTTGTTTCTGCGTGTTAAAGAAAACAGTTTGAAGTATGTGCACTGCACTGCCCTTTGTAAAAATGCATGCTTGAAATGTTGACACTACTTTTTTCCATTGGACTGCACTTTCAGAAGCTAGCCCTGAGTCCAAACAGTTTTGTTTCCTTCCCCGCAGAACAGAACCCTGTAGTGGCTCAGAGCTTTCCGGTTGAAATACTTGGAAAAGCAGAAAGTAAGCATTTATTTTGCAGGGCATAAGGGAAGTGCATAGCGTGTGTTCTTCAAACCTCACTTTGACCCTGGGAACAAAGTGTCAATGTATCGAATTCGTGAAATGCGGGTCATAGGTTTCCGTTTTTCAGTGTTAAAGAAAACTTTGAAGTATCGCGCACCAGTAATTGCCCTTTGTAGCACGGCGCGTTGAAATGTTGGACATAATTAGTTTTTTTCCATTGGACTGCACTTTCAGAAGTGTCCTGGCGTCCAAAGAGTTTTGTTTCTCTCCTCGCAGAATAGAACTCAGTAGTGGCTCTAGGAGCTTCCCGTTGAAATACTTGGAAAACGAGAAAGTAGCATTTCTATTTTACAGGGCATAATGGAAAGGTATAGCTTGTGCTAACCATCCAGACTTGACCTTGGGAACAAAGTGACAATGTATCGTATTCTAAAACGAGGGTCAGGCTTTATCCATACAGGTAAAGCAGACAGTTTGCAGACTAGCACTGCACTGCTCTTTGGTAGTACGACGCTTGAGATAGTTGACACTACTTATTTTTTATTGGACTGCACCTTCGTAGTGTCCCGTGTGTCCAAACATTTTGTTCTCTTCCTCGCAGAATAGAACCTTAGTAGGCTGAGCTTTTTCCCGTTAAAATACTTGGAAAACGCAGAAAGTAGCATTTCTATTTTACAGAGCATACGGAAGTGCACAGCGCTGTGCTAAAATACACCTCACTATGACCTTGGAACAAAGCGGTCACTGTCTCAGATTCGAAAAAATCGGGTCATACCTTCGTTCCTGATGCGTTCAAGAAAACAGCTTGAAGCATTTGCACCGTACTGTCCGTTGTAGTACGCTCGTTGGAAATGTCCACACTACTTATTTTTCCGTTAGATTTCATGTTCTGAAGCATCCTGTGTGTCCAAACAGCTTCTCTTCCAGCGCATAATAGCGCACTGTAGATTTGTTAGAGCTTCTTCCCATTGAAATATATGGAAACGAGGAAAGCAGCATAAGACAGCATAAAGGAAAATGAATGGGTTTACATACTCTTTAATCCAGAGAGATGCACAATTGCACCAGGAGCACAACTTGCTTGAGCTTCCCTCTGTTTGTTCAGCGAAGATAGTTGCAATGAATGCTAAGCTTTGTGAATAGTAAGCCGTGTCCGAGGTTTGCCTATCTACGCCTTTTTAAAACCCCCATTCTCAACCATCATCAGGGAAAAAACCCACCCGCTGCAGTATGGATAAAGCTTGTATTAGTGACGGTAATGTACCAAAGAACAGTGCACAGCGTGAGCTTCTACACCCTCACGTCGACCTGGGGAACCAAGCGACATCATTGAGAAATGTGGGTCACATCAGTTTTACCGGTTATACAAAAAGTAATTACAGTGTGCACTGCACTGCCGGTGTGGCTAGCGAATTTGCCATGTGTCGACTACTCATTGTTTTCTCCATTAAACTTCACGGTTCCTAAGGGTCCCTGTGTCCCACCAGTTTGGCTTCTCCTCCCCAGAGAAGAGCCGCACCTGTGAGAGCCTTTCCCATTGAAATACATGGAAGAAGCAAGAAAGTAGAATTTCTCTTTGCCAAGCATTCAGTAGTTCTGATCGCTTTGCGCTCCGTAATTGTTGCCAGTTGCCACTGGCAGCAGGGAAAGAGAGGAATTTAGCAGAAAGAGCAAACCGTGACTCTCTAAAAACAAGCTCCTAGCTCCCAATTGTTTCAAACCCATTGTTTTGTTCTTCGTCCTTGTACAGCTGGTGCACTTAGATGCATTAGAGCTTCTTCCCTTAGAATTACATGGAACACAAAAGATCCCATTTCTTTAGACGGTATAATGGAAGGGTGCACAGTGTGTGCTATAACTACACCTCAGGTTGCCCCTTGAAACAAAGTGACACTGTCTCTATTCATAAATGCGGCTCATACCTATAAAACATAATAGTTACTTAGTGTACCTTGCTTCAAACTGTCTTCTTTAACACATAAGAAAACAAAGGTATGACCCGCATTTTACTAATACGTATACATTGTCACTTTGTTGCCAAGGACAAACAGTTTGAAGCAGGGTGCACTGTACTGCCCGTAAGTAGCATTTCTCTTTAGACAGCATCATGGAAGTTCACCGCTGTGCTCTCCTACACCTCAGTTTGACCTTGAGAACAAAGTGGCAATGTTTCAGATTCAAAAAAGTGGGGGGGTCATACTTTTATTTCTTATGTGTCCAAGGAAACAGTTTGAAGCAGGGTGCTCTTGCACTGCCCATAAGTAGCATTTCTCTTTTTAGACAGCGTAATGGAAGTGATGGAAATGCACAGCCTGTGCGCTTTGACACCTTCTTTTGTCCTTGGGACCAAAGTGACAATGGATCATATTCGTAATATGCAGGTCCCATCTTTGTTCCCTATGTGTTAAAGAAAACAGTTACAAGCACTGTGCACTGCACGCTGTAGAGTGCGCTGCTTGAAATGTTTACGCTACTTATTTTTCCCATTAGACTTCACGCTCTCAAGTGTCCTGTGTGTCCAAACTGCTTTCTTTCTCTTCGTCATCATACAGTAATCTGTAGTTGCGTGAGAGCTTTTTCCCATTGAAGCACATGGAAAACCCCAAAGTAGCATTTCACTTTTTAGAGGGCATAACGGAAGTGCACAGCGTGGTATATACTACACCTCACTTTGACCTTGGGAACAAAGTGTCAATGTATCGAACTCGTGAAATGCGGTCATACGCTTGTTTCTTATGTGTTAAAGAAAACAGTTTGAAGCATTGTGCACTGCACTGCCCTTTGTAGTACGTGCGCTTGAAATGTTGACACTACTTTTTTTCCATTGGACTGCACTTTCAGAAGTGTCCTGTGTGTCCAAACAGTTTTGTTTCTCTTCCTCGCAGAATAGAACTCTGTAGTGGCGTTAGAGCTTCCCGTTGAAATACTTGGAAAACGCAGAAAGTAGCATTTCTATTTTTACAGGGCATAATGGAAGTGCATAGCGTGTGTTTTTTCTACACCTCACTTTGACCTTGGGAACAAAGTGTACAATGTATCGCAAAATGCGGGTCATATGTTTGTTTTTATGTGTTAAAGAAAACAGTTTGAAGCATTGTGCACTGCACTGCCCTTTGTAGTACGTGTGTTTGAAATGTTGACACTACTTATTTTTTCCATTGACTGCACTTTCAGAAGTGTCCTGCGTGTCCAAAGAGTTTTGTTTCTCTTCCGCAGAATAGAACTCTGTAGTGGCGTTAGAGCTTCTCCCGCTGGAAATACTTGGAAAACGCAGAAAGTACCATTTCTATTTTACAGGGCATAATGGAAGTGCATACCTTGTGCTAACTACACCGCACTTTGACCTTGGGAACAAAGTGACAATGTATCGTATTCTAAAATGAGGGTCAGGCTTTATCCGTATGTAAAGCAGACAGTTTGAAGTATTGTGCACTGCACTGCTCTTGGTAGTACGCACGTTTGAGATGTTGGACACTACTTATTTTTTTTATTGGACTGCACTTTCAGAAGTGTCCTGTGTGTCCAAACTATTTTGTTTCTTCCTCGCAGAATAGAACTCTGTAGTGGCGTTAGAGCTTTTCCCTTGAAATACTTGGAAAACAGAAAGTAGCATTTCTATTTTACAGAGCATAATGGAAGTGCATAGCGTGTGCTAAAATACACCTCACTATGACCTTGGGAACAAAGGGTCACTGTCTCAGATTCGAAAATGCGGGTCATACCTTCGCTCCTGATGTGTTCAAGAAAACAGCTTGAAGCATTGTGCACTGCACTGTCCGCTGTAGCACGCTCGTTGGAAATGTTTACACTACTTATTTTTTCCGTTAGATTTCATGTTCTGAAGCATCCTGTGAGTCCAAACAGTTTTCTTCAGCGCATAATAGCGCACTGTAGATTTGTTAGAGCTTTTCCCATTGAAATACATGGAAAACGAGGAAAGCAGCATTTCTCTTTTAGACAGCATAAAGGAATGAATGTGGGTTTGACATCCTCTTTAATCCAGAGAGATACACAATTGCACCAGGAGCACAACCTTGCTTGAGCTTCGCCTGTTTGTTCAGCGAAGATAGTTGCAATGAATGCTGTTTTGTGAACAGTGCTTTGTCCGAGGTTTGCCTATCTACGCCCTTTAAACGCCCCATTCTAACCATCAGGGTGTAAACTCCACCCGTCGTGCATGGATAAAGCTTGTATTAGTGACGGCAATGTACTGCATAGAACAGTGCACAGCGTGAGCTTTTCTACACCTCACGCCGACCTGGGGAACCAAGCGACATCATTCGGAAATGTGGGTCATACATCGTTTCTTACGTGTTAAAGAAAACAGTTTGTTGCAGTGTGCACTGCACTGCCCGCTGTGGTAAGCCGAGTTTGTCATGTGTCGACTACTCATTGTTTTCCATTAAACTTCACGGTCTGAAGTGTCCCTCTGTGTCCAAACAGTTTGGTTTCTCCTCCTCGGAGAAGAGCGCACCTGTGAGAGCCTTTCCCATTGAAATACATGGAAGAAGCGGAAAGTAGAATTTCTCTTAAGCCAAGCATTCAGTAGTTCTGATCGCTTTGTTCAGTCAACGTTGCCAGTTGCCACTTGGCAGCAGGGAAAGAGAGGAATCTCTGTGGTGAAAGAGCAAACTGTGACTTTCACAAGGTAAAACAAGCTCCTAGCTCCAATTGTTTCAAACCCATTGTTTTGTTCTTCGTCCTTGTACAATGGTGCACTGTAGATGCATTAGAGCTTTTCCCTTTGAATTACATGGAAAACGCAAAAAAGATCCATTTCTCTTTTAGACGGCATAATGGAAGTGCACAGTGTGTGCTATACTACACCTCAGGTTGCCCTTGGAAACAAAGTGACACTGTCTCAGATTCATAAAATGCGGCTCATACCTATGTTTCAGGTGTTACGCAGTGTACCTTGCTTCAAACTTTCTTTAACACATAAGAAACAAAGGTATGACCCGGATTTTTACTAATACGATACATTGTCACTTTGTTGCCAAGGACAAACAGTTTGAAGCAGGGTGCACTGTACTGCCCGTAAGTAGCATTTCTCTTTAGACAGCATCATGGAAGTTCACCGCTGTGCTCTCCTACACCTCAGTTTGACCTTGAGAACAAAGTGGCAATGTTTCAGATTCAAAAAGTGGGGGTCATACTTTTATTTCTTATGTGTCCAAGGAAACAGTTTGAAGCAGGGTGCTCTGCACTGCCCATAAGTAGCATTTCTCTTTTTTAGACAGCGTAATGGAAGTGATGGAAATGCACAGCCTGTGCGCTTTGACACCCTCTCTTTGTCCTTGGGACCAAAGTGACAATGGATCATATTCGTGAACATGCAGGTCCCATCTTTGTTCCCTATGTGTTAAAGAAAACAGTTACAAGCACTGTGCACTGCACTGCTCGTTAGAGCGCGCTTGAAATGTTTACGCTTACTTATTTTTCCCATTAGACTTCACGCCTCAAGTGTCCTGTGTGTCCAAACTGCTTTCTTCTCTTCGTCAGATCATACAGTAATCTGTAGTTGCGTGGAGAGCTTTTTCCCATTGAAGCACATGGAAAACGCCGAAAGTAGCATTTCACTTTTAGAGGGCATAACGGAAGTGCACAGCGTGTGGTATATACTACACCTCACTTTGACCTTGGGAACAAAGTGTCAATGTATCGACTTCGTAAAAATGCGGGTCATACGCTTGTTTCTTATGTGTTAAAGAAAACAGTTTGAAGCATTGTGCACTGCACTGCCCTTTGTAGTACGCGGCGCTTGAAATGTTGACACTACTTTTTTTTCCATTGGACTGCACTTTCAGAAGCGTCCTGTGTGTCCAAACAGTTTTGTTTCTCTTCCTCGCAGAATAGAACTCTGTAGTGGCGTTAGAGCTTCTCCGGTTGAAATACTTGGAAAACAGAAAGTAGCATTTCTATTTTACAGGGCATAATGGAAGTGCATAGCGTGCTCTTCTACACCTCACTTTGACCTTGGGAACAAAGTGTCAATGTATCGAATTCGTAAAATGCGGGTCATATGTTTGTTTCTTATGTGTTAAAGAAAACAGTTTGAAGCATTGTGCACTGCACTGCCCTTTGTAGTACGTGCGCTTGAAATGTTGACACTACTTATTTTTTCCATTGGACTGCACTTTCAGAAGTGTCCTGCGTGTCCAAAGAGTTTTGTTTCTCTTCCTCGCAGAATAGAACTCTGTAGTGGCGTTAGAGCTTTTCCCGCTGAAATACTTGGAAAACGCAGAAAGTACCATTTCTATTTTACAGGGCATAATGGAAGTGCATAGCTTGTGCTAACTACACCGCACTTTGACCTTGGGAACAAAGTGACAATGTATCGTATTCTAAAATGAGGGTCAGGCTTTATCCGTATGTGTAAAGCAGACAGTTTGAAGTATTGTGCACTGCACTGCTCTTGGTAGTACGCACGCTTGAGATGTTGACACTACTTATTTTTTTTATTGGACTGCACTTTCAGAAGTGTCCTGTGTGTCCAAACTATTTTGTTTCTCTTCCTCGCAGAATAGAACTCTGTAGTGGCGTTAGAGCTTTTCCCGCTGAAATACTTGGAAAACGCAGAAAGTAGCATTTCTATTTTACAGAGCATAATGGAAGTGCATAGCGTGTGCTAAAATACACCTCACTATGACCTTGGGAACAAAGGGTCACTGTCTCGGATTCGAAAAAATGCGGGTCATACCTTCGCTCCTGATGTGTTCAAGAAAACAGCTTGAAGCATTGTGCACTGCACTGTCCGCTGTAGTACGCTCGTTGGAAATGTTTACACTACTTATTTTTTCCGTTAGATTTCATGTTCTGAAGCATCCTGTGTGTCCAAACAGTTTTCTCTTCAGCGTATAATAGCGCACTGTAGATTTGTTAGAGCTTTTCCCATTGAAATACATGGAAAACGAGGAAAGCAGCATTTCTCTTTTAGACAGCATAAAGGAATGAATGTGGGTTTGACATCCTCTTTAATCCAGAGAGATACACAATTGCACCAGGAGCACAACCTTGCTTGAGCTTCGCCCCTGTTTGTTCAGCGAAGATAGTTGCAATGAATGCTGTTTTGTGAACAGTGCTTTGTCCGAGGTTTGCCTATCTACGCCTTTTTTAAACGCCCCATTCTAACCATCAGGGTGTAAACTCCACCCGCCGGTGCATGGATAAAGCTTGTATTAGTGACGGCAATGTACTGCATAGAACAGTGCACAGCGTGAGCTTTTCTACACCTCACGCCGACCTGGGGAACCAAGCGACATCATTCGAGAAATGTGGGTCATACATCAGTTTCTTACGTGTTAAAGAAAACAGTTTGTTGCAGTGTGCACTGCACTGCCCGCTGTGGTAAGCGTAGTTTGTCATGTGTCGACTACTCATTGTTTTCCATTAAACTTCACGGTCTGAAGTGTCCTCTGTGTCCAAACAGTTTGGTTTCTCCTCCCTCGGAGAAGAGCGCACCTGTGAGAGCCTTTCCCATTGAAATACATGGAAGAAGCGGAAAGTAGAATTTCTCTTTAAGCCAAGCATTCAGTAGTTCTGATCGCTTTGTCTGTGCAACGTTGCCAGTTGCCACTTGGCAGCAGGGAAAGAGAGGAATCTCTGTGGTGAAAGAGCAAACTGTGACTTTCACAAGGTAAAACAAGCTCCTAGCTCCAATTGTTTCAAACCCATTGTTTTGTTCTTCGCCCTTGTACAATGGTGCACTGTAGATGCATTAGAGCTTTTCCCTTTGAATTACATGGAAAACGCAAAAAAAGATCCATTTCTCTTTTAGACGGCATAATGGAAGTGCACAGTGTGTGCTATACTACACCTCAGGTTGCCCTTGGAAACAAAGTGACACTGTCTCAGATTCATAAAATGCGGCTCATACCTATGTTTCTAGTGCTACGCAGTGCACCTTGCTTCAAACTGTCTTCTTTAACACATAAGAAACAAAGGTATGACCCGCATTTTACGAATACGATACATTGTCACTTTGTTGCCAAGGACAAACAGTTTGAAGCAGGGTGCACTGTACTGCCCGTAAGTAGCATTTCTCTTTTAGACAGCATCATGGAAGTTCACCGCGTGTGCTCTCCTACACCTCAGTTTGACCTTGAGAACAAAGTGGCAATGTTTCAGATTCAAAAAGTGGGGGGTCATACTTTTATTTCTTATGTGTACAAGGAAACAGTTTGAAGCAGGGTGCTCTGCACTGCCCATAAGTAGCATTTCTCTTTTAGACAGCGTAATGGAAGTGATGGAAATGCACAGCCTGTGCGCTTTGACACCTCTCTTTGTCCTTGGGACCAAAGTGACAATGGATCATATTCGTAACATGCAGGTCCTATCTTTGTTCCCTATGTGTTAAAGAAAACAGTTACAAGCACTGTGCACTGCACTGCTCGCTGTAGAGCGCGCCCGCTTGAAATGTTTACGCTACTTATTTTTCCCATTAGACTTCACGCTCTCAAGTGTCCTGTGTGTCCAAACTGCTTTCTTTCTCTTCGTCAGATCATACAGTAATCTGTAGTTGCGTGAGAGCTTTTCCCATTGAAGCACATGGAAAAACGCCGAAAGTAGCATTTCACTTTTAGAGGGCATAACGGAAGTGCACAGCGTGTGGTATATACTACACCTCACTTTGACCTTGGGAACAAAGTGTCAATGTATCGAACCCGTGAAATGCGGGTCATACGCTTGTTTCTTATGTGTTAAAGAAAACAGTTTGAAGCATTGTGCACTGCACTGCCCTTTGTAGTACGTAGCGCTTGAAATGTTGACACTACCTTTTTTTTCCATTGGACTGCACTTTCAGAAGCGCCCTGTGTGTCCAAACAGTTTTGTTTCTCTTCCTCGCAGAATAGAACTCTGTAGTGGCGTTAGAGCTTCTCCGGTTGAAATACTTGGAAAACGCAGAAAGTAGCATTTCTATTTTACAGGGCATAATGGAAGTGCATAGCGTGTGCTCTTTCTACACCTCACTTTGACCTTGGGAACAAAGTGTCAATGTATCGAACTCGAGAAATGCGGGTCATATGTTTGTTTCTTATGTGTTAAAGAAAAACAGTTTGAAGCATTGTGCACTGCACTGCCCTTTGTAGTACGTGCGCTTGAAATGTTGACACTACTTATTTTTTTCCATTGGACTGCACTTTCAGAAGTGTCCTGCGTGTCCAAAGAGTTTTGTTTCTCTTCCTCGCAGAATAGAACTCTGTAGTGGCGTTAGAGCTTTTCCCGCTGAAATACTTGGAAAACGCAGAAAGTACCATTTCTATTTTACAGGGCATAATGGAAGTGCATAGCTTGTGCTAACTACACCGCACTTTGACCTTGGGAACAAAGTGACAATGTATCGGATTCTAAAATGAGGGTCAGGCTTTATCCGTATGTGTAAAGCAGACAGTTTGAAGTATTGTGCACTGCACTGCTCTTGGTAGTACGCACGTTTGAGATGTTGACACTACTTATTTTTTTATTGGACTGCACTTTCAGAAGTGTCCTGTGTGTCCAAACTATTTTGTTTCTCTTCCTCGCAGAATAGAACTCTGTAGTGGCGTTAGAGCTTTTCCCGCTGAAATACTTGGAAAACGCAGAAAGTAGCATTTCTATTTTACAGAGCATAATGGAAGTGCATAGCGTGTGCTAAAAATACACCTCACTATGACCTTGGGAACAAAGGGTCACTGTCTCGGATTCGAAAAATGCGGGTCATACCTTCGCTCCTGATGTGTTCAAGAAAACAGCTTGAAGCATTGTGCACTGCACTGTCCGTTGTAGTACGCTCGTTGGAAATGTTTACACTACTTATTTTTTTCCGTTAGATTTCATGTTCTGAAGCATCCTGTGTGTCCAAACAGTTTTCTCTTCAGCGTATAATAGCGCACTGTAGATTTGTTAGAGCTTTTCCCATTGAAATACATGGAAAACGAGGAAAGCAGCATTTCTCTTTTAGACAGCATAAAGGAATGAATGTGGGTTTGACATCCTCTTTAATCCAGAGAGATACACAATTGCACCAGGAGCACAACCTTGCTTGAGCTTCGCCTCTGTTTGTTCAGCGAAGATAGTTGCAATGAATGCTGTTTTGTGAACAGTGCTTTGTCCGAGGTTTGCCTATCTACGCCTTTTAAACGCCCCATTCTAACCATCAGGGTGTAAACTCCACCCGCCGTGGTGCATGGATAAAGCTTGTATTAGTGACGGCAATGTACTGCATAGAACAGTGCACAGCGTGAGCTTTTCTACACCTCACGCCGACCTGGGGAACCAAGCGACATCATTCGTGAAATGTGGGTCATACATCAGTTTCTTACGTGTTAAAGAAAACAGTTTGTTGCAGTGTGCACTGCACTGCCCGCTGTGGTAAGCGAGTTTGTCATGTGTCGACTACTCATTGTTTTCCATTAAACTTCACGGTCTGAAGTGTCCTCTGTGTCCAAACAGTTTGGTTTCTCCTCCCTCGGAGAAGAGCGCACCTGTGAGAGCCTTTCCCATTGAAATACATGGAAGAAGCGGAAAGTAGAATTTCTCTTTAAGCCAAGCATTCAGTAGTTCTGATCGCTTTGTCTGTGCAACGCTGCCAGTTGCCACTTGGCAGCAGGGAAAGAGAGGAATCCCTGTGGTGAAAGAGCAAACTGTGACTTTCACAAGGTAAAACAAGCTCCTAGCTCCAATTGTTTCAAACCCATTGTTTTGTTCTTCGTCCTTGTACAATGGTGCACTGTAGATGCATTAGAGCTTTTCCCTTTTGAATTACATGGAAAACGCAAAAAGATCCATTTCTCTTTTTAGACGGCATAATGGAAGTGCACAGTGTGTGCTATACTACACCTCAGGTTGCCCTTGGAAACAAAGTGACACTGTCTCGTATTCATAAAATGCGGCTCATACCTATGTTTCTGTAAGCTACGTAGTGCACCTTGCTTCAAACTGTCTTCTTTAACACATAAGAAACAAAGGTATGACCCGCATTTTACGAATACGATACATTGTCACTTTGTTGCCAAGGACAAACAGTTTGAAGCAGGGTGCACTGTACTGCCCGTAAGTAGCATTTCTCTTTTAGACAGCATCATGGAAGTTCACCGCGTGTGCTCTCCTACACCTCAGTTTGACCTTGAGAACAAAGTGGCAATGTTTCAGATTCAAAAAAGTGGGGGGGTCATACTTTTATTTCTTATGTGTCCAAGGAAACAGTTTGAAGCAGGGTGCTCTGCACTGCCCATAAGTAGCATTTCTCTTTTAGACAGCGTAATGGAAGTGATGGAAATGCACAGCCTGTGCGCTTTGACACCTCTCTTTGTCCTTGGGACCAAAGTGACAATGGATCATATTCGTAACATGCAGGTCCTATCTTTGTTCCCTATGTGTTAAAGAAAACAGTTACAAGCACTGTGCACTGCACTGCTCGTTGTAGAGCGCTGCTTGAAATGTTTACGCTTACTTATTTTTCCCATTAGACTTCACGCTCTCAAGTGTCCTGTGTGTCCAAACTGCTTTCTTTCTCTTCGTCAGATCATACAGTAATCTGTAGTTGCGTGAGAGCTTTTTCCCATTGAAGCACATGGAAAACGCCGAAAAGTAGCATTTCACTTTTAGAGGGCATAACGGAAGTGCACAGCGTGTGGTATATACTACACCTCACTTTGACCTTGGGAACAAAGTGTCAATGTATCGACTTCGAAATGCGGGTCATACGTTTGTTTCTTATGTGTTAAAGAAAACAGTTTGAAGCATTGTGCACTGCACTGCCCTTTGTAGTACGTGCGCTTGAAATGTTGACACTACTTCTTTTTTCCATTGGACTGCACTTTCAGAAGCGCCCTGTGTGTCCAAACAGTTTTGTTTCTCTTCCTCGCAGAATAGAACTCTGTAGTGGCGTTAGAGCTTCTCCGGTTGAAATACTTGGAAAACGCAGAAAGTAGCATTTCTATTTTACAGGGCATAATGGAAGTGCATAGCGTGGTGCTCTTCTACACCTCACTTTGACCTTGGGAACAAAGTGTCAATGTATCGAATTCGTAAAATGCGGGTCATATGTTTGTTTCTTATGTGTTAAAGAAAACAGTTTGAAGCATTGTGCACTGCACTGCCCTTTGTAGTACGTGGCGCTTGAAATGTTGACACTACTTATTTTTTTCCATTGGACTGCACTTTCAGAAGTGTCCTGCGTGTCCAAAGAGTTTTGTTTCTCTTCCTCGCAGAATAGAACTCTGTAGTGGCGTTAGAGCTTTTCCCGCTGAAATACTTGGAAAACGCAGAAAGTACCATTTCTATTTTACAGGGCATAATGGAAGTGCATAGCTTGTGCTAACTACACCGCACTTTGACCTTGGGAACAAAGTGACAATGTATCGTATTCTAAAAATGAGGGTCAGGCTTTATCCGTATGTGTAAAGCAGACAGTTTGAAGTATTGTGCACTGCACTGCTCTTGGTAGTACGCACGCTTGAGATGTTGACACTACTTATTTTTTTTTATTGGACTGCACTTTCAGAAGTGTCCTGTGTGTCCAAACTATTTTGTTTCTCTTCCTCGCAGAATAGAACTCTGTAGTGGCGTTAGAGCTTTTCCCGCTGAAATACTTGGAAAACGCAGAAAGTAGCATTTCTATTTTACAGAGCATAATGGAAGTGCATAGCGTGGTGCTAAAATACACCTCACTATGACCTTGGGAACAAAGGGTCACTGTCTCAGATTCAAAAAATGCGGGTCATACCTTCGCTCCTGATGTGTTCAAGAAAACAGCTTGAAGCATTGTGCACTGCACTGTCCGCTGTAGTACGCTCGTTGGAAATGTTTACACTACTTATTTTTTCCGTTAGATTTCATGTTCTGAAGCATCCTGTGTGTCCAAACAGTTTTCTCTTCAGCGTATAATAGCGCACTGTAGATTTGTTAGAGCTTTTCCCATTGAAATACATGGAAAACGAGGAAAGCAGCATTTCTCTTTTAGACAGCATAAAGGAATGAATGTGGGTTTGACATCCTCTTTAATCCAGAGAGATACACAATTGCACCAGGAGCACAACCTTGCTTGAGCTTCGCCTCTGTTTGTTCAGCGAAGATAGTTGCAATGAATGCTGTTTTGTGAACAGTGCTTTGTCCGAGGTTTGCCTATCTACGCCTTTTAAACGCCCCATTCTAACCATCAGGGTGTAAACTCCACCCGCCGTGTGCATGGATAAAGCTTGTATTAGTGACGGCAATGTACTGCATAGAACAGTGCACAGCGTGAGCTTTTCTACACCTCACGCCGACCTGGGGAACCAAGCGACATCATTCGTAAAATGTGGGTCATACATCAGTTTCTTACGTGTTAAAGAAAACAGTTTGTTGCAGTGTGCACTGCACTGCCCGCTGTGGTAAGCGAGTTTGTCATGTGTCGACTACTCATTGTTTTCCATTAAACTTCACGGTCTGAAGTGTCCTCTGTGTCCAAACAGTTTGGTTTCTCCCTCCTCGGAGAAGAGCGCACCTGTGAGAGCCTTTCCCATTGAAATACATGGAAGAAGCGGAAAGTAGAATTTCTCTTTAAGCCAAGCATTCAGTAGTTCTGATCGCTTTGTCTGTGCAACGTTGCCAGTTGCCACTTGGCAGCAGGGAAAGAGAGGAATCTCTGTGGTGAAAGAGCAAACTGTGACTTTCACAAGGTAAAACAAGCTCCTAGCTCCAATTGTTTCAAACCCATTGTTTTGTTCTTCGCCCCTGTACAATGGTGCACTGTAGATGCATTAGAGCTTTTCCCTTTGAATTACATGGAAAACGCAAAAAAAGATCCATTTCTCTTTTAGACGGCATAATGGAAGTGCACAGTGTGTGCTATACTACACCTCAGGTTGCCCTTGGAAACAAAGTGACACTGTCTCGGATTCATAAAATGCGGCTCATACCTATGTTTCTGTGTTACGTAGTGCACCTTGCTTCAAACTGTCTTCTTTAACACATAAGAAACAAAGGTATGACCCGCATTTTACGAATACGATACATTGTCACTTTGTTGCCAAGGACAAACAGTTTGAAGCAGGGTGCACTGTACTGCCCGTAAGTAGCATTTCTCTTTTAGACAGCATCATGGAAGTTCACCGCGTGTGCTCTCCTACACCTCAGTTTGACCTTGAGAACAAAGTGGCAATGTTTCAGATTCAAAAAGTGGGGGGTCATACTTTTATTTCTTATGTGTACAAGGAAACAGTTTGAAGCAGGGTGCTCTGCACTGCCCATAAGTAGCATTTCTCTTTTAGACAGCGTAATGGAAGTGATGGAAATGCACAGCCTGTGCGCTTTGACACCTCTCTTTGTCCTTGGGACCAAAGTGACAATGGATCATATTCGTAACATGCAGGTCCTATCTTTGTTCCCTATGTGTTAAAGAAAACAGTTACAAGCACTGTGCACTGCACTGCTCGCTGTAGAGTGCGCGCTTGAAATGTTTACGCTACTTATTTTTCCCATTAGACTTCACGCTCTCAAGTGTCCTGTGTGTCCAAACTGCTTTCTTTCTCTTCGTCAGATCATACAGTAATCTGTAGTTGCGTGAGAGCTTTTTCCCATTGAAGCACATGGAAAACGCCGAAAGTAGCATTTCACTTTTAGAGGGCATAACGGAAGTGCACAGCGTGTGGTATATACTACACCTCACTTTGACCTTGGGAACAAAGTGTCAATGTATCGAATTCGTAAAATGCGGGTCATACGCTTGTTTCTTATGTGTTAAAGAAAACAGTTTGAAGCATTGTGCACTGCACTGCCCTTTGTAGTACGTGGCGCTTGAAATGTTGACACTACTTCTTTTTTTCCATTGGACTGCACTTTCAGAAGCGCCCTGTGTGTCCAAACAGTTTTGTTTCTCTTCCTCGCAGAATAGAACCCTGTAGTGGCGTTAGAGCTTCTCCGGTTGAAATACTTGGAAAACGCAGAAAGTAGCATTTCTATTTTACAGGGCATAATGGAAGTGCATAGCGTGTGCTCTTTCTACACCTCACTTTGACCTTGGGAACAAAGTGTCAATGTATCGAATTCGTAAAATGCGGGTCATATGTTTGTTTCTTATGTGTTAAAGAAAACAGTTTGAAGCATTGTGCACTGCACTGCCCTTTGTAGTACGTGCGTTTGAAATGTTGACACTACTTATTTTTTCCATTGGACTGCACTTTCAGAAGTGTCCTGCGTGTCCAAAGAGTTTTGTTTCTCTTCCTCGCAGAATAGAACTCTGTAGTGGCGTTAGAGCTTTTCCCGCTGAAATACTTGGAAAACGCAGAAAGTACCATTTCTATTTTACAGGGCATAATGGAAGTGCATAGCTTGTGCTAACTACACCGCACTTTGACCTTGGGAACAAAGTGACAATGTATCGTGATTCTAAAATGAGGGTCAGGCTTTATCCGTATGTGTAAAGCAGACAGTTTGAAGTATTGTGCACTGCACTGCTCTTGGTAGTACGCACGCTTGAGATGTTGACACTACTTATTTTTTTTATTGGACTGCACTTTCAGAAGTGTCCTGTGTGTCCAAACTATTTTGTTTCTCTTCCTCGCAGAATAGAACTCTGTAGTGGCGTTAGAGCTTTTCCCGCTGAAATACTTGGAAAACGCAGAAAGTAGCATTTCTATTTTACAGAGCATAATGGAAGTGCATAGCGTGTGCTAAAATACACCTCACTATGACCTTGGGAACAAAGGGTCACTGTCTCGTATTCGAAAAATGCGGGTCATACCTTCGCTCCTGATGTGTTCAAGAAAACAGCTTGAAGCATTGTGCACTGCACTGTCCGCTGTAGTACGCTCGTTGGAAATGTTTACACTACTTATTTTTTCCGTTAGATTTCATGTTCTGAAGCATCCTGTGTGTCCAAACAGTTTTCTCTTCAGCGTATAATAGCGCACTGTAGATTTGTTAGAGCTTTTCCCATTGAAATACATGGAAAACGAGGAAAGCAGCATTTCTCTTTTTAGACAGCATAAAGGAATGAATGTGGGTTTGACATCCTCTTTAATCCAGAGAGATACACAATTGCACCAGGAGCACAACCTTGCTTGAGCTTCGCCCCTGTTTGTTCAGCGAAGATAGTTGCAATGAATGCTGTTTTGTGAACAGTGCTTTGTCCGAGGTTTGCCTATCTACGCCTTTTAAACGCCCCATTCTAACCATCAGGGTGTAAACTCCACCCGCCGTGTGCATGGATAAAGCTTGTATTAGTGACGGCAATGTACTGCATAGAACAGTGCACAGCGTGAGCTTTTCTACACCTCACGCCGACCTGGGGAACCAAGCGACATCATTCGTAAAATGTGGGTCATACATCAGTTTCTTACGTGTTAAAGAAAACAGTTTGTTGCAGTGTGCACTGCACTGCCCGCTGTGGTAAGCGAGTTTGTCATGTGTCGACTACTCATTGTTTTCCATTAAACTTCACGGTCTGAAGTGTCCTCTGTGTCCAAACAGTTTGGTTTCTCCTCCTCGGAGAAGAGCGCACCTGTGAGAGCCTTTCCCATTGAAATACATGGAAGAAGCGGAAAGTAGAATTTCTCTTTAAGCCAAGCATTCAGTAGTTCTGATCGCTTTGTTCAGCAACGTTGCCAGTTGCCACTTGGCAGCAGGGAAAGAGAGGAATCTCTGTGGTGAAAGAGCAAACTGTGACTTTCACAAGGTAAAACAAGCTCCTAGCTCCAATTGTTTCAAACCCATTGTTTTGTTCTTCGTCCTTGTACAATGGTGCACTGTAGATGCATTAGAGCTTTTCCCTTTGAATTACATGGAAAACGCAAAAAGATCCATTTCTCTTTTAGACGGCATAATGGAAGTGCACAGTGTGTGCTATACTACACCTCAGGTTGCCCTTTGGAAACAAAGTGACACTGTCTCGTATTCATAAAATGCGGCTCATACCTATGTTTCTGGTGCTACGCAGTGCACCTTGCTTCAAACTGTCTTCTTTAACACATAAGAAACAAAGGTATGACCCGCATTTTACGAATACGATACATTGTCACTTTGTTGCCAAGGACAAACAGTTTGAAGCAGGGGTGCACTGTACCGCCCGTAAGTAGCATTTCTCTTTTAGACAGCATCATGGAAGTTCACCGCGTGTGCTCTCCTACACCTCAGTTTGACCTTGAGAACAAAGTGGCAATGTTTCAGATTCAAAAAAGTGGGGGGGTCATACTTTTATTTCTTATGTGTCCAAGGAAACAGTTTGAAGCAGGGTGCTCTGCACTGCCCATAAGTAGCATTTCTCTTTTAGACAGCGTAATGGAAGTGATGGAAATGCACAGCCTGTGCGCTTTGACACCCTCTCTTTGTCCTTGGGACCAAAGTGACAATGGATCATATTCGTAACATGCAGGTCCTATCTTTGTTCCCCTATGTGTTAAAGAAAACAGTTACAAGCACTGTGCACTGCACTGCTCGTTGTAGAGTGCGCGCTTGAAATGTTTACGCTACTTATTTTTCCCATTAGACTTCACGCTCTCAAGTGTCCTGTGTGTCCAAACTGCTTTCTTTCTCTTCGCCGTATCATACAGTAATCTGTAGTTGCGTGAGAGCTTTTTCCCATTGAAGCACATGGAAAACGCCGAAAGTAGCATTTCACTTTTAGAGGGCATAACGGAAGTGCACAGCGTGTGGTATATACTACACCTCACTTTGACCTTGGGAACAAAGTGTCAATGTATCGAACTCGTGAAATGCGGGTCATACGCTTGTTTCTTATGTGTTAAAGAAAACAGTTTGAAGCATTGTGCACTGCACTGCCCTTTGTAGTACGTGCGTTTGAAATGTTGACACTACTTCTTTTTTTCCATTGGACTGCACTTTCAGAAGCGTCCTGTGTGTCCAAACAGTTTTGTTTCTCTTCCTCGCAGAATAGAACTCTGTAGTGGCGTTAGAGCTTCTCCGGTTGAAATACTTGGAAAACGCAGAAAGTAGCATTTCTATTTTACAGGGCATAATGGAAGTGCATAGCGTGTGCTCTTTCTACACCTCACTTTGACCTTGGGAACAAAGTGTCAATGTATCGAATTCGTAGAAATGCGGGTCATATGTTTGTTTCTTATGTGTTAAAGAAAACAGTTTGAAGCATTGTGCACTGCACTGCCCTTTTGTAGTACGTGCGTTTGAAATGTTGACACTACTTATTTTTTTCCATTGGACTGCACTTTCAGAAGTGTCCTGGCGTGTCCAAAGAGTTTTGTTTCTCTTCCTCGCAGAATAGAACTCTGTAGTGGCGTTAGAGCTTTTCCCGCTGAAATACTTGGAAAACGCAGAAAGTACCATTTCTATTTTACAGGGCATAATGGAAGTGCATAGCTTGTGCTAACTACACCGCACTTTGACCTTGGGAACAAAGTGACAATGTATCGTATTCTAAAAATGAGGGTCAGGCTTTATCCGTATGTGTAAAGCAGACAGTTTGAAGTATTGTGCACTGCACTGCTCTTGGTAGTACGCACGTTTGAGATGTTGACACTACTTATTTTTTTTATTGGACTGCACTTTCAGAAGTGTCCTGTGTGTCCAAACTATTTTGTTTCTCTTCCTCGCAGAATAGAACTCTGTAGTGGCGTTAGAGCTTTTCCCGTTGAAATACTTGGAAAACGCAGAAAGTAGCATTTCTATTTTACAGAGCATAATGGAAGTGCATAGCGTGTGCTAAAATACACCTCACTATGACCTTGGGAACAAAGGGTCACTGTCTCGTATTCGAAAAAATGCGGGTCATACCTTCGCTCCTGATGTGTTCAAGAAAACAGCTTGAAGCATTGTGCACTGCACTGTCCGCTGTAGTACGCTCGTTGGAAATGTTTACACTACTTATTTTTTCCGTTAGATTTCATGTTCTGAAGCATCCTGTGTGTCCAAACAGTTTTTCTTCAGCGTATAATAGCGCACTGTAGATTTGTTAGAGCTTTTCCCATTGAAATACATGGAAAACGAGGAAAGCAGCATTTCTCTTTTAGACAGCATAAAGGAATGAATGTGGGTTTGACATCCTCTTTAATCCAGAGAGATACACAATTGCACCAGGAGCACAACCTTGCTTGAGCTTCGCCCCTGTTTGTTCAGCGAAGATAGTTGCAATGAATGCTGTTTTGTGAACAGTGCTTTGTCCGAGGTTTGCCTATCTACGCCTTTTAAACGCCCCATTCTAACCATCAGGGTGTAAACTCCAACCCGCCGTGTGCATGGATAAAGCTTGTATTAGTGACGGCAATGTACTGCATAGAACAGTGCACAGCGTGAGCTTTTCTACACCTCACGCCGACCTGGGGAACCAAGCGACATCATTCGTAAAATGTGGGTCATACATCAGTTTCTTACGTGTTAAAGAAAACAGTTTGTTGCAGTGTGCACTGCACTGCCCGCTGTGGTAAGCGAGTTTGTCATGTGTCGACTACTCATTGTTTTCCATTAAACTTCACGGTCTGAAGTGTCCTCTGTGTCCAAACAGTTTGGCTTCTCCTCCCTCGGAGAAGAGCGCACCTGTGAGAGCCTTTCCCATTGAAATACATGGAAGAAGCGGAAAGTAGAATTTCTCTTTAAGCCAAGCATTCAGTAGTTCTGATCGTTTTGTCTGAGCAACGTTGCCAGTTGCCACTTGGCAGCAGGGAAAGAGAGGAATCTCTGTGGTGAAAGAGCAAACTGTGACTTTCACAAGGTAAAACAAGCTCCTAGCTCCAATTGTTTCAAACCCATTGTTTTGTTCTTCGTCCTTGTACAATGGTGCACTGTAGATGCATTAGAGCTTTTCCCTTTGAATTACATGGAAAACGCAAAAAAAGATCCATTTCTCTTTTAGACGGCATAATGGAAGTGCACAGTGTGTGCTATACTACACCTCAGGTTGCCCTTGGAAACAAAGTGACACTGTCTCGTATTCATAAAATGCGGCTCATACCTATGTTTCTGTGTGCTACGCAGTGCACCTTTGCTTCAAACTGTCTTCTTTAACACATAAGAAACAAAGGTATGACCCGCATTTTAATACGATACATTGTCACTTTGCTGCCAAGGACAAACAGTTTGAAGCAGGGTGCACTGTACTGCCCGTAAGTAGCATTTCTCTTTTAGACAGCATCATGGAAGTTCACCGCGTGTGCTCTCCTACACCTCAGTTTGACCTTGAGAACAAAGTGGCAATGTTTCAGATTCAAAAAGTGGGGGGGTCATACTTTTATTTCTTATGTGTCCAAGGAAACAGTTTGAAGCAGGGTGCTCTGCACTGCCCATAAGTAGCATTTCTCTTTTAGACAGCGTAATGGAAGTGATGGAAATGCACAGCCTGTGCGCTTTGACACCTCTCTTTGTCCTTGGGACCAAAGTGACAATGGATCATATTCGTAACATGCAGGTCCTATCTTTGTTCCCTATGTGTTAAAGAAAACAGTTACAAGCACTGTGCACTGCACTGCTCGTTGTAGAGTGCGCGCTTGAAATGTTTACGCTACTTATTTTTCCCATTAGACTTCACGCTCTCAAGTGTCCTGTGTGTCCAAACTGCTTTCTTTCTCTTCGTCGATCATACAGTAATCTGTAGTTGCGTGAGAGCTTTTCCCATTGAAGCACATGGAAAACGCCGAAAGTAGCATTTCACTTTTAGAGGGCATAACGGAAGTGCACAGCGTGTGGTATATACTACACCTCACTTTGACCTTGGGAACAAAGTGTCAATGTATCGAATTCGTAAAATGCGGGTCATACGCTTGTTTCTTATGTGTTAAAGAAAACAGTTTGAAGCATTGTGCACTGCACTGCCCTTTTGTAGTACGTGCGCTTGAAATGTTGACACTACTTTTTTTTTCCATTGGACTGCACTTTCAGAAGCGTCCTGTGTGTCCAAACAGTTTTGTTTCTCTTCCTCGCAGAATAGAACTCTGTAGTGGCGTTAGAGCTTCTCCGGTTGAAATACTTGGAAAACGCAGAAAGTAGCATTTCTATTTTACAGGGCATAATGGAAGTGCATAGCGTGTGCTCTTCTACACCCTCACTTTGACCTTGGGAACAAAGTGTCAATGTATCGAATCCGTAAAATGCGGGTCATATGTTTGTTTCTTATGTGTTAAAGAAAACAGTTTGAAGCATTGTGCACCGCACTGCCCTTTGTAGTACGTGCGTTTGAAATGTTGACACTACTTATTTTTTCCATTGGACTGCACTTTCAGAAGTGTCCTGCGTGTCCAAAGAGTTTTGTTTCTCTTCCTCGCAGAATAGAACTCTGTAGTGGCGCTAGAGCTTTTCCCCGCTGAAATACTTGGAAAACGCAGAAAGTACCATTTCTATTTTACAGGGCATAATGGAAGTGCATAGCTTGAGCTAACTACACCGCACTTTGACCTTGGGAACAAAGTGACAATGTATCGTATTCTAAAATGAGGGTCAGGCTTTATCCGTATGTGTAAAGCAGACAGTTTGAAGTATTGTGCACTGCACTGCTCTTGGTAGTACGCACGTTTGAGATGTTGACACTACTTATTTTTTTTATTGGACTGCACTTTCAGAAGTGTCCTGTGTGTCCAAACTATTTTGTTTCTCTTCCTCGCAGAATAGAACTCTGTAGTGGCGTTAGAGCTTTTCCCGTTGAAATACTTGGAAAACGCAGAAAGTAGCATTTCTATTTTACAGAGCATAATGGAAGTGCATAGCGTGTGCTAAAAATACACCCTCACTATGACCTTGGGAACAAAGGGTCACTGTCTCGGATTCGAAAAATGCGGGTCATACCTTCGCTCCTGATGTGTTCAAGAAAACAGCTTGAAGCATTGTGCACTGCACTGTCCGCTGTAGCACGCTCGTTGGAAATGTTTACACTACTTATTTTTTTCCGTTAGATTTCATGTTCTGAAGCATCCTGTGTGTCCAAACAGTTTTCTCTTCAGCGATAATAGCGCACTGTAGATTTGTTAGAGCTTTTCCCATTGAAATACATGGAAAACGAGGAAAGCAGCATTTCTCTTTTAGACAGCATAAAGGAATGAATGTGGGTTTGACATCCTCTTTAATCCAGAGAGATACACAATTGCACCAGGAGCACAACCTTGCTTGAGCTTCGCCTCTGTTTGTTCAGCGAAGATAGTTGCAATGAATGCTGTTTTGTGAATAGTGCTTTGTCCGAGGTTTGCCTATCTACGCCTTTTAAACGCCCCATTCTAACCATCAGGGTGTAAACTCCAACCGCCGTGTGCATGGATAAAGCTTGTATTAGTGACGGCAATGTACCGCATAGAACAGTGCACAGCGTGAGCTTTTCTACACCTCACGCCGACCTGGGGAACCAAGCGACATCATTCGTAAAATGTGGGTCATACATCAGTTTCTTACGTGTTAAAGAAAACAGTTTGTTGCAGTGTGCACTGCACTGCCCGCTGTGGTAAGCGAGTTTGTCATGTGTCGACTACTCATTGTTTTCCATTAAACTTCACGGTCTGAAGTGTCCTCTGTGTCCAAACAGTTTGGTTTCTCCTCCTCGGAGAAGAGCGCACCTGTGAGAGCCTTTCCCATTGAAATACATGGAAGAAGCGGAAAGTAGAATTTCTCTTTAAGCCAAGCATTCAGTAGTTCTGATCGCTTTGTCTGTGCAACGTTGCCAGTTGCCACTTGGCAGCAGGGAAAGAGAGGAATCTCTGTGGTGAAAGAGCAAACTGTGACTTTCACAAGGTAAAACAAGCTCCTAGCTCCAATTGTTTCAAACCCATTGTTTTGTTCTTCGCCCTTGTACAATGGTGCACTGTAGATGCATTAGAGCTTTTCCCTTTGAATTACATGGAAAACGCAAAAAGATCCATTTCTCTTTTAGACGGCATAATGGAAGTGCACAGTGTGTGCTATACTACACCTCAGGTTGCCCTTGGAAACAAAGTGACACTGTCTCAGATTCATAAAATGCGGCTCATACCTATGTTTCTGTGTTACGCAGTGCACCTTGCTTCAAACTGTCTTCTTTTAACACATAAGAAACAAAGGTATGACCCGCATTTTACGAATACGATACATTGTCACTTTGCTGCCAAGGACAAACAGTTTGAAGCAGGGTGCACTGTACTGCCCGTAAGTAGCATTTCCTCTTTTAGACAGCATCATGGAAGTTCCACCGCGTGTGCTCTCCTACACCTCAGTTTGACCTTGAGAACAAAGTGGCAATGTTTCAGATTCAAAAAAGTGGGGGGGGGTCATACTTTTATTTCTTATGTGTACAAGGAAACAGTTTGAAGCAGGGTGCTCTGCACTGCCCATAAGTAGCATTTCTCTTTTAGACAGCGTAATGGAAGTGATGGAAATGCACAGCCTGTGCGCTTGACACCCCTCTCTTTGTCCTTGGGACCAAAGTGACAATGGATCATATTCGTAACATGCAGGTCCTATCTTTGTTCCCTATGTGTTAAAGAAAACAGTTACAAGCACTGTGCACTGCACTGCTCGTTGTAGAGCGCGCGCTTGAAATGTTTACGCTACTTATTTTTCCCATTAGACTTCACGTTCTCAAGTGTCCTGTGTGTCCAAACTGCTTTCTTTCTCTTCGTCAGATAATACAGTAATCTGTAGTTGCGTGAGAGCTTTTCCCATTGAAGCACATGGAAAACGCCAAAAAGTAGCATTTCACTTTTAGAGGGCATAACGGAAGTGCACAGCGTGTGGTATATACTACACCTCACTTTGACCTTGGGAACAAAGTGTCAATGTATCGAACCCAGAAATGCGGGTCATACGCTTGTTTCTTATGTGTTAAAGAAAACAGTTTGAAGCATTGTGCACTGCACTGCCCTTTGTAGTACGTGCGCTTGAAATGCTGAGACTACTTCTTTTTTTCCATTGGACTGCACTTTCAGAAGCGTCCTGTGTGTCCAAACAGTTTTGTTTCTCTTCCCGCAGAATAGAACTCTGTAGTGGCGTTAGAGCTTCCTCCGGTTGAAATACTTGGAAAACGCAGAAAGTAGCATTTCTATTTTACAGGGCATAATGGAAGGTGCATAGCGTGTGCTCTTCTACACCTCACTTTGACCTTGGGAACAAAGTGTCAATGTATCGATTCGTAAAATGCGGGTCATATGTTTGTTCTTATGTGTTAAAGAAAACAGTTTGAAGCATTGTGCACTGCACTGCCCTTTGTAGTACGCGCGCTTGAAATGTTGACACTACCTATTTTTTTCCATTGGACTGCACTTTCAGAAGTGTCCTGCGTGTCCAAAGAGTTTTGTTTCTCTTCCTCGCAGAATAGAACTCTGTAGTGGCGTTAGAGCTTTTCCCCTTGAAATACTTGGAAAACGCAGAAAGTACCATTTCTATTTTACAGGGCATAATGGAAGTGCATAGCTTGTGCTAAACTACACCGCACTTTGACCTTGGGAACAAAGTGACAATGTATCGTATTCTAAAATGAGGGTCAGGCTTTATCCGTATGTGTAAAGCAGACAGTTTGAAGTATTGTGCACTGCACTGCTCTTGGTAGTACGCACGCTTGAGATGTTGACACTACTTATTTTTTTTATTGGACTGCACTTTCAGAAGTGTCCTGTGTGTCCAAACTATTTTGTTTCTCTTCCTCGCAGAATAGAACTCTGTAGTGGCGTTAGAGCTTTTCCCGCTGAAATACTTGGAAAACGCAGAAAGTAGCATTTCTATTTTACAGAGCATAATGGAAGTGCATAGCGTGTGCTAAAATACACCTCACTATGACCTTGGGAACAAAGGGTCACTGTCTCGGATTCAAAAAATGCGGGTCATACCTTCGCTCCTGATGTGTTCAAGAAAACAGCTTGAAGCATTGTGCACTGCACTGTCCGCTGTAGTACGCTCGTTGGAAATGTTTACACTACTTATTTTTTCCGTTAGATTTCATGTTCTGAAGCATCCTGTGTGTCCAAACAGTTTTCTCTTCAGCGTATAATAGCGCACTGTAGATTTGTTAGAGCTTTTCCCATTGAAATACATGGAAAACGAGGAAAGCAGCATTTCTCTTTTAGACAGCATAAAGGAATGAATGTGGGTTTGACATCCTCTTTAATCCAGAGAGATACACAACTGCACCAGGAGCACAACCTTGCTTGAGCTCGCCCCTGTTTGTTCAGCGAAGATAGTTGCAATGAATGCTGTTTTGTGAACAGTGCTTTGTCCGAGGTTTGCCTATCTACGCCTTTAAACGCCCCATTCTAACCATCAGGGTGTAAACTCCAACCCGCCGTGTGCATGGATAAAGCTTGTATTAGTGACGGCAATGTACTGCATAGAACAGTGCACAGCGTGAGCTTTTCTACACCTCACGCCGACCTGGGGAACCAAGCGACATCATTCGTAAAATGTGGGTCATACATCAGTTTCTTACGTGTTAAAGAAAACAGTTTGTTGCAGTGTGCACTGCACTGCCCGCTGTGGTAAGCTCTAGTTTGTCATGTGTCGACTACTCATTGTTTTCCATTAAACTTCACGGTCTGAAGTGTCCTCTGTGTCCAAACAGTTTGGTTTCTCCTCCTCGGAGAAGAGCGCACCTGTGAGAGCCTTCCCATTGAAATACATGGAAGAAGCGGAAAGTAGAATTTCCTTTAAGCCAAGCATTCAGTAGTTCTGATCGTTTTGTCTGTGCAACGCTGCCAGTTGCCACTTGGCAGCAGGGAAAGAGAGGAATCTCTGTGGTGAAAGAGCAAACTGGGACTTCTCACAAGGTAAAACAAGCTCCAAGCTCCAATTGTTTCAAACCCATTGTTTTGTTCTTCGTCCTTGTACAATGGTGCACTGTAGATGCACTAGAGCTTTTCCCTTTGAATTACATGGAAAAAGCGAAAGAACCATTTCTCTTTTAGACGGCATAATGGAAGTGCACAGTTTGTGCTATACTACACCGCAGGTTACCCTTAGAAACAAAGTGACAATGTCTCGGATTCGTAAAAAATACGGCTCATACCTATGTTTCTGTGTGTTCACAGTGCACCTTGCTTCAAACTGTTTTCTTTAACACATAAGAAACAAAGGTATGACCCGGATTTTACGAACACGATACATTGTCACTTTGTTGCCAAGGACAAACAGTTTGAAGCAGGGTGCACTGTACCGCCCGTAAGGTAGCATTTCTCTTTGAGACAGCATCATGGAAGTTCACCGTGTGCTCTCCTACACCTCAGTTTGACCTTGAGAACAAAGTGACAATGTTTCAGATTCAAAAAATGGGGGGTCAGACCTTATTCCTTATGTGTCCAAGGAAACAGTTTGAAGCAGGGTGCTCTGCACTGCCCATAAGTAGCATTTCTCTTTAGACAGCGTAATGGAAGTGATGAAAGTGCTACAGCCTGTGCGCTTTGGACACTTCTCTCTTTGTCCTTGGGACCAAAGTGACAATGGATCACATTCGTAACATGCAGGTCCTATCTTTGTTCCCCTATGTGTTAAAGAAAACAGTTACAAGCACTGTGCACTGCACTGCTCGTTGTAGAGGCGCCGCTTGAAATGTTTACGCTACTTATTTTTCCCATTAGACTTCACGTTCTCAAGTGTCCTTGTGTCCAAACTGCTTTCTTTCTCTTCTAGATCATACAGTAATCTGTAGTTGGCGAGATTTTTCCATTGAAGCACACGGAAAACGCCAAAGTAGCATTTCACTTTTTAGAGGGCATAACGGAGTGCACAGCGTGTGGTATATATTACACCTCACTTTGACCTTGGGAACAAAGTGTCAATGTATCGAATTCAGAAATACGGGTTATACGTTTGTTTCTTATGTGTTAAAGAAAACAGTTTGAAGTACGCACTGCACTGCCCTTTGTAGTACTGTATGCTTGAAATGTTGACACCACTTCTTTTTCCATTGACTGCACTTTCAGAAGCTGCCCTGAGAGTCCAAACAGTTTTAGTTTCTCTTCCTCGCAGAATAGAACCCTGCAGTGGCGTTAGAGCTTTTCCGGTTGGAAATACTTGAAAACACAGAAAGTAGCATTTCATTTTACAGGGCATAATGGAAGTCATAAGTTTGTGCTAACTACACTGCACTTTGACCTTGGGAACAAAGGGACAATGTATCGGAATCTAAAATGAGGGTCATATGTTTATCCGTATGTGTAAAGAAAACAGTTTGAAGGTATTGTGCACTGCACTGCCCTTTGTAGTAACGACGCTTTGAGATGTTGACACCACTTATTTTTTATTGACTGCACTTTCAGAAGTGTCCTGTGTGTCCAAACATTTTGTTTCTCTTCCCGCAGAATAGAACTCTGTAGTGGCGTTAGAGTCTTTTTCCCCGTTGAAATACTTGGAAAACGCAGAAAGTAGCATTTCTATTTTACAGAGCATAATGGAAGTGCACTTTGTGTAAACTACACCCTAACTTTGACCTTTGGGGGAACAAAGGGACAATGTATCGGTATTCTAAAAATGAGGTCAGTGGGCTTTTATCCGTATGTAAAGCAGGACAGTTTGAAGTATTGTGCAAACTGCACCTCTTCTGGTACACGCTTTGAGATGTTTTCCGCTCCTTTTTTTTTTATTACTTTTCACCGCGTCCTGTGTGTCCAAACTATTTTGTTTCTTCTTTCGCAGAATAGAACTCTGTAGTGCGCTACTTTTCCCGTTGAAATACTTAAAGTAACGTTTCATTTTACGAGCACAAATGAATTAGCGAGAGCAAAAAATACACCTCACTAGTGACCTTGGGAACAAAAAGGGTCACTGTCTCGACTCAAAATGCGGGTCAAAACCTTCGTTCCTGATGCTTCAAGAAAAACAGCTTGCCTAATCTGTGTAATGCAACGGTCCCAGCGAGTACGCCGTTGGAAATGTTTATACTACTTATTTTTTTCCGTTAGATTTCATGTTCTGAAGCATCCTGTGTGTCCAAACAGTTTTTCTTCAGCGTATAATAGCGCACTGTAGATTTGTTAGAGCTTTTCCATTGAAATATGGAAAACGAGGCAAAGCAGCATTTCTTTTTTAGACACATAAAGGAATGAATGTGGGCTTGAACATACCTCTTTAATCCAGAGATACACAATTGCACCAGGAGCACAACCTTGCTTGAGCTTCGCCTCTGTTTGTTCAGCGAAGAGAGTTGCAATGAATGCTGTTTGTGAATAGTGCTTTGTCCGAGGTTTGCCTATCTACGCCTTTAAAAGCCCCATTCTAACCATCAGGTGTAAAAACTCCACCCACTGTGTATGGATAAAGCTTTGCTAGTGACGGCAATGTACTGTATAGAACAGTGAACAGCGTACTTTTCGACACCTCCACGTCGACCTGGGGAACCAAGCGACATCATTCGAGAAATGTGGGTCTACCTCAGTTTCTTACGTGTTAAAGAAAACAGTTTGTTGCAGTGTGAATTGCACTCGCCCGCTTGGTAAGCTAGTTTGTCCGTGTGTCGATTAACTCATTGTTTTCTATTAAACTTCACGGTCTGAAGTGTCCTTCAGGCCAAACAGTTTGGTTTCTCCTCCTCGAGAAAGCCCACCGTGAGAGCCTTCCCATTGAAATACATGGAAGAAGCGGAAAGTAGAATTTCTCTTTAAGCCAAGCATTCAGTAGTTCTGATCGTTTTGTTCAGCAACGTTGCCAGCTGCCATCTTGGCAGCAGGAAAGAGAGGAATCTCTGTGGGTGAAAGAGCA
>JAJIBD010020951.1:0-27500 GCA_021461705.1 Cryptotis parvus
TATTGGCCACATTCTAGAAGAGAAAATCACACTTTAGCAACCACAGCCTGTCTCCAAGTCAAGCTGGTGCAAACAAAAACATAGAGATGGTCACATCCACAACAGAGATCCCTTGCCAAGAGTCAAGGGAAATGTTTTGGACACCATCCAAAAAGACATCCTCAAGGACTATTTTCACTATGCCAAGAGAGGTTTTCAAAAAAAGTCACAGTCTCCCAAAGAGCTGAGGAAAGCAGCTGAAACCAGTGAGTTCAAGTCAAGGCAGACAGGAGCCTCGCAGCACCCCACCCACAGGGCAGACAACTCAGCATAAAAACCATGTGGCTCGTCACCCAGCCTATCATCAGACTGAGGCCGTGCATGGCAGAGTCCATTCTAAGGAGAGATGCACTTATTCTTACTTCAGGTCCTTTCTCTGGTTACTAGCAGTTGTCTTGTGTACTGTTCTCATCCGTGACACACAAATCTCATGTGCCATGAGAGATTGTGTCACTGTCTGTGCCCTTCCTAGGGGAGGGTACAGGTTAAAGGCCACTCTTCCTGAGTGCCTGCAGTTACTTTTAAAGGAATGGGGCCACACGGAGATATCCTTAACCTCTGGAACCTTAGTTGCACCTAAACACCATGTTTGCGGAAACAAAAACGAGAGCAGCACTTGTCTAGAAAAGGAAAACCTAAAACCCCAAACCAATGAAGGTGACTCAGCTGTCCTCTTCAGTACCTGAACAGCTCTAGGGAATGCAGACCTTAAACTCCCTTTAGGCTCTGCCACACACATCACAGACTGAGGGTTAGGGTGGACTAGCCTAAAGTGGAAAAAAAAGCATCTGAATCAAAAGAAGTGTGCATTAGTTAGTCAAACATATAGTAACAATCAAAGCAAGCCTTAATAAAAGTGCATATCAAAGGTTCTGGTATTGCATATTCATACCTAGTCAAGGAATGGCTTCAGTGAGATGACCTATTTCTTGTTGCTCCTAAGTGATTTCTAGACTTTATAAAGAGGGGCTACAGCTATAGCCCAGCGGGTAGAGTTTTACCTTGCACACGTAATCAGACCAGTGAAGCACATGATGAAATTCAAATCTCTGGGTATTCACAGGATGACAGGTGAGTCTTTTATGAAAAGAAGAGCTGATTAGAAGGCTCTTATGACCTTACAATGTGAATTAACATTTTGGGGACCAGAAACATGGCATAGCAGTGAAGGTGCTTGCCTTTCACATGTGAAACCCGGGTTCTCCCCCAACACCTCACATAGTCCTCTGAACCTCACAGAGAGTAATCCCTAACAACAGAGCCAAGAGAAAGCCCTGAGCATAGCCAGGAATGCCACAAAAATAAAAATTTCCCTATTTTCCATGATGCAAAAATGTGACGCTTTTGCATTACAACATCACCAAATGATGGAATTAGGTCAATGATATGGTCTAATACCCTGTTTGCATTTTCTGGAGCACAATGGATGCAGGCTAAGTTTTAGGGCAAAAAGGGAAGTGTCTTTCTTCCTATATAGGTTTGTGAACTAATCAAATAAAGTGACATTGGAGTGATTATCTAAAGAAATACATGGATTTAAATACATATTTGAGAAATTTACTTAAGTAAGAAGGGACTTCTTTTTGTCACAGTGAGATAGACAATTACAAAGTTGGTCATGATTGGTTTTAGTCATACAGTGTTCCACCACTCATAACTCCACCAGTTTACATTTCCCAACATCACTGTTTCTAGATCTCCGACCCCCCACACCCATGCCAGTCTCGATCTCTATGTCACACACATTTCTTCTCTTATTCTCTCTCACTCTATCTACCTGTATTTCTGTCTCTCTCCACCTGCCCCCCTGCATTGTGGTTTGCTGTGCAGAAAGAAGTTACAGTACAGATATAGTACAATCTTTATTACATCTGTAACAAAGATGTAATACAATCTGTGTTGCATCTGTAATAAATCTATATTACATCTATAATACAATCTGTATCACATCTATAATACAATCTATATTAATATGCAATACAGATATATTATATATATATCCCTTTGCCTACTTTCAATACTCATTTACTCAGTTCTAGTCTTTCATTGAAGGGATCTGTCAAGGGGTCCACAGCCTACATAGACCTTTATGAACTCCTTTAAACAAGGGTTTCTTTATTATTAAATATTTTGTTATACCACCGTGAGATATACAATTACAACGTTTCTCATGTTTAGAGGTTTCGGTCACATAGTGTTCCAGCACCCCGCCCTCCACCAGTGCCCATTTCCCACCACCAATGTCCCCAACTCCCTCCCCCTCCCATAGCCTGCCTAACTGGCAGGTTCTTTATCTCTTTTCTCTCTTCGTCTCTCTTTTCCTTCTCTTACACATTGTGGGTTGCACTACATACTCGTAGAAACCATCATGTGCATTTTTTTTGCCTGTATTTAATGTTCAGTTCTAGGTTGGAATTAGCCCTTTCGACATTTATTCACACATATTCCCTTCTCTGTCTTACCTAACCTCTGACTCCCAGATGTTTGCAGTAATTTCCACTTTTAGTAAGAACACCTGAAATATTTATGTCATGCAAATAAATGCAATCATTCTATATCTCTCTCTTTTCTTCTAATTTCACTCAACATGATCCTTTCCATGTCCATCCATTTATAGGCAAATTTCATAACTTCATTTTTTCTAACAGCTGCATAGTATTCCATTGTGTAGATGTACCACAGTTTATTCAATCATCAGTTCTCGGGCATACTGGTTGTTTCCAGGTTCTGACTATTGTGAATAGTGCTGCTATGAAAATAAAAGTACGGATTGTGTTTCAGCTGTGTGTTTTTGGCTTCCCAGGGTATATTCCCAGTAGTGGTTTAATGAGCATGAAAACGTCTAGAGAAAAAATAGATATTGATTTTTTTAAAATTCTTTCTAACAAATTATTTACTTTACAGTAAATTTTAAGGGGGATTGTTTGGTGTTTAATCTGAAAAAATCTTTCTTTCTAAAAATTCACGTAACTTGGCCCACACCAAAAATAGAAAACTCTGTGTTGGTGGGGCTTCTCTTGAAAAAAGAAAAATGTATCCACTGCTGGTGGGAGTGTTGTCCAGTACAAACCCTGTGAAAAACATTATGGAGTCATCTCAGTAGTCTTAGAATTGGGCAACCCTATGACCTACCATTCCACTCTTGGGCATCTACCTCCAGGACACAAACACAGTATCAAAAGGATATATGAGCCTCATTATTCACTTCACTCATTATAACAGCTAAGATATGGGATCAACCTCAGTGTCCAACATTAGATGAATGGATGATAAGATGTGGCATGTATACCACATCTGCAAGGAACAATGAGATCATTCAATTTGCTGCAACCCGGTTGGAACTGGAAGATATGTTGAGAGAAGCAAGCTGGAAGAAGACAAACAGGACAATCTCACTTATCTGTATAATACAGACAAGTGGATGAAGGCAATGTAATAAAATGGACATGCTTAGATTATCCTTGACACCAGTGTTCAGAGAGAAGACAGAAGAAATCAAGGGGGGCAAGTAGAGAACAAGAAGAAATGGGTAAACAGGCAACAGGGTTTCAGCTATACTGGTGGTATGAGTGAGTGGTATAGCAAAATACCCAAAACACAGATTCAACAGAAGTGAAAACATGAAATCTAAGGGATAAACACTGAAATTTTGTAAAATTTCAGGTGGAAGGGGACTGGGAGTTGTGATAGGGAGGGAATCTGGACACACCGGTGGAGGGATTGGTGTTGAATTCATGTATGCTTAAAATGCACTATCTAACTGGAAATCATGGCTCTTTAATAAAATTTAATAAATAAATAAAAGTATTAAAAAGAAATAATGGGCATTCTCCAAAAATATAGGCAGTCCTGTCCTTCGAGATATTGCAGGTGTGGCTGCAGTGCCTGGCTACATTGGCATGTGGCAGACAGGAGATAGGCTTTTCTGCACCCAGGGCTCTGCTCCGTGGGCCCTGGATGGTTGATGATATTACACAGAAAATACTGCCCCCCCTGAGGTGAACCCATAGACACAACAGAGCCTGGCAAGCTACACATAGTGTATTTGATATGCCAGAAACAGTAACAATAATGGACCTCATTCTCAGTAAATGGAGACATTACCGGTGCCCACTGGAGCAAATCAATGAACAACTTAAAGAAAAGTGATACAAGTGATAGGCAGTCAGGATCATACATTTATTTTATACAGAGAGATAGGAAATATAGCTTCAAATACTTTGTAATCTATCCAAACAGGCTATTTAATCTATGACTGTATATTACACATTTTGCCTAGCAAAATGTTAAGGGACATCTTAACATGAGTCAAAATAAGTGTGCATTAGTTAGTCAAACATATGGTAATAATCCAAGTATGCCAGAGTATAGGTGTATATCAAAGTTTCTCATTTTGCATATTAATATCTAGTAAACGAATGCCTCAGTAAGGTTACCTATTTCTTGTTGCTCCTAAGTAATTTTTTAGACTTTGTAAAGATATTTTACTAATACCCATGAAGCACGTGAGGAAATTCAAATCACTGAGTATTCACCAGATTCACAGGTGAGACTTCTAGAAAGAAGAGCAGATAAGAAGGCCCTTATGAACTTGATCACTTGAACACTTGAGATCCCGCTATTCATCGATTTGCTCGAGTGTGCACCAGTAACACTTTCATTTGACCCAATCACATGCCAGTGTAGCCCAACAGCATCTGCTTGCTTCAGGAATACGATAAGCCTAAAACCGTTCAGTGTCTTGAAAGAAGTCTGACCATCTTGCAGGTGGGCGACCATGGATTCATTGGATCCCGACATACCATGGTATCTCATCAGTAATGGCTCTAGAACAGCAGTCATCTCCAAATCACACTACATGTCCAGCCCATCTGATTTTTGACGCCTTGACAAACGAGACAGCGTCCTTGAATCATCATCAATGGATCATCAACAGAGGTCGGAACTCCGGATTCCTTCTCTCACTTGAGTGAGGCATGATATTCCAAGCATAGCTCTTTCGGTTCCTCTTTGGGAGACCCAAAGAGCATTTTCATCCTGCTTTTGTAGGGCCCAGGTCTCGGAGGCATATGTTAATGAAGGGAGAATGTTGGACTCGAAGAGATGTGCCCAGAGCCGGAGGTTCTTTGTCCTTTTAGTTTTTTGTCCTTTTATTCCCTTATGACCTTACAATATGAATTTACAATTTGGGGACCAGGGACATGCTACAGAAGGGAAGGTGCTTTCCATGCACATGTCAAATGCAGGTTCTATTCCCCAACACCTCACATCATCCTCTGAGCCTCACAAGGAATGATTCCTAAGTGCAACGCCAAGAGTAAACCTTGAGGAAAGCTGAGTACGCTACAAAAATAGTAATTTCCCTTTTTTTCCATGATTCAAAAAATTTAACATGTTCATCTTAACTGCATTACAATGTCACTGAATAACCAAATGATTTAATCGGGTCAATGTTATGGTGTAATACGCTGTTTGACTGCATTTTCTGCAGCACAATGGTGCAGGTAAAGTTTTATAGGAGAAAGGGGAGGTATCTTCCTTGCTATCTAGGTTCTTGAAGTAGCCAAGTAAAGTGAGGTCACAGAGATTAGATAAGTAAATTGATTTAAATATGCATTTGAGAAATTTACTTAAATAATTCCATCATCAGAACTCCACGCAGCCTGTCTCACGTGGCTGCAAGCGGCTGCATGGTTCATCAATAAATGCTGGATTTAGAGGTGACTACAAAAGTAGGCCACCCTCACAGCAGAGCCTGGCAAGCCTCCCGTGTCATATTTAATATGCCAAATACTAGAACAATTATAGACCTCATTCCCATGACCTGACAGAATGGTTTGAGGCTCTTTGTGTACCTGGAGCAAGCAGATGCTTTTGGGCTCTATTAGCATGAGACAGGACATATGGAGATGTTACTAGTGCCCACTTGAGCAAATCGAAGATGAACTGGAATACAGCGACAGTGATAGTTACTTAAAAAACAAGGGGTTTCTTTTTTATCTCAGTGTGATTTGTGAATTGTATATCACAGTGAGATATACAATTGCAATGCTGTTAATGATTGTTTTCAGACATACAGTGTTCAAACAATCATCCCTCCACCAGTACACATTTCCCAACACCAGTGTTCCCTGTTCCCCACTCCCACTCCCACACAACACTAGATCTCTATGGCAGGCACTTTTATTCTCTTATTCTCTCTCTCACTCTCTGTTTATCTCTCTCTCCACTCCCCTGCACTGTGGTTTGCAATTTAAAAACTGAAGGTACAATACAGATATATTATGTATATCCCTTTACCTACTTTGAATACTCAAAGACTCAGTTCTAGTCTTTTCACTCCTTGAAGATGTCTGTCTAGGGGTCCATAGCCTAGATAGACACTTATCAACTCCATTAAACAAAGGGTTCCCCTTTTTAAAGAGCCTGGTAAAGGTCTATAGCAAGCTATGGACTCCCAGAAAGACACCTTCGAGGAGAGGACAGGCAAGCACAGGATGAAAATAAAGAAAACATGTCCTCTGACTTGTGTCCACCCTATGAGATAAAGAGATTTCTGCAGTCAAAATGTAGTCTCTTGAAATAAGTCTGGAAATAGCCCAGCTTTCATTCTTCTTCAGACTAGGGACCAGTTTCTGTTCAACGCACAGAGCCTCCAAGGATCTAATTTGGTTACCCAGATACTAAATGAGGACCTGAGTAATATGATACACAGATCATGTAACTTTAGTGTTTCATAACAAATTTTATTATAAAGGGAATGAAAAGGGAAAAACTATTGTAACTTTTTCAAGTTGGCTTTTCAGGAATATACAACAGTCATTCTTGATTTTTGCTTTAAAGTTATTCAAGATAAACAGGAAATTTTATCTTGAATAAAGGTCCCACCGTCTCCTTCGTGCAAAATTCTACTTCCCACAACCAGGAGAAAAGGCTGCAAAGTTTAAGAAGAGAACACACCCAGAACGACCACCTACTGGGAACTATTTGGCACCATTGCAGCAACATGGGAAGATACCATCATTGACGATACCGATGAAGAATACAATCGACTGGTTCAGAAATTCCATGATTGTGCGAAGAATGCCTAGAGATAGAGACACAAAAGGACACTTGTCTTCAGAAATTCTTGAGCTCATTCTCCAACGTGGCAAGGCACGAGACTCAGAAGACCAAATGCTAACGCCCAAGCTTGTTAAACGGTGCAGAGAAGAGATAAAAAGAAAACCTCAAAGACAGAAAAGCAGAAGTACTGGAAGATGCAGCAGAAGCCGGGAAAAGCATTCGCACCGCCCGCCTGTCCTTCGCCAACTATAAGACCAAGATGATTGCTCTCCGATGCCCTGATGGATCCATCACATCTTCCAGAAAGGCAATGGAGAAGATTATCCAGGACTTCTACTCAAATCTCTTTGATAGCCACATCCACCTGCACACATACCAAATTCCACAGGATGGATATATCATTTCCAACGTTCTCCCTTCTGAAATCCGACATGCCATCTCCTTGGTAAAGAAGGAAACAGCACCAGGCCCAGACAATATCAGACCTCAACACCTGAAGAATCTGTCATTGGTACTCATCAATACACTAGCTCGGTTCTTCACACGCTACCTGTTCGATGCAAGCTGCCCTCCCTATAGAAAACCAGCAGGACAGTTCTACTGTTTAAGAAGGGAGACATTCACGACGCCGGCAACTATCGCCCTATCAGCCTGTTGTCCATCATCTGTTTACATGAGTCATCCTGAACAGGATTAGCAGAACACTAAATGAATGCGAGCAAGCAGGGTTCCAGAAAGGATTCAGCATGATCGACCATATCCACAGAGTAACCAAGCTCATTGAGGTTTGTAGGGAGTACAAGATGCCGCTCTGTCTCACGTTCATTGATTTACAGAAAGCCTTTGATTCAGTGGAGACTGAAGCGGTCATCGAAGTCCTAGCCAAACAGGGTGTTCAAACCAAATACATCAAGATCGTTCGTGAGCTCTAATACGAATTCACCACCAGGATCTCACCGTACTACAAAGAAGTGATCATTGATGTCAAAAGAGGAGTACGACAGGGTGATACCATTTCACCAAAACTCTTCAGCGCCACCCTTGAGAACATCATGTGACAATTAGAATGGGAAGGAATGGGAGTGAAGATAGATGGTCGGCAACTACACCACCTCCGCTTCGCTGATGATATCGTTCTAATAAAACCAAACATTAGCCAAGCGGCACAAATGCTGGCTGACTTCGACCGTGAATGTGGAAAGATAGGTCTACAGCTGAATCTAAAGAAAACCATGTTTATGAAAAATGAACTACTTCCAGAGGTCCCATTCACTCTCAATGGAACAAACATCTCTGAATGCAGCAGTTATGTGTGCCTAGGTCGAGAAATCAACATGATGAACGACCTAACACCTGAACTGCACAGGAGGAAGAGAGCAGCATGGAATGCCTTCAAAGGCATCGAAGAAATAGCTAAAAGGACAAAGAACTTCTGGCTCCGGGCACAATCTTTGACTCCACCATTCTCCCTGCATTAACATACTCCTCATAGACCTGGGCCCTACGAAAGCAGGATGACAATGCTATTAGGGTCTCCCAGAGAGAAATCGAAAAAGCTATGCTTGGAATATCATGCCTCACTCAAGTGAGATAAGGAATCCGGAGTTCTGACCTCCATCGCTATTCCAGAATCAGGGATGCTATCTTGTTTGCCAAGGCATCAAAAATCAGATGGGCTGGACATGTAATGCGATTTGGAATCAACCGCTGGACTAGAGCCGTTACTGACTGTATCCCAGGGGATATCAAAAGATCACATGGCCGCCCACCTACAAGATGGTCAGACTTCATTGTCAAGATCCTGAAGGAATGGTTTGAGGCTCTTCATATTCCTCAATCAACCAGATGCCATTGGGCTACATTGGCACGTGATAGGGTCCAATGGAAATATTACTGGCACCTGCTCAAGCAAATTGATGAATAATGGGATTCAAGTGATCAAGTGAACAAGTGAAACAGGAAATTTAACCATGTAGCTCAAACTTCATGGTGCCCTGTTACTACAGCATGGAAAAGTCTTGCCCCATGGTAGCCATTCTTAGTTCAGAAGCTCTACATAAATGCAATAAATGATGAGAATTGAAACAAATCCCATTGTCATTGCACATGATTCTGTAATACGTTACCTAAAGAAGATTTGTATATTCAATATCTAGGACTTAAATGTGTGCCTTTCACCTTGAACTATGTCTAGAGTATTCAAAGTATATTTAATATTCTACCAATATTTGTAGATTCTGATGGTCACCTATATATAATCCCAAATAAGAGTCAAACATTGTCACACTGAAATATATCACATAGGAGGGGTTATTGCAAACACAGATAATGGAGAAAATAATAAAGAACAAATTTGTTTGGGTTTTGGTACTTTCCACAACAAAGTAGTTTGCAATTAAAGGTCTGAAATTGTTTAATTTAAAGATTTTCTAAAAGATCTTTGCATGTTTAACAATCAAACAGGTTTTGTCTTGAAAGTAATTTATATTTAAAAGAGGTCTCACACTGATTTAAGCAAATTGGGATCACAAAAACACAATGTATAGAGTATGAAGACTTCATACTCCAGGGGTAGTTACTTCTAGAGCTAGACAAAAGAGAAGTCATACTACAAAGTACATTTGTAATATACAGTGTGATTTGTGAATTGTTTATTTGTCCTTACTTGAGGTGATTATTCTAAACAACGGAAGTGAAAAATAGTTACCAGTTGGTATCACTCATACATGGACATGAATAAATAAAGTAAACAGTCAGGCATAAACAAACTAACAGAACAAACGAAAATGTAGACTCGGTAAAAACTAGTTGCGAGATCCATGGCTGTGCAGCTCGGCTTCATGGTGAGCGGCCCTGTGGAGTTCCTGGGGGAAAAGCAAAAGGCTCAGCCAGCACCTAGTCATGTCCTACATAGCTCCTAGAGCTTGCTCAGCATGCAGGCGGCCATGCCTGCTGGACTCGGAGCAAAGATTGGGGTCCTCCACCCATTCCCCAGACTCCGGGTCAGTGGGTGTGACCCTGAGCTCCAGCCACCACAGCCAACCACCGAAAGACAGACACTGCAGATCCATGAATGCACAGGTGTCTAAGAATGTTTTCCATGTCTAAGAATGTTATTCTTAGACTTACCATAATTTAGCATCAGGTCCTTTCAGGATCCTTCTCATTAATACACTTCAATGATCATTCTATTTGCAGCAAACTGGAGAGGTTATGGGGAATGAGGAATTATGATGTGACGCTAGAACTCACTATTAAATATTCATATAGACATCATACATTATTAGTATCTATAGGACAAGCCACAAAGTGTAATAGAAGAGAGAGAGAATTACAGGGACATAGACAAAGAGATAGAGAAGTAGAATGCACCTGCAATAGGGGCAGGCATGGTTTGGGTGGGAGTGTTTGTGAACTGGGTGGTGGGAATTGGCACTGGTGGAGAGATGGGTTCTGGAACACTGTATTGTAGAGACTCAATTATGAACATCCTTGTAATTCTATATCTCACATGGTATAATAAAATTTATATAAATGAGAGACAGAGAGAGACAGAGAGAGAAAGAGAGAAAGAGAGAGAGAAAGGAAGGAAGGAGAAGAAAAAGTGCCTTCTATAGAGCTGGGAGGGAAGGAATGTGGGGACATTGGTGGTGGGAATAGGGCACTTGTGTAGGGATGGGTGCTGGAACAATGTATGACTGAGACCCATTTATGAACATCTTTGTAATTGTATATCTCAAAGTGGTATAATAAAAAATTTAAAAAATAGTTGCTACTGGAGTTAAGTGAAGGGATGATAGGAAGAGGTAGGAGGCTCTTTGTGGTGGTGGAGTTGAACTCTGGTGCAGCAGAGAAGATTATACACATACATAGGGGTGAAGTTAAGTCCTGGGCCCTCCGAAGTATTCCAAAAATTATTAAATGTTTGACTAAATACAAGTATAGTTTTCATTGATTACTATATTGATTATGTAAGACAAAGAAGGGACCAGTATGCTAATAATTGATGGAAACAATTAGACTATAACTGAGCATTAGATGTAGGCAAAGGAATATAAATGATAATCCCAAAAGGTATGTATAGCAAGCTATATGTGTAAGAGAAGGGAGAGAGAAAGACAAAGAGAATGAGGAAGAGGAGGAGGACAAAGAAAGAAAAAAAGGGAAAGAAGAAAAGAGAAGATGAGGAAGAAGAAAGTAAGTAGAGAAAGAAAGAGAAAGAAATGAAAAAGAAAGAAGAAAGAAAGAAAGAAAGAAAGACAGACAGACAGACAGACAGACAGACAGACAGACAGAAAGAAAGAAAGAAAGAAAAGAAAGAAAGAAAGAAAGAAAGAAAGAAAGAAAGAAAGAAAGAAAGAAAGAAAGAAAGAAAGAAAGAAAGAAAGAAAGAAAGAAAGAAAGAAAGAAACGAAGGAAGGAAGGGAGGGAGGGAGGGAGGAAGAACAAAGAAAGAAAAAAGAAAGAAAGAAAGAAAGAAAGAAAGACAGAAAGAAACGAAGGAAGGAAGGGAGGGAGGGAGGGAGGAAGAAAGAAAGAAAGACAGAAAGAAAGAAAGAAAGAAAGAAAAGAAAGAAAGAAAGAAAGAAAGAAAGAAAGAAAGAAAGAAAGAAAGAAAGAAAGAAAGAAAGAAAGAAAGAAAGAAAGAAAGAAAGAAAGAAAAGAAAGAAAGAAAGAAAGAAAGAAAGAAGAAAGAAGTGAGGGAGAGAGTGAGGGAGGGAGGGAAAGAGAGAAATGAAGGATGGGCAGGAGGAAGGAGGAGAGAGGGAGAGAGGGAGAGGGAGAGGAAGAGGGAGAGGAAGAGGGAGGGAGAGGGAGGAGGAAGGAGGGGGAGGGAGAGAGAGAAGGTGGGAGAAGGAGGGAGAGGGAGGGGAGGGATGGTGAGGGAGAGGGATGGGGAGGGGGAGGGAGAGGGGGAGGGAGGGAGAGGGAGATGGGGAGGGAGAGGGAGTAGGAGGGAGGGGGAGGGAGAGAGAGAAGGTGGGAGAAGGAGGGAGAGGGAGGGGAGGGATGGGGAGGGAGAGGGATGGGTAGGGGGAGTGAGAGGGGGAGGGAGGGAGAGGGAGAGGGGAGGGAGGGAGAAGGAGAGGGGGAGGGAGAGGGAGTTGGAGAGGGAGTGAGGAGGGAGAGGGAGGGAGAGAGGAAAAGAGAGGGAGGGGAGGCAGAGAGGAAAGGAGGGAGAGGGGGAAAAAGGAGGGAGAGAGAGAGGAGGAAGAGGGAAAGAGGAGGGAGAGGGGGGAGAAGGAGAGGTAGAGGGAGGGAGAGGAGGAGAGAGTGAAGGTTGGGAGAGAGAAAGGGATGGAGAGGAAGGGATGAAAAGGGACAGAGGGAGAGAGAGAGAGGGAGAGAGAGAGAGAGGGAGAGGGAGAGACGGAGAGGGAGAGAGGGAGAGGAGAGAGGGAGAGAGAGGAAGAGGAGAGAGGGAGAGAGAGGAGAGCGGGAAAGAGGGAGAAGGGGAGAGAGGGAAGGGGAGAGGAATAGGGAGAGAGGGAGAGGCAAAGGGAGTGAGGGAGAGAGATAGGGAGAGGGAGAGAGAGAAGGAGAGGGAAAAGAGGAGGAAGAGGGAGAGAGGAGGGAGAGGGAAAGAGAGGGAGAGGGAGAGAGGAGGGAGAGGGAAAGAGGAGGGAGAGGATGAGGGAGAGAGGAGGGAGAGGTAGAGGGAGAGAGGAGGGAGAGGGAAAGAGGAGGGAGAGGGAGAGAGGAGGGAGAGGGAAAGAGGAGCGAGAGAGGAAGGAGACAGGAGGGAGAGAGAGGGAGGGAGGGAGAGAAAGGGAGGAGAGGGAGTTAAGGAGAGAGAGGGAGGAGGGAGAGAGGAGGGAGAGAGGAGGGAGAGAGGAGGGAGCGAGAGATAGGGAGGAGAGGGAGGGAGAGGAGAAAGAGGGAGGGAGAGAGAGGGAGGGAGTGGGATGGAGGAGATGAAGGGAGGGAGAGGGAGGGATGAGAGGGAGGGAGGAGTGAGAGAGGAGTGAGAGAGCAGGGAGAGAGGAGGGAGAGGGAGAGCAGAGGGAGAGAGAGAAAAGGAGAGGGAGGGAGTGAGAGGGAGGGTGGGAGATAGGGAGGGAGAGAGAAAGGGAGAGAGAGGGAGAGAGAGGGAGGCAGAGAGGGACGGAGAGAGAGAGGGAGAGGGAGAGAGAGCGAGAGAGAGAGGGAGAGGGAGAGAGGGAGAGAGAGAGAGAGGGAGGGAGAGAGAGGGAGAGAAGGAGGGAGGAAGGAGGGAGAAGGAGGAGGAAGGGAGGAGGAAGGAAGAGAGGAAGGAAGGAAGGAAGGAAGGAAGGAAGGAAGGAAGGAAGGAAGGAAGGAAGGAAGGAAGGAAGGAAGGAAGGAAGGAAGGAAGGAAGGAAGGAAGGAAGGAAGGAAGGAAGGAAGGAAGGAAGGGAAGGAAGGGAAGGAAGGAAGTTAGTAAGGAAGGAAGGAAGGAAGGAAGGAAGGAAGAGAAGGACGGAAGGAAGGAAGGAACTTAGGAAGGAAGGATGGAAGGAAGGAAGGAGGAAGGAAGCAAGAAGTACAATGACAAAATGATGATTATGACGACTGAAAAGTACCTGCCATAGATATAGATGCAAGCGCTGGGAGGGGATAGAAAATCTGGGGACATTGGTGTTGGGAACTGTGTACTGTTTGAGGGATGGATGCTGGAACTCTATATGACTGAAACCGAATTATGAACAGTTTTGTAATTGTATATTTAACAGTGTTATAATAAAATAAAATAAAAAAGAAACAAAAATTTTAAATAAAATTGCAATATGTATTCCAAAATGTCATCAGTGATTACTTTGAGAGTCTGTTTGCCATGAAACAAGAGAACCTGGAATAATGGACAAATTCCTGAAGTCCAGTAGTCTCCCACAGCTGAAACAAGAGACCTGCAATACCTGAATAGGCATATCACCATTGAAGAAATTGAAGCAGTGATTAGAAATCTGCTCAAACACAAAAGCTCAGGTCGAGATGGATTCAGGAGTGAAATCTTCCAAGTGTTTAAGGAGGACCTAAGGTCAATTCTTTTCAAGTTCTTCCAGAAAATATAAGAAACAGAAACACTCTCAAATAGCTTCTACAAGTCACATATCACCCTGATACCCAAATCAAACAGAGACATCACAAAAAAAAAAAAAAACGAAACCTACAGATTAATCTCCCTGATGAGCATATCTAAGACCGTCAACAGAATACTAGCAAACAGAATCCAAAGAATCATCAAAAAGATGATACATCATCACCAAGTAGGATTCACCCTCGGAATGCAAATTTGGTTCAACATTCGCAAGTCAATCAACATAATACATCACATCAATAAGAGAATAAACAAAAACCATTAAGACCATATCAATAGTTGCAGAGAAAGCATTTCACAAGATCCAACACCCATTCATGTTCAAAGTTCTCCCTAAAGATGAAGAACAATTTTTCATAAGCCTTTTGGCTATTTGAATTTCTTCTTTTTGGAAGCTTCTGTTCATTTCTTCTCCCCATTTTTTGTTGGGGTTGTCTGTTTTTTTTCTTGTGGAGTGCTACCAGTGCCTGATATATCCTAGATATTAACCCCTTTTCAGATGGGTATTGGGTGAATATCCTATCCCACTCTAAATGTATGTATTGCAAGTCACAATGTGTAAGAGAAGGAAAAGAAACAGAGAGAGAAACAGAAAAGAAAGAAAGAGAAGAAGCAAAGTGCCTACCATAAAGGCAGACTGTAGGAGGGTTGAGGGAATCAGTGGGCATTAGTGATGGAAAATGGGCACCGATGGAGGGATAGGTGCTGGAGCACTGTATCACTGAAACCCAAACATGAATATCATTTTATTATATGTCTCACAGTAGTATAATTTAAAAAATTAAAGAAGAAAAATATGTATAAACTTATTACCAGTTTGTTCTCATTTACATTACACTCTTCCCCCTCCATTGACAGCCATTATAATTTGTTGTTGTTCCAAGAACTCCACCATTCTCCCTGCATTAACATACGCCTCAGAAACCTGGGCCCTATGAAAGCAGGATGAGAATGCTATTTGGGTCTCCCAGAGAGGAATCGAAAGAGCTATGCTTGGAATATCACGCCTCATTCAAGTGAGAGAAAGAATCCAGAGTTCTGACCTCCATTGCTATTCCAGAATCAGGGACACTGTCTCGTTTGCCAAGGTATCGAAAATCAGATGGGCTGGACATGTAATGCAATTTGGAGTCAACTGCTGGACTAGAGCCTTTACCTATTGGATCCCATGGGATGTCAAAAGATCACGTGGCCGCCCACCTACAAGATGGTCAGACTTCCTTGTCAAGACCCTGAAGGAATGGTTTGAGGCTCTTCATATTCCTGAATCAACCAGATGCCATTGGGCTACATTGGCACTTGATAGTGTCCAATGGAAATGTTACTGGCACCCGCTCGAGCAAGTCGATGAATAATGGGATTCAAGTGATCAAGTGATCAAGTCATTCTAGAATAAAATCCAGAGACATACATGCAAAGCTCTTCCACCAGGCATATATCCTAATCCCTAGTTTCTTAAACTCAGAGTTGCAATCCCATATCTGAATGCGAGGTCATGAAAATTTTGTTTTAAAATAAATTTCTTTATGGTGTTTTCAAACAATTTTTCAAAAAATAAAATATTTCCCACAGTGGAGGAAATTTTTGTTACTTTAAGTTTCTATCACTTTATAACTGACTTCCCTCAAGAAGTCCACTGTAAATTTCACCTAGTTGCACACAGTATATGTTCTGTGCTGTTCAAGCCAGGGGTGCAGCAGGGACTATCCATATCTGTATAAATCCAGCCACTCATCACAGCTCCTTTTATGTAGGTTAATCCCCCTGGGTGGCTAAAGTGAGGCAGGAAGGACAGAGAGATAGACACTTTCTCCCCAGCCACCTTGCCCCAAGGTCCCCTTGAAGGTTGGGACTGAGCCCCTACAGCATCACAAGGAGACAGTCAAGCCACGCTGATATCTGCTTGATCTCTAGCAGAGTTGATCACCAGTACCGGAGATTTCTCAGCAAATGAGAGGAATTGCCACCAGGTCCCCTGCAAGGTTGGGCCTGACCCCAAACAGCGCCACAAGGTAGCAGTCAAGCCACACCTGATATCTTCTTGATCTCGAGCAGAATGATAGACGCGAGTTTTCTTAGGAAGTCACAGACACAAGCTGGTGAGAGGAATTCCTCTCTGCAGAAAGGAAAGTCAGTCCTAGGTCTTACCAGGGCTTTCTTTTTCTTTCTCTTATTTATTTTTTCCTGGAGGGGGTCACACCCAGCTATGCTGAGGGGTTACTCCTTATTGCAGACTCAGGAATTACTCCTGGAGGTGCTCAGAGAACCATATGGGATGCTGGAATTGAACGCCCGTAGGCTCCATGCAAGGCAAATGCCCTCCCCACTCTTTTATGGCTCTGGCTCCTACCCATTTTTTTCTCAGAGTTTTTATCTTTCTCACAGAAAAAGAATTTTCAGGAGTGGACAAGCAGTGAAGTAAAACAAACTTTATTTGGAGGTTTTAGGATGTGGAAAGAGGAGAGAGAAAGCAAAGAGTAACATGCTCAAGGGAGAATGTGGGCCACTCCAAGGGCAGATCTCTTGTGCTCACTAAATCAAGCAGAAGCATTTGAGCTCAGGCTGGGCTATATATTTAGAGCTTGTCTACCTGTTCAAACGTTTCAAAGGAATTAAAGGTAAGTCACAATAACTTAATGGCAAGAGCAATCTAAAATATGCATCTAATTTGTTTTCTGTTATATATAACTTTTGCTTATTAAAATTTTATTTAAAAAAAATCTGAAAACTCCTGGCTCAGATCGGGGCTCTGAGTAGGGAAGGAATGTGTAGTATTTGAAAAGGAATCATAAAGGAAGAAAAACAGTATAGCAGGTAAGGTTTGTACCTTGCACACATGGTACCTCAAGCACCATAAGGAGTCATTCCTGAGTAGAGAATCAGGAGAAAGCCCTGTGCACAGTGGAGTATGTCCCCATAAGCAAATACATGTGTAAATAAATGACAGAAATATTTTTTTTTCTTCTCACCCAACAACTAGAGCAGCTGGGTGCATAGCAGGGGGAAATTACCCTGGTCACTAACCATGGACAACTGATAAAGGATAACAAGCTAATCTTGTTTGAAAGTTTCCTAACAAGCTAATGTAGCAGCAACAGTGATAACAAATTCATCTACAGTATGTCAGTCAATCCAAGTAGTAGTCTCTGTGTGGAGACACCAAAGGTGTTTAGAGGGCGTTGCTGACCTTGCTTCTGAAACCAGTCTCTCCCTGGCCCTCATCTTCCCCATGACCGCGAGTTCTCCATCTACTTATTGGAGCCCTGCCCCCTTGTGGAGAACAACTTCACTCTTCACATGAGAAAGGAGGAATGCATGAGGCAAAGAAGGAAAAAGTGTTTTTTTCTGTGACAACTTCATAATTGCATTGTGCTCTGAGCAGGTCCTTCCCTGTCTTTTGATGATGCAGACGAACACCGCAGTCACACCTGCAACACCTCGAGGGGCTGTTAATGGTCATTAACATTATGTTAAGATAATATTACCTAATGCTAATAACATGTTAACAGTGATTCCTGTAGTGCCAATATTTTTTATATCCAGACATTTCCACCACGAAGAAAATTCAATGATTCCATGCTATGAACTAAAATATAGGCTATTGTTATTTCATCAGTATTTCCACTGTCCATTTTCCAGGAGTCATACACACATACACTAGTATGTTATATCATGTAATGATTAAGGTAAGTCCTTGCATTTATTTGTATGTGTAAATCAGAATTTTCCAGGTCAAGATGAAACCTACAACTAATTTCTGCTTAATATGTCCTTGCTGTAAGACACCACCTTCACATGAAGAAGCAAATGTGGCCCACCCTGTGCTCCATTAACCGTAACTGTTCACATTGGGAACTTCTATGCTTCCAGTGAGCCTTGGCTTCCAGACTGGGAAACCTGCTTGCTCCTGATGGATCCGTGGGCTAGTGGAGATGTGAGAAGCTTTTCCCCAAATGCACCAGTTTGATCTTTGACCTAAAAGAGGGAGACTGTTTGGGAGCCCTTCATAGGAAAGAATCCTTAAGTATATGTGATAGTTCACATGTGACTTCCTAGACATAGGAGAAGAGGGAATACCTCATTCAGGGAGACAGTAGAGTCTTGGAAGCAGCCTCAGATGCTCTGAGTCAATGGGCCTCCCTAAAAGTGTGCGCGGATGAGGCCCTTGGCCAGGCTTAGGCCCTTTCCTGATTCCTAGTGAGACGATTCTACACTGTGTGGGATGGACCCTAAGAGAGTTGCTGATATGACTGCCACTGTGAGGGAGACCTGAAGTAGCTGCTAGAACACGGTAGGACCCAAACTGGTAGGACAGCTGCTGCCACTGAGGTGTGCTCAGACAACAGGGAGAGGTTGGTGTCACCACTAACCCCAGACACAAAGCAGAGAGAGAGAGAGAGAGAGAGAGAAAGAGAGGCAGAGAGAGAGAGATAAAGCAATGCAGTGTCGGGGATGCTGCTGGGGTCCCCGACAGTGTCAGGACAGAAGTTCTCTTCTACCCTCGAGGACGCCAGGGGAACAGATGAAAACTCACAGTCCGGTGCAGTTCCAAAAAAGGCTTTTAATAGTACAAAACCTCTTCCACAGCACTCCAATATAATGAACAAACTCTAGCTCTGGTCAGAACTTCACTGTATCACTGTATCACTGTCTTCCCGTTCATCATCAATTTGCTCGAGCGGGCCCCAGTAACTTCTCCATATATTCTGTCACATGCTAGTAGAGCCCAAGGCATCTGCTTTCTCCAGGAACATAAAGAGCCTCAATCCATTCCGGAATGAGGTCTATAATTGTTACTGGTATTTGGCATATATATATATCAAATACAACACGTGTAGCTTGCCAGGCTCTGCCGTCAGAAATTAGACCATACAAAAGAGCCCAAGTCTCCCACCAAAAAGAGAGGATCTCACGCGAGCTGAGTCCTACCCAGAAGAAGCAAAGGGCCAAAGAGCAAAAAGCCGAAAGCAAAAAGCAGCAGGAGCCAAAAGCCACAGAAGCCAAAAACCGAAAGCGAAAGGCCAAGGGGCCTCAAGTCAGTCCCCTTATATACACCAAAGTAATCTGATTTGTGACAGGGAGGGTCATGTCAACAAAGGACCCTAAACAGAAAGTAGAAGAGCAGTGCCACACCCTATTGCAGGTATAAACAAAGGTTATGCCAAGTACTTATCCCGAGATGATCTCTTATATAAAACACTGGAGAGAGAGAGAGGGCTGAAAAGTAATATATCTTAAATTTATGAGCTTCATGTAATCTAGATGGTACCCACAAAGTCCTTCTTATTATTATCCGCACCACGGTGATTCTGAGTGTCTTGTTCTCATGTACTGAAAGGGTCACACTCGCCTGGCTAGAGCAAACTAATATGATCCTTCCTATAGCCTTCCTATAGTCTCAACGTAGCCAGGGTGGTAGTCTCCTGGTAAATTCTAACTGTCCCACGCTGGGTGCAGTGGGTATAAAGAGAAGCTGTGCCCAATCTAGAAAATACAGAAGTCTTAGTAGATGTATAAATCTGAAGTTATTCAATCAAGGTGACTTCTGTAACTGCCACACCCTCTAGCAGTGTTTACATAGAAGAGAGGTCTCATTACAGTGAACCTTGGCTTAAATAGATTAAGCTGTGAGTGGGCAAAACAATAAAGCACCCAAATTAGCTAGATCTGTCATCCAAAAATGCAGCACAGCCTCAAAGAGAGAATTGGGAGAGACTGAGGCAGAGTGACTAAGAGCAGCACAACACTGCAACAGAGACCGAACGAGCTGCAACTTAGAGGACTAAGAGGCCAAGGCCACGGCTCCCAGGAGAGGCTCCGAGGAACAGCTGAACTCTGAGATTAACAGAGAGAACCGAGGAGGGTGGAGGAACTGCAGCTACTGCTGCCCGCTAAAACTACTGCAGATCTGAAACCTCAGGAGACAGAGCAGAGTAAACGGACACAGGGATGTCGGCTCTTGCACTGAATGCGGCTGAGCCCAATTCAATCCCCAGCCCATGTGTAATGCCCCTAAAAATGACCAGGTTGAGCCCAAGCTCAGAGCAAGGAATAAGTACTGAGCACCATTAGGAAAAGCTCATAGTCTCACCCCAAATATATAAAATGCTGCTTCCACCTAGAGAAACAAACTCTGGATCTACTCCTTGGTTATGTGCCAAATCAAGGTACCTGTTCTCTAAGGTATGTGATTAGATTGCAAACAGATGAATTCTCCATTGACTGATAGTATCTATGTTAGAAATGAAATATATAAGTACAGAGGTATATTAAAGTTATTCAGACCCATAATTTTTTTTTATTTTTTAAATTTTTTATTATACCACCGTGAGACATACAATTAAAATGGTGTTCATAATTGGTTTTTGGTAATACAGTATTCCAGCACTATCCCTCCACAACTGCCCCATTCCCATCACCAATGTACCCCACCCCCTCCTGCCCACCCACAGGCTGTCTTAATAGCAGGTAGCTTTGTTTCCTCTCTTCCCTCTCTCTCTGTCTCTGCATATCTCTCCCTCTTGTTTTACACATTGTGGCTAGCCCTGCAGATATTTAGAGTTTATCACTTAAGTCTCTTTGTATATATTCAATGGTGAGTCTTAATCTGCCATTACCATTTCCCACACTTAGTAAAACACTGGTATCTATTTATATCCTATTAATGAATGCAGTCATTCTATATCTGTCCTTTTCCTTCTGACTAATTTCACTCAGCATGATAGTCTCCATGTCCATCCATTTGCAGGTAAATTTCATAATTTCGTCTTTTCTGACAGCCGCATAGTATTCCATAGTGTAGATGAGCCACAGTTTCTTTAGCCAGTCTTCTGTTCCCGGGCATTTAGGTTGTTTCCAGATTCTAGCTATAGTGAATAGCACAGAGATGAATAAAGAAGTACAGATAGTGTTTCTGCTATGTGTTTTTGGGTCTCTCGGGTATATTCCCAGGAGTACTATTGCTGGATCAAATGGGAGCTCAATATCTAGTTTTCGGAGGAATGCCCATATTGTTTTCCCAAAGGGCTGGACCAATCGGCACTCCTACCAACAGTGGATCAGTCTCTTTTTCCCCACATCCACGCCAGCACCGGTTGTTCTTGCTGATTTGGATGTGTGCCAGTCTCTGTGGTGTGAGATGGTACCTCATTGTTGTTTTGATTTGCATCTCCCTGATGATTAAATATGAAGAACACTTTTTCATATGCCTTTGGCCATTCGAATTTCTTCTTTTTTGGAAGCTTCTGTTCATTTCTTCTCCCCCATTTTTTGATGGGGTTGGCTGTTTTTTTTTTTTTTGTGGAGTGCTACCAGTGCCTGATATATCCTGGATATTAACCCCTTGTCAGATGGGTATTGGGTGAATATCCTTTCCCACTCTGTGGATTGTCTTTGTATCTTGGTCACCATTTCTTTTGAGGTGCAGAAGCTTTTTAGTTTTATATAATCCCATTTGTTTATCTTTGCTTCCATTTGCTTGGTCAGTGGTGTGTCATCTTTAAAGATACTTTTCGTTTCGATGTCGTAGAGCCGTTTCTCCTATTTTTTTCTTCGATGTACCTTATAGATTCATGTCTGATGTTGAGATCTAGAATCCATTTTGATCTGACTTTTGTGCATGGCGTTAGAAGGAGGTCTAAGTTCATTTTTTACATGTAGCTGCCCAGTTTTCCCAGCACCATTTGTTGAAGAGGCTTTCTTTGCTCCACTTAATATTTTCTGCTCCTTTATCGAAGATTAAGTGGTTGTATATTTGAGAATGTGTTTCAGGATACTCAGTTCTATTCCATAGGTCTACAGGTCTGTCTCTATACCAATACCACACTGTCTTAATTACAACTGCTCTGTAGTAGAGCTTGAGGTTGGGGAAAGTGATACCTCCCATCTTCTTTTTCCCAAGGATTGCTTTAGCTATTCGTGGAGTTTTATTATTCCATACAAATTTCAGGAGTGTTTGTTCAATTTCTTTGAAGAACATCATGGGTATCTTTATAGGGACCGCATTGAATCTGTATAAAGCTCTAGGGAGTATTACCATTTTGATAATGAAGGATCAACATTATCTGATGGGGTTGTTTGTTTTCTTCTTGTAAAGTTCTACCAGTGCCTGATATATCCTGGGTATTAAGCCCTTATCAGATGGGTATTGGGTGAATATTCTTTCCATTCTGTGGACTGCTTTTGTATCTTAGTCACTGTTTCTTTTGAGGTGCAGAAACGTTTTAGTTTCATGTAGTCCCATATGTTTATCCTTTCTTCTAGTTGCTTTGTAGTGATGTTTCACCTTTGAAGATGCCTTTAACTTCAATGTTGTGGAGGGTTTTTCCTATATTTTCTTCAATGTACTTTATGGATTCAAGTCTGATATTGAGATCTTTAATCCATTTTGATATGATTTTTGTGCATGGTGTTAGACACAGGTCCAAATTCATTTTTACATGTCGCTGCCCAGTTTTCCCAACACCACTTGTTGAAGAGGCTTTCTTTACTCCATTTTAGACTCATTGCACCTTTATCAAAGATTAAATGATCATGTGTTTGAGGTTGGGTGTCAGGATAATCAATTCTATTCCATAGGTCCACAGGTCTGTTTTTATTCCAATACCATGCTGTTTTAATCACTACTGCCTTGTAGTACAGTTTGAAGTTGGGAAACGTGATGCCTCCCATCTTCTTTTTCCCGAGGATTGCTTTAGCCATCCTTGGGGGTTTATTGTTCCATACAAATTTCAGGAGCGTTTGGTCAATTTCTTTGAAGAATGTCATGGGTATCCTCATAGGGACTGCATTGAATCTATACAGAGCTCTAGAGAGTATTACCATTTTGACAATGTTGATTCTCCACATCCATGAACAGGGAATGTGTTTCCATTTCCTTGTGTCCTCTTTTATCTCTTGGAGCAGTGTCTTGTAGTTTTCTTTGTACAGGTCCTTTACATACTTGGGTAAGTTGATTCCTAGGTATTTGATTTTCTGTGGCACAATTGTGAATGGAATAGTTTCCTTAATATCCCTTTCTTCTCTTTCGTTATTTGTATATAGGAAAGCCACTGACTTTTGGGTGTTGATTTTGTATCCTGCCACTCTACTATATGCATCTATTGTTTCTAGGAGTTTTTTGGTAGAGAGTTTAGGGTTCTCTAGGTATAATATCATGTCATCTGCAAATAATGATAGCTTGACTTCTTCCTTGCCTATCTGGATGCCCCTGATGTCCTTTTCTTCTCTGATTGCTATGGAAAGTACTTCCAGTACTATATTGAATAAAAGAGGTGAGAGTGGGCAACCTTTTCTTGTCCCTGATCTCAGGGGGAAGGCTTTCAACTTTTCCCCATTTAGAATGATGCATGCTGTGGGCTTTTGCTAGATGGCTGTAACTATCTTGAGCTAAGTCTCTTCAATTCCCATTTTCTGGAGCGTTTTAATTATGAACGGGTGCTGGATCTTGTGAAATGCTTTTTCTGCGTCTATTGAAAGGATCATATGGTTTTTATTTTTTCTTTTATTGATATGATGCATTATGTTGATTGACATGCAAATGTTGAACCATCCTTGCATTCCCGGGATGAATCCTACTTGGTCATGATGTATAATCTTCTTGATGATTCTTTGCATTCAGTTTGCTAGTATTTTGTTGAAGATCTTAGCATCTGTGTTCATCAGGGATATTGGTCTGTAGTTTTCTTTCTTTGTGTTGTCTCTCCCTGCTTTGGGTATCAGGGTGATATGTGCCTCATAGAAGCTGTTTGGGAGTGTTTTTGTTTCTTCTATTTCCTGGAAGAGCTTGAAAAGGACTGGCAGTAGGTCCTCCTTAAAGGTTTGGTAGAGTTCACTAGGGAATCCGTCTGGACCTGGGCTTTTGTGTTTGGGCAGACTTATAATTACTGTTTCTATTTCCTCGATGGTGATAGGCTTATTCAGGTATTGGAGGTCTTCTTGTTTCAGCCGTGAGAGGTTATAGGACTTTAGGAATTGATCCATTTCTTCTAGATTCTCATGTTTCATGGCATACAGGCTCTTAAAGTAATCTCTGATGATCTTTGGGATTTCTGTGGTTTCTGTTGTGATGTCACCCTTTTTATTTCTGATTTTGTTTATTTGGGTTTTCTCTTTCCCTGTCTTTACAAGTCTTGCCAATGGTTTGTCAATCTTGTTTATTTTTTCAAAAAAACAGCTCTTGGGTTCATTAATCTTTTGGATTGTTTTTTTTTTTTGGTTTCCAACTCATTGATTTCCTCTCTATGTTTTATTATTTCCTTTCTTATGCCTGGGTTGGGCTCCTTTTGTTGGTATTTTTCTAATGTCTTCAGCTGTGTAGTCATGTTATTTATGTGGGCCCTTTCTTGTTTCCTGATGAATGATTGCAGAGCTATAAACTTCCCTGTTAACATGGCTATTGCCGTGTCCCACAAGTTCTTATTTTTGGTGTCTTCATTTTCATTTGTTTCCAGAAATCTTTGGATTTCCTGTTTGATTTCTTCTATGACCCATTTGTTGTTCAGGAGTGAGCTGTTCAGTTTCCAGGTGTTTGGTTTCACTCCCGGTTTCTGTGTACGGTTAACTTCCATTTTCAGTGCATCATGGTCTGAAAAGATAGCTGACACAATTTCTATCTTTTTAATTTTATTGAGGTATGTTTTGTGGCTCAGCATGTGGTCTATCTTGGAGAATGTTCCATGTGCACTAGAGAAAAATGTGTATTCAGCTTTTTTGGCATGAAAAGCCCTGTATGTATCCACTAGCTCTCTTTCTTCCATTTCTCCCTTGAGGGCTAATATTTCCTTGGTGAGTTTCAGTCTTGTTGATCTATCCATAGTTGATAGAGTAGTGTTGAAGTCTCTAACTATTATTGTCCTACTGTTAATGTCTTCTTTGAGGTCTCTTAGCAGTTGTTTTATGTATTTTGCTGGCCCCTCGTTGGGTGCATATATGTTTAGTAGTGTAATTTCTTCCTGGTGTACATACCCCTTAATTAATAAGAAGTGGCCTTCGTTGTCCCTTCTAACCTTTTTCAGCCTGAAGTCTATATTATCTGATACTAATATGGCCACACCAGCCTTTTTGGAGGAGTTGTTTGCATGGAGAATGGTCTTCCAACCTTTGACTCTGAGTCTGTGTTTGTTCTGATTATTCAGATGCGTTTCTTGTAGACAGCAGAATGTTGGGTTCAATTTTTTAATCCATTTTGTCACCCTGTTTCTCTTAATTGGTGCATTTAGTCCATTGACATTGAGAGAGATTATTGTCATTGGATTTTGTGCCATCTTTCTTTTTGTGTTTGTTTTGCTTATGGGTTTGGTCGTATTACAGTAGTCCTTTCAGTCCTTCTTTTAAAGTTGGTTTTGAGTCCATGAAGTTCCCGAGTTGTTGCTTATCCATGAAGTTGTGTATCTTTCCTTCATATCTGAATGTGAGCCTGGCTGATAAAGAATTCTTGGTGAAGCCTGCAGTTCATTGAGCCTTTTCGCAATATCCCACCATTGTTTTCGGGCTCGGAGTGTTTCATCAGAGAAGTCTGCTGTAAATCTTAGAGATGCTCCTTTGTATGTGATTTCCTTCTTTGATCTTGCTGCTTTCAAAATTCTATCCCTATCTATAGTTTTTGTCAGTTTTATTAAGATGTGTCTTGGAGTATTCTTGTTGGGGTTTCTTTTTAGCTGGTATTCTACAGGCCTCTTGGATCTTGAGGCAAGCAATCTTTAGTTCGGGAACTTTTCAACGATTATGGCTTTGACAGTTTCTTCTTCATCAGGGTTTTCTTCTTGCCCTTCTGGGACCCCAATGATCCGTATGTTGTTTCTTCTGGCTTCATCCCGATTGTCTCTTGTTGTCTGTTCGGTAATTGTGAGTCTTTATTCTATCTTCTGGTGTTGTGTAGAGAATCTTTGGAACTCGTCTTCGAGATCACTAATTCTTTCTTCAGTAGCTATTATTCTGCTATGATGGCCTTCCACTGTGTTTTTTTATTTCATTTACCTCATTTTTAATATCTGTCATTTCCCTTTGCATTTTCCTCACTTCTTCTATCATGTCCTCTTGTATTTTATTGATTTTGCATTCCATTGCTTCTTTGAATTCCTTTTGAATCCTTAACAGTTCTTTCCGAAATTCTTTTTCAGATAGGTTATGCAACTCATTGGTATTGCTAGACACATCTGGACCAGTGTCTTCACTCACAGAGCTTGATGGAATTTTGCGTTGCTTTACCATTATGACTATTCTAGGTTGTAACTGTGAGTTCTTGGGTGACTAGATAGTGCAGTATCTAGTAGGTGTCTGGTCTGTTTGCAGAGTTTGGGTTGGTGGCAAGGATGTATATCTTTTTATTTGTATGGAGATGGGCACTGGTGGAGGGACGGGTGCTGAAACACTGTATGACCAAAACCCAAACATGAACTTTTTAATTGTAAAAAAAAAGGAAAAATTACTATATTTTACATATATTCTGAATGAGTCATTAATAAATGACCCAACTTAATTGTTGCATTCTACTGCTAGGTCTACAGTATCATAACACTGTTTTACTATCATAAATGAATAATATAAAAATAAAATTATATTCATTTCATGCATCACTTAATTTAGATAAACTTATGCTTATAAAACAACTGTTAATATTCTTATTCAGCTAAATATAACTTTGTTCACTTAAAGAAAGTAATGCCTTTTTTTTTTTAGTCAGGGCCAAGGCTTTATTAATCACTCTGAGCGATTAATAGTATTTAACGAAGCTTCTGAGCTCAAGTCCCTCACCCGGCTCTGAAAGGTCGCGAGTGGGGGCTCAGGTCACCTGCGCGGCACCCCACCCCAGGCCCGTTTCTTTAGAGTTCCCGTTCAACCACAAATCTCCTTAGAGAAGCCTGAGCCAGCAAGTGTCTGCGGGAGTGAGTCTTGACCTATGCGACCCCACTCCCAGTCTACAGTGGCCGAAGCACAGAGCCAAGCGGCCGTCAGGCTTTATGCACAGACCCGTCCCCTCCATGCCTCTCCCTGGCTCCGCGCGGGACCCACTCGCTTCTTTCCTCCCAAGGCTCCTAGAGGCACGTGACAGTGCTGTCAGCATCAGGCCAGCTCGCCCCCACGGTCCCCAAGCCAGCCCCATTTCAAGAAATGCTGGTCTATGCCTTTTATTTTTCTATGCTGTCATCGATACCATGGTTCCCATTGATGGATGGGTGGTAAATATTGAAAATATCTGCTGAAGGACCAAAGTGATGGTAGAGTGGGTAGATACTTGTGTTGCATGCTGCCTGTCATGATTGATCCCTGGCACCCTATATTGTTCGTTGTAACTCACAAAGACTTATTTTTGAGCCCATAATCAAGAGTAAGGCCTGAG
>JAJIBD010020951.1:32500-150490 GCA_021461705.1 Cryptotis parvus
TTTGTCATTTGTGTTCCTGTTGTTCATTGATTTGCAGGCACCAGTAACATCTCCATTTGTTGGGTATGAGGTTGATTACTGTTACTGTTTTTGGCATATTGAATAGACCATGGGTAGCTTGCCAGGCTCTGCCATGGCTCTGGGTTCATCCCAGGGAATCCAGTCTTTTTCTATGTCAAACCATCAACCATTCACCATCTAGGGCCCATGGGGCAGAGCCGTGGGTGTAGACAAGCCTGTCTCCTGTCTGCCACCTGCTGACATAGCCGGGCACTGTAGCCACACCTGCAGCACCTCGAGGGGCAGATATTATTAAAATACAAAGTATTAAATGATTGCATCATAATTCTTTCCTCTAACTACTCATCGCCGTATAGCAATCACATTATTTAGGATTTTACTCATAAAATTAGCAGCTTCAACTGTCCTATTGGTACTATTGGTAAAACTCCCAAAGAAATCTAAGCTAATCATAAAAACAACTCTGTAATTCACCAAGAATTTTTATAAAAATTAACCTTTTTGGAAGTAAAAAGGCCTTATTTAGAAATTTTGAAAATGGGTGAGGGAGAGTTGGGGGTAGGAGAAAGAGAGATTATAACTTGATCAAGAGAGGATGGAGACCTCACCAGAGAGGAGAAGGAGTTCCAATACATATCCTGGCATTACATAAAAGTATGAACATCAAATCTCAAGAGCAGTCATGTGGATGACATGTGCTCAGGCATCTATGTGATTGGGAGCAACACATGAGCACATGCAGCGCATGGGCTCAGGTATCACATGTTCCTTCATGAAAATTTGTTCCATCTATCTTCACAGAAACTCATTAAAGAGTGATAGTCATGGAACCAGAGAGAGAGTGTAGCTGGTAGGCAACTACCTTGAATGCAACTGATTCTGATTTGATCCCAGCAAATTATATCATCCTTTGAACGCTACAAGGAGAGATATTAAATAAAGAAATAAGTCTGATATAGTCAGGCATGGTCCAAAAAATCAAACAAAAGCAAGTTAGGTATGTATTACTTCTAATTTATGACACTATACTTAGGCTTCGATAGATAAAAGTCTTGCTCAAATATGTCATTTATTAGCTAAACATTAATTTGGAGTTCATAAACTGCAGCTCTAATATCAGCATATATCTTTTACCTTAGTATACTTCTAACAACTGGCATTACCATTTTCAGTGCATCAGCATTGCAATAGAAACAATTTTGATTTTACTAGCAAAGAAAGTTATCACTATTTGTAGAGAGCATTAAAAGCAGGTGAGCTGGAGGAAGAAGCCGATCTTCATCATCCAAATTTCTTTTCTGATTATATAGTGTATCTTGAGAGTAATTGGGGTCTCTGGAACTAGTTCATTTTTCATGAACATAGTTTAGTTGATATTCAGCTGTAGACAGATCTTTCCAAATTCTCAGTCAAATATGTACCAGCATTTGTGCAACTTGGCTGTTTAGTGTTATTAGAACGATGTCATCAGCAAAGCAGAAGTAGTGTAGTTGCTGACCATCTATCTTCACTCCCATTCTTTCCCATTCTAATTGTTGCATGATGTTCTTAAGGGTGGCGCTGAAGAGTTTAGGTGAAATGGTATCACCCTGTCAAACCCCTCTTTTGACATCAATAATCACTTCTTTGTAGAATGGTGATATCCTGGTGGTGAATCCGTAATACAGCTCACGAAGGATCTTGATGTATTGGGATTGAACTCCCTGTTTGGCTAGGGATTCGATGACTGCTTCAGTCTCCACAGAATCAAAGGCTTTCTGTAAATCAATGAACGTGAGACAGAGTGGCATCTTGAACTCCCTATAAACCTCAATGAGCTTGGTTACCATGTGATATGGTCGATTGTGCTGAATCCTTTTCAGAAGCCAGCTTGCTGGCATGACTGTCTTTCATCTTATGTTCAGAAAATCCTGTTCAGGATGACTCATGTAAACAGCTTGTAGATGACAGACAACAGGCAGGTGGGGCAATAGTTGCCAATGTTGTGGACGTCTCCCTCTCAATGGAACAAACATCTTTGAATGCAGCAGTTATGTGTACCTAGGTCGAGAACTCAACATGATGAACGACCTAAAACATGAGCTGCGCAGGAGGAAGAGAGCAGCATGGAATGCTTTCAAGAGCATCGGAGAAATTGCTAAAAAGACAAAGAACCTCCAGCTCTGGGCACATCTCTTCAACTCCACCATTATCCCTGCATTAACATATGCCTCAGAGACTTGGACCCTACGAAAGCAGGATGAGAATGCTATTTGGGTCTCCCAAAGTGGAATCGAAAGAGCTATGCTTGGAATATGATGCCTCATTCAATGAAAGAAAGAATCTGGAGCTCTGACCTCCATCACTGTTCCATAGTCAGGGACACTGTCTCATTTGCCAAGGCATCAAAAATCAAATGGGCTGGACATGTAGTGTGATTTGGAGATGACCGCTAGAGTAGAGCCGTCACCGACTATATCCCACAGGATGTCAAAAGATCACATGGCCGCCCACCTACAAGATAGTCAGACTTCTTCGTCAAGACCCTGATCAAACATTTTGAGGCTCTTCGTATTCCTGAAGCAAGCAGATGCTATTGGGCTACATTGGCATATGATAGGGTCAAATGGAAATGTTACAGGTGTCTGCTTTAGCAAATCGATGAATAACGGCATGTCAAGTGGGGCCGGGGGCGATAGCCCAGCGGGTAGGGCATTTGCCTTGCATGCAGCCGGCCCATGCCGGCCGGGGTTCGATCCCGGCATCCCATATGGTCCCCGAGCACCGCCAGGAGTAATTCCTGAGTGCAGAGCCAGGAGTAACCCCTGAGCATCGCCAGTGTGACCCAAAAAGCAAAAATAAAAATAAAAATAACGGCATGTCAAGTGATCAGGTGATAGTATATCTTAAATCTATCAGAATAAAAAATAGTGAGAAGAAAAGCACATTATACCTCAATTTTTAGTGCAGCATTGTCTATCTGTTGACCTCATTCTCACCATATGGATACATTACTGGTGCCCATTCAAGCAAATTGATGCACAATGGGAAGACAAGTGTAGTGATACAAATGATCATCATTACCATTTTTTCTACAAAATTTTGCTTGGTATTGTTTTTTTGAGGGGGTGTGTTTTACTGTTCCTGGTCAGAAACTTATTGACCATATGGGATAGCAGCTCTAAGTGAGGACACAAAGTCGGTATGTTGCTGAGGTTCTGGAATACAGGGAATTGCTGACCTTGTCTGATGGTGCTCAGGGTCATCCAGAATGCACACAGTAATACTCACAAGGACCATGTGGTGCTGGGATTGCACTGGGGTGTGTCAGGGAATCGCCGCCAGGGTCCCCGACAGTGCCGGGAAGCGAGTTCCCTTCTACCTCCGGGCCGGTGGGGAATGCATGAAGATTCAGGAATCCGATGCAGTTTTAAAAGGCTTTACTTATCACAGGTTCAGGCATACAAGTCAGCAATAGGAGAAACCCTGTGCTTAGGATTCCCAGCTAGAACCCCAGACAAGTGTAGACCAAGATGGCGGCCACCACATGTTAAGGCCCTGTAAAAAGGAGAAAAAGACAAAACTCCCAAGAAGGGTGCAAACTCACAAAGCGAAAGCCCAAAAAAGAGAGAAAGAGAGAGAGGAAGCAGACTGGTTTTATACCCCTGCAACTCAGACCTCCAACTATTATGGGAAGCAGGAAGGGTTAAATGCCCTTAGGAAATTTCTCCCAGCACCTCACCTAGGCTCTATTACATGCTAATGTTTTGAGCCAAGATCTGCCTGGAAATGCCCTTATAGGGTAGAGAAGGGGGTTTCTGAGATGGCATGTCTCTGTACCAATGACTAATACTAATGGCAGTTAAATAATTCTTCAAGCCTTCACAAGTCTCGTCTACTTCACGGTAGTTTTGTATTTCAGTTGCCTTTGAGTTATCAGGGAGCCATGCTTGCTTGCTTGGAGGCAAACAGCATTTCTCTCTGGGCTAATTACTTAGAGATCCAACGTGGCCAGGCAAATATGCTGGTAAGATCTAGCTAGTCCCACGATGATTGTGGTAGCATGAGAGAATATTTATACCAGCTAGTACAGAATACATGGTCAGATAAATTGCCACATTTAGACTATCCTCTTATCTATGAAGTGATTTGCAGGAGGCAATCCAGAGCAGATGCAGAGGCTCTTAGAGGAGTCCTGCAACAGGGTGACCTTCAGGTGAGGCATGCACCTTAGTTTCTCTTCCAGATCTCTGGTTCTACAGAGAACATATAGCTACATATATCTTTATTTTCTATCTTGATGGATATTTCTTGAGACAGATACTAAAAATATACGCTCTATCATTGTTCACTAATACACTGTTCCTAAGGACATACTTGATTTAGATAACATTTTTTCCATTAATATTTTTCAAAATATTTTATTATACCACCATGAGATATACAATTACAAAGATGTTCATAAGATGTTCATATTTGGGTTTCTGCCATACAGTGTTCCAGCACCCATCCCTCCACCAGAGCCCATTTACCACCACCAATGTCCCGGATTCCCTCCCCCCCCCCCCCTAGACTAACTCCATGGAAGGTTCTTTATTTCTTTAGCTTTCTCTCTCTCTTACTCTCTTCCTTCCCTTCCACATTGTTGATTACAATACATACATTAAGAGGTTGTCGTGAATATCTTTTTGCCTGAATTCAATGCTCAGTTCTAGGTTGGTATTAACGCTTTCGACAATTATTAGCACACTTCCATTCTATATCGTATATAGCCTCTGACTCACACACATTTGTGAAAATTTCCACATTTGACAAGATTGATTTTTTCTTATAAATTTCTACCAGTGTCTTGTATATCTTTGATATTAACCCCTTATCAGATGGGTATTAGGTAAATATTCTTTCCCATTCTGTGGCCTGTCTATATCTTGGTCACCATTTCTTTTGAGAAGAAAAGCTTCTTTCCAGAAGCTTTTTAGTTTCACGTAGTTGCATATTTTTATCTTAGTTTCCTCTTGCTTTGTCAGTGGTGTTTTGTCTTTGGAGATGCCTTGAGCTTTGGTTCGTATAGCATTTTGCCTATGTTATCTTTGATGTATCTTATAGACAATATCTCATGTTGAGATCTTTAATCCATTTTGATTTGACTTTGCATGGCCTTAGAAGGAGGTATAAGGTCATTTTTTTACATGTAGGTGCACAGTTTTTGTGGTTTAACTAAGAGTGTAAATAATTTGTGCTAAGAATACTACTAAACATTGCTTCAATAAATAAAAGAGGACATGAGAAAATGGAGACATATTTCCTGCTTATGGATTGGGAAAATTAGTATTGTCATAATGGTACTACTCCCTAGAGCTCTATATAGATCCAATACAGTCCCTATAAGGATACCCATAACATTCTTCAAAGAATTGACCAAATATGCCTGAGATTTGTATAGAATAATAAATCCCCACGAATAGCTAAAGCAAATCTTGGGGCAAAGATGATGGGAGGTATCACCTTCCTCAACTTCAAACTGTACAACAAGGCAATAGTAATTAAAAGGGTATAGTATTGGACTAGAGACAGACCTGTATACCTATGAAATAGAAATTAATATCCTGACACACACTCTAAAATACATGATCACTTAATCTTTGATAAAGATTATCCAAAAAATGACTTTATATGGGAAGATAATTTTCCATATAAGACACAAAATTAGATGAAAGCTACAAAATAATTGAAAAATTAATTAAACTTTTATAAAAGATGAAAATAATTTCATTGTTGAGAGGGTTAATTAAATAACTGCAATAAAATATAAAAACTATATCACATATTATAACTTAACAATACATTGCATAGTGAGTGGCATAATTTAAGTTTTATAATATAATTCACTTAATAATCATTAAATAAAGCATAGATTGATGTATGTTTAGTAGATTGAAAAAAAAAGATTATAAGCAGCATCGAAATACAGTTCAGACCTGAGAGGTATTGGTGGAATGCTCAGTGTGCTGTGCTGAGATGCCGCTCAGGGAAGCCAAAGCATAGCAAACACAGGTCTATGTCTGGGATTTTTTATTTCCTGGACATGTGCTCTGTTAGTCGTTTTATACCAATTCAATGGGGTTTGTGTTGGTCAAAGGGGTCCCAGCTAAGCGGTCCACAAGACACTCAGGCAGCAGCATGCTGCTGTGACTATATCAAAGGACAGTGGAAAAAATCATATAACAAGTTAATATACTTATTCTAAGGGCTCAGTAGAACAAGCAATTTCTCGAGAATTAATGTTACTTTAAGGTACTTATAGACCTCATAAACAAAACAGAACCTGAATTACATATATTATAGGTTAATTCTTAATATGGAAGAAGTAAACCCAATATAGCTATTATTGAATGTATCAATTAGTACTTTTAATACCAAACCGAATAACCAAATGAAAGGCCAATGAGCAATCAAAAAACTTGAACAAAACTACTACAAACTATACACAAAGACCATATACTAGTTTCTCTCACAAAGAGAAATTAGTAACTAACAAGAGTTGATATACAGTATTTTCCAATGCTCATTAAATAATTGAAAAAATAGACCATAACTTATGATACGAAGGAAATAGCAATAGATAATCAAAGACTTAATCTTATTATTATCATTTTATTTCTCATAATAATCTAATAAAATAAACATTATAAATCAGCTTAATAAGTTAAAAAGAATACAAATTAGTATATAATATTATTTACTTTGCACAGTTTTATGTTTATTTATTTATTTATTTATTTTTTAACATTTTATTATGCCACCATGAGATATACAATTACAACATTGTTCACGCTTGGGGGTTTCGGTCACACAGTGTTCCAGCACCCCGCCCTCCACCAGTGCCCCTCAGCCACCACCCATGTCCCCAATTCCCTCCCCCCTCCCACATCCTGTCTAAATGGCAGGTTCTTTATCTCCTCTCCTCTCCCTCTCTCTCTCCTCCTTCTCCCACACATTGTGGGTTGCACTACGTACACTTAGAAGCCATCATTTGCATTTTTTGTCTGTATTTAATGCTCAGTTCTATGTTAGTATCAGAACTTTAGACATTTATTCACACATGTTCCCTTCACTATCTAAACTAACCTCTGACTCCCACACGCTTGTGGTAATTTCCACTTTCGGTAAGATCACCTAGTATATTTATGTCATGCAAATAAATGCAGTCATTCTATGTCTCTCTCTTTCCTTCTGACTAATTTCACTCAACATGATTCTTTCCATATCCATCCATTTATAGCAAAATTTCATAACTTCATTTTTTCTGACAGCTGCATAGTATTCCATTGTGTAGATGTACCACAGTTTCTTTATCCAGTCATCAGTTCTCGGGCATACTGGTTGTTTCCAGGTTCTGGCTATTGTGAATAGTGCTGCTATGAAAATAAAAGTGCGGATTGTGTTTCCGCTGTGCGTTTTGGCTTTCCAGGGTATATTCCCAGGAGCGGTATGGCTGGGTCAAAGGGGAGCTCAATTTCTAGTCTTTGGAGGAATGTCCATATTGTTTTCCAGAAAGGTTGTACAAGTCGACATTCCCACCAACAGTGTATGAGAGTCCCCTTTTCCCCACATCCACGCCAGCACTTGTTGCTTTTACCCTTTTGGATATGGGCCACTCTCTGTGGTGTGAGGTGATATCTCATTGTTGTTTTGATTTGCATCTCTCTGATGATTAGTGATGATGAGCATTTTTTCATATGCCTTTTGGCAATTTGGATTTCTTCCTTGTCAAAGTTTCTATTCATCTCCTCTCCCCATTTTCTAATGGGGTTGGCTGTTTTTTTCTTATATAGCTGTACCAGTGCCTGATATATCCTGGATATTAACCCCTTATCAGATGGGTATTGGGTGAATATTCTTTCCCATCCTGTGGACTGTCTTTCTATCTTGGTCACTGTTTCTTTCGAGGTGCAGAAGCTCTTCAGTTTCACGTAGTCCCATATATTTATATTTTCTTCTAGTTGCTTTGTTAATGGTGTTTCACCTTTGAAGATGTCTTTAGCATCGATGTCGTGGAGGGTTTTTCCTATATTTTCTTCAACGTACTTTATGGATTCAGGTCTGACATTGAGATCTTTAATCCATTTTGAACTGATTTTTGTGCAAGGTGTTAGACACAGGTCCAAATTCATTTTTTTACATGTAGCTGTCCAGTTTTCCCAGCACCACTTGTTGAAGAGGCTTTCCTTACTCCAGTTTGGGCTCTTTGCACCTTTATCAAAGATTAACTGATCATGTCTTTGAGCGTGGGTGTCAGGATACTCAACTCTATTCCATAGGTCCACCGGTCTGTTTTTATTCCAGTACCACGCTGTTTTAATTACTGGTGCTTTGTAGTACAGTTTGAGGTTGGGAAACGTGATGCCTCCCATCTTCTTCTTCCCAAGGATTGCTTTAGCTATCCGTGGGGGTTTATTATTCCATACGAATTTCAGAAGTGTTTGGTCAATTTCTTTAAAGAATGTCATGGGAATCCTTATAGGAACCGCATTGAATCTGTACAAAGCTCTAGGGAGTATTACCATCTTAACAATGTTAATTCTCCCCATCCATGAGCAGGGAATGTGTTTCCATTTCCTCGTGTCCTCTTTTATTTCTTGAAGCAGTGTCTTGTAGTTCTCTTTGTATAGGTCCTTTACATACTTGGTTAAGCTGATACCTAGGTATTTGATTTTCTGTGGCACAATTGTGAATGGAATCGATTTCTTAATGTCCCTTTCTTCTCTTTTGTTATTTGTGTATAGGAAAGCCACCGACTTTTGGGTATTGATTTTGTACCCTGCCACTATACTATACCTATCTATTGTTTCTAAGAGTTTTTGGGTCGAGAGTTTAGGGTTCTCTAGGTATAATATCATGTCATCTGCAAATAATGATAGCTTGATTTCTTCCTTGCATATCTGGGTGCCCTTAATGTCCTTTTCTTCTCTGATTGCTATGGCAAGTACCTCCAGTACTATATTGAATAAAAGAGGTGAGAGAGGGCAACCTTGTCTTGTTCCTGATCTTAAGGAGAAGGCTTTCAATTTTTCCCCATTGAGAATGATACTCGCTGTGGGCTTTTGGTCGATGGCTTTGACTATCTTAAGGAAACTTCCTTCAATTCCCATTTTCTGGAGGGTTTTAATCATGAATGGGTGCTGCATCTTGTCAAATGCTTTTTCTGCATCTATCGATAGGACGATATGGTTTTTATTTTTTCTCTTATTGATGGGATGTATTATGTTGATTGATTTGCGAATGTTGAACCATCCTTGCATTCCCGGGATGAATCCTACTTGGTCATGATGTATGATCTTTTTGATGAGTCTTTGGATTCTGTTTGCTAGTATTTTGTTGAAGATCTTTGCATCTGTGTTCATCAAGGAGATTGGTCTGTAATTTTCCTTGGGTATCCCAGTTTGCACAACCGTTGCCAAAGGAGGTGTCGCCCTGACAGTCAGTTACTATCCCCACATCCACTGATGTTTTCAGGTTCCCTTCACTTGGCCGAGGGACGTGGATTACTGGCTTAGCCATTGTGGTGGTTGTACCTTATATCACACCATCGTTTTTGTTGTTTGTATTTGGAGGGCAACCCCCCACTCCATGAGGACTTCCAATTTCCACATCCGGACTTCCCCCTCGTCAGAACTCCACCCAGCAGACCAGCCTATCACAGTTTGGCTCGCGCGGCCCTATGCGGCTGCGCGGTTCATCAATAAATGCTAGATTTTTAGATGACTACAAGAGTATGCTACCCGCAAGGCAGAGCCTGGCAAGCTACCCGTGTAGTATTTGATATGCCAAATACCAGTAACAATTATAGACCTCATTCCCATGACCTGATGGAATGGTTTGCGGCTCTTTATGTTTCTGGAGCAAGCAGGTGCCCTTGGGCTCTACTTGCATGAGACAGGTCATATGGAGATGTTATTGGTGCCCGCTCAAGCAAATCGATGATGAATGGGAAGACAGTGATACAGTATTGTCTCTCCCTGCTTTGGGTATCAGGGTGATATGCGCCTTGTAGAAGCTGTTTGGGAGTGTTTCTGTTTCTTCAATTTCCTGGAAGAGCTTGAACAGGACTGGCATTAGGTCCTCCTTAAAGGTTTGGTAGAATTCGCCAGTGAATCCATCTGGACCTGGGCTTTTGTGTTTGGGCAGACTTTTAATTACTGTTTCAATTTCCCCGATGGTGATAGGCTTATTTAGGTATAGAAGGTCTTCTTGTTTCAATCGTGGGAGGTTATAGGACTTTAGGAATTTATCCATTTCTTCTAGGTTCTCATGTTTTGTGGCATACAGGTTCTCAAAATAACCTGTGATGATCTTTTGTATTTCTGTTTTTTCTGTTGTGATGTCACCATTTTCATTTCTGATTCTGTTTATTTCGGTTCTCTCTTTCCCTGTCCTTACAAGTCTTGCCAGTGGCTTGTCGATCTTGTTTAATTTTTCAAAAAACCAGCTCTTGGTTTCATTAATCTTTCGGATTGTTTTTTTGGTTTCCAGGTCGTTGATTTCCTCCCTAAGTTTCACTATTTCCTTCCTTCTGCCTGGGTTGGGCTTCCCTTGTTTGTCTATTTCTAATATTTTCAGCTGTGAGGTCAGGTTATTTATATGGGCCCTTTCTTCTTTTCTGATGAATGCTTGCAGAGCTATGAACTTTCCTCTTAACACAGCTTTTGCTGTGTTCCACAAGTTCTGATAGTTGGTATCTTCATTGTCATTTGTTTCTAAGAATCTTTTGATTTCCTGTTTGATTTCTTCTCTGACCCATTTGTTGTTCAGCAGTGAGCTGTTTAGTTTCCAGGTGTTTGGTTTAGCTCCCTGCTTCTGTGTATGGTTCACTACTATTTTCAGTGCATCGTGATCTGAAAAGATAGTCGACACAATTTCAATCTTTTTTATTTTATTGAGGTATGCTTTGTGGCTCAGTATATGGTCTCTCTTGGAGTATGTTCCATGTGCACTGGAAAAAAGTGTATTCTGCTTTTTTGGGATGAAAAGCCCTGTATATATCAACCAGCTCTCTTTCTTCTATTTCTTCCTTCAGGTCCAGTATTTCCCTGGTGAGTTTCAGCCTCGTCGATCTATCCATAGTTGATAAGGCAGTGTTGAAGTCTCCGACTATTATTGTGCTACTGTTAATGTCTTCTTTGAGGTCTATTAATAGTCGTTTTAAGTATTTTGCTGACCCCTCGTTTGGGGCATATATGTTTAGCACTGTGATTTCTTCCTGGTATACATACCCCTTAATTATTAAGAAATGGCCTTCATTGTCCCTTTTGACCTTTTCCAGCCTGAAATCTATATTGTCAGATACGAGTATGGCCACACCCGCCTTTTTGGAGGGGTTGTTTGCGTGGAGAATGGTCTTCCAGCCTTTGACTTTGAGTCTGTCTTTGCTCTGGTTATTCAGATGTGTTTCTTGTAGGCAGCAGAATGTTGGATTCAGTTTTTTAATCCATTTTGCCACCCTGTGTCTCTTAATTGGTGCATTTAGACCGTTGAGGTTGAGCGAGATTATTGTCATTGGATTTTGTGCCATCTTTCTGTTTAACCTTGTTGTGGTTTTGGGTTGTCTTATTTTACAATAGACCCTTCAATCCTTCTTTTAGAGTTGGTTTTGAGTCTATGAATTTCTTGAGTTGTTGTTTATCCATGAAGTTGTGTATCTTTCCTTCGCATCTGAAAGTAAGTCTAGCTGGTAAAGAATTCTTGGTGAGGCCTGGAGTTCATTGAGTCTTTTCACTATATCCCACCATTGTTTTCGGGCTTGGAGTGTTTCATCTAGAAGTCTCAGGGATGCTCCTTTGTATGGGATTTCCTTCTTTGATCTTGCTGCTTTCAGTATTCTATCTCTATCGTTTTTGTCATTTTAATAAGGAATGTCTTGGAGTATTCTTATTGGGGTTTCTTTTTAGCTGGTATCCTTCGGACCTCCTGTATCTGGGAGCATGCTTTCTTCAGTTCGGGAAACTTGTCAGCAATGATGGCTTTGACAGTATCTTCTTCATCAGGGTTTTCTTCTTGACCTTGTTGCACCCCAATGGGTTCATCCCGATTTTCTCTGGTAGTCTGTTCGTTGATTGTGAGTCTTTCTTCCATCTTCTGGTGTTGTCTACAGAATCTCTGAACCTCGTCTTCGAGATCACTAATTATTTCTTCAGTAGCTGTTACTCTGCTTTGGAGGCCTTCTCCTGTGTTTTTCAGTTCACTTACCTCATTTTTAATATCTGTCATTTCTGCTTGTACTTTGGTCTGAAATTTACTCAATTCTGCTCTCATTTCCTCCTGTACTTTACTGAGTTTGTATTCCATTGTTTCTTTTATTTCCTTGTACATCTTTAACAGTTGCTTACAAAATTCCTTTTCAGAGAGGTTATATAGCTCATCGTTATTGCTGGACTCATCGGTATTAATAACTTCAATCGTAGAGCTTGAAGGACTTTTGCGCTGCTTTACCATAATGACTATCGTAGGTTGAAAATGAGTGTTCTGGGTGACTAGTAAGTAAAGTTAGTAGGTGACTGAATTACTTTGCAGCTAGGGGCGTATAGCAAAGAGTGTAGGGGACAATGCTCAGTGTTATGTCAGGTAGATAGAATATAATTTGCGTGGACGCACTAGCGTCCGCACGGTTTTGAATTTTGAGGTGTCTGTGGGTGGTTCCGGTGTCAGGGGGTCAGGGTGGAGGTCTTGCAGTGGGAGTTCCTGCGCCGATGGGTGGGGGGTGGGTCCCGTCCTCAAAGATGGCGCAGTTTCTCCTGGATCCCAGTGGTCAGGGGCTGCCGCTGCGGGGAATGCACCTGGTGGGAAGAGCGCAGGGATCTGCTGGGCGTCGGGGCTGGATGGCGCCAGAGGGAGTTCCTGCGCCGATGGGTGGGGGGTGGGTCCCCTCCTCAAAGCTGGAGCAGTTTCTCCTGGAGCCCAGTGGTCAGGGGCTGCCGCCGCGGGAATGCACCTGGTGGGAAGAGCGCAGGGATCTGCTGAGCGTCGGGGCTGGATGGCGTCAGAGGGAGTTCCTGCGCCGATGGGTGGGGGTGGGTCCCCTCCTCAAAGCTGGAGCAGTTTCTCCTGGAGCCCAGTGGTCAGGGGCTGCCGCCGCGGGAATGCACCTGGTGGGAAGAGCGCAGGGATCTGCTGGGCGTCGGGGCTGGATGGCGTCAGAGGGAGTTCCTGCGCCGATGGGTGGGGGTGGGTCCCCTCCTCAAAGCTGGAGCAGTTTCTTCTGGAGCCCAGTGGTCAGGGGCTGCTGCCGGAACGCACCTGGTGGGAAGAGCCCAGTTTTATATTTAAATATACTATTACAAATTGCTAAGAGCAAGTAAAAATTTTTTAATGAATATTGATAATGCTTTCAATATAATAAAGCAAATATCAATCTCTCTGTAAATGGAAACATATAGTTAATTTTACATCTATAGCATACTTAGCTCATCTGGTGATGTTAAAGGTGTTGTACAAAATGTCAGGGGATGATATGAAAGAACCTTGCCAATTTTTAATATTATTTCTTACTTATGTAGTCATATTTAATTATCAGGACAGACTAACAGAGACTGAAAAACCATCACAATCATGTAAAACCAAAAAAAAATTGTGACTGCTTGTAATGCAAAGTCTTTAATATAATCATGTAACAGGAAAACTTTAAGTTAAAACTAGGAAGTTTTAGTAAGCAACAGAGTCTATGTAATAAAAATATTCTAATTTATTTACTGTATGGTGTTACTAAAGTCATGGTCTTTTTACTGAACTGAGGTGCAAAATTAGTGGACTTTTACTTGAGGCTGCCAAGTTGTTGGGGATGGGTTACCTCCCCTCACCCACCTCCCTATTCTTTCAGGAGACTCAACAGTCACATTCATACCCCACAGCTACGTCCAAGTTAAAAATTTAACTTCAAATTTATCAACTTGTTAAAATGTTTGAAATTCTGAAGTTCATGGCTGCATTTGTGCCCATGTGATATCTGTCATACTGACATACCAAGCAGCACACCAAGGTTAATGGATGTAAAGTAGAAGGCGAACCAACAACAAAATACATGGACACACAATGCCTGTCCTGTGATATTTCAATAATGTCTTATACAAGGGCTTAATAGCTCCATGGTGAGATTGAACAGTCTTCATGAACTTTGTACTGAGAAAACATTCCATAATCATCTTCAGCAAATTACCTATAAGAAGTTAGATAAACTTGAGGGTCTGCTAGGGCAGGCTAAGAGGTGGCTGGGAAAGTTGAAAACAGTGGTGGTGGGAAGTTGCAGTGGTGGGACAGGGATTGAATACTGAATGGCTGTAACAAATCGACAGGAACAGCTGTGTTAAAAAGTCACAGGTGTTCCTTGTCAGCAGTTCGGATTCCAAATCCAGAGACTCCAAGTCTGCCCCTTGGTGCTTGGCTTCTGCCCGCTCCTGCTTCCTGCTTCTTGGCTCACTGGTTCCAGAGCTCGTTGTTTTTCATTCTCTCTCTAGCTTTTTTCCCTGTTAGGATATTTCTATGAAAAGTTCTTGCCACCACACACTTATACCCTGTTTAAGTTATTACAGCACAATTGTAAGAAAAACAATTTGGGGCATGAGAGACAGTTCGGGACTGAGGCACCTGGCTCTTCAATGGCTTTTCCCAATTAATCTCCAGCGACCTTAGCCCCCAGATCGTCACTGGCCTTGACCCAGTCACCAGGTGATCACCAGTCCTGGTCCCCCACAAAGCTTACCCTTCTGGTCACAGTGTTCCTTGGAGAGGCACAGTCATGTAGCTCTCCTGAGGGGTCACTTGCACAGGACAGGTCTCAGGCTTCTCATCTGGCAAAAGAAGGAAACTGGGGTTTTCTTTCTCCCTAACAAGAGCCTTTGGCTAGGGTCTAGAGCAGAGTGATGACAACAGGTCAATCCTGGCTCAGTCCCTGCACCTCTTGGTCGCCGGGGCTTTGCCAGGAGTAACCCCTGAGGACAGATCAGGAGTAGACCTTGAAATCTTTGGGGTGTGGACCCCTTAACCCCACATATGTGTTTGGATACAGTTTAATTATTAAAATTTCCTGGTGAATTTCATTAGCAAGTTCAGAGTTTTCGATAGCAAGTGACATCCTTCCCTAGGTCTCTCTGGTATTCTGGGTGTCTCTCTATTTTTTTGCTTTTTTACTTTTTGGGTCATGACCAGCGATGCTCAGGGGTTACTCCTGGCTCTTCACTCACAAACTACTCCTGGTGGTGTTTGGGGGACCATATGGGATGCCGGGGATTGAACCCGGGTTGGCCGCATGCAAGGCAATGTCCTACCCCCTGTGCTATTGCTCCAGCCCCTCTGGGTGTCTCTTTAATGCATCCTTCCCTGCTTCTATTGGTGTCTGTTTAATACCTGATGAGGAATGGAGGAAAATTTTTCCAAAATGATTCACCAATCAGTTGGCTACGTGGTTCATCAATAAATACTCGAGTTTTGAGGTGATTACAAGAGTATCCCACCCACATGGCAGAGCCTGGCAAGCTACCTGTGTCGTATTTGACATGCCAAATACAAGTCACAATTTTAGACCTCTTTCCCAAGACTTGATGGACTGGTTTGAGGCTCTTTATGTTCCTGGAATGGGCAGACGTCCTTGGGCTATCTCACATGTGACAGGATGTATTGAGATGTTGCTGTTGCCCGCTCAAGCAAATCGATGATCTTTGGGAAGACAGTGACAGTGATACAGTGATATTTAGTTTATTAGCTGGCACTATATATGGGTCTTTATACCCACCCTACAGCAGTCTTTTTCAAGTCCAACCCAGGTATGCCTGATCCAGAGACTCACATACATGGGGCAGAGCTGCTACCAGCTCTCCCTGTGCCCAGCTGATAACGAGGCACCCAGGTGGAAAGGTGGTTTCTAGCCCTGACTGCCACCCTAGCAAGAAGCAAGAGGAACTTCCATACCATGAGGGCCACCATTTTCCACATCTGGACTCCCCACTCGTCAGAGCTCCACCCAGCAGAAGAGCTGATCACAAGCCTGGCTCACACAAAGGCTTTGCGACCATGTGATTCCTCAGTAAATGCACGAGATGAGAGGCGACTACAAGAGTATCCCACCCTTGTAATCCACAATGTAGAAGGGAAGGAAGAGACTAAGATAAAGAGAGAGAGAGAAAGAGGAAGAAATAAAGAACCTGCCATAGAGACAGGCTAGAGGAGTGGGGGAGGAAATCAGGGACCTTGGTGGTGGGAAATGGGCACTGGTGGAGGGATGGATTCTGGAACACTGTATGACCAAAACCCAAATATGAACATCTTATGAACATCTTTGCAATTGTATATCTCATGGCGGTAAAATAAAATATTAAAAAAGCATCCAACCCACATTACAGAGCCTGGCAATCTACCCATGTCGTATTTGATATGCCAAATAATAGTAACAATTATAGACCTCATTCCCATGACCTGATGGAATGTTTTTTTTTTTTTTTTGCTTTTTGGGTCACACCCGGCGATGCTCAGGGGTTACTCCTGGCTCTGCACTCAGGAATCACTCCTGGCGGTGCTCGGGGGACCATATGGGATGCCGGGGATCGAACCCCCTGCCGGCATGGGCCTGCCGCGTGCAAGGCAAACACCCTACCCGCTGGTCTATCTCTCCGGCCCTGATGGAATGGTTTGAGGCTCTTTATATTCCTGGAGTGAGCAGATGCCCTTGGGCTACACTAACATGTTACTGGATGTATGAAGATTGAGCAAATCGATCTGGTGCCTTATCAAGCAAATCATTGAACCACAGGAAGACAAGTGATACAAGTGATATTAGGGTCAGATATTAATTATAAATTGGTCGATTAGATAGGAACACTATATATTGCCTTCTGGTGAAAATATTCTCCTTTGACTCTCAAAATTTCTTTGGACTTTTTAGGGAAATATCTTACCATATATTGTAAAAGCTAATACACTTGTTTCAATTAGAGTTTTGGTTTTATGTACACTCATAGTGCTATTGTAACATTCACGATCACGATCACGATCTTCCCGTTGATCATCTATTTGCTAGAGCGGGCACCAGTAATATCTCCACATGTCCTGTCTCATGCCAGTAGAGGCAGGGGCATCGGCTTGCTACAGGACCATAAAGAGCCTCAAACCATTATATTAGGTCATGGGAATGACCTAATATAATTGTTACTGGAATTTGGCATATCAAATACAACACGAGAAGCTTGCCAGGCTTGCTGAGCGGGAGGCAAACTCTTTTAAACACCTCCAAGTAAAGCATTTATTGATGAACCGTGTGGCCGCTTGTGGCCGCACAGGCTGGGCTGTGATGGGCTGGTCTTCTGGGTGGAGTTCTGACGAGAGGGAAGTCCAAATGTGGAAAATGGCGGCACCCGTGGAGTGACGGGGGTGGTCTGGCTTGTTGTGAGGCTCTACCGAGGTGGTGGGCCAGGGCTAGAATCTGCCATGCCTACCGACTGCCTCATGAATGGCTGTGCACAGGGAGAGCAAGGAACAGCTCTACCCCATATCTGAGAGTCTCTGGACCAGCATACCTTGGCCGGATTGAGGAAAAAGCTGCTGCAGGGTGGGTGTCGATGATCCGGGCTGTGATGGGCTGGTCTGCTGGGTGGAGTTCTGATGAGAGGGAAGTCCAAATGTGGAAAATGGCGGCCCCTGTGGAGTGAGTGGGGGGGTGGTCTGGCTTGTTGTGAGGCTCTGCCAAGGTGGTGGGCCAGGGCTAGAACCCGCCATGCCTCCCGACTGCCTCATGAAAGGCTGTGCACAAGGAGAGCAAGGAACAGCTTTGCCCCATGTCTGAGAGTCTCTGGATTATTGTAACATTAGAAGATAAAACTTATAATCCATAAACTGAGTTGTAGCAGTATTATGAGTCCAGTTACATAAAAAGCTTATTCTGGATTCAATTAATGTTAATTTTCATGTTATTTTTCATGCTACAGTTTAATCATTTATTTTGAAAAAGATACAAGCTATTAGATTGGTTTTTAAGAGGAAATTTTACAGAATAATCTATAGAATTACTAGTTTCAAAATAAGATTTTAATTTCTAAACTTCCATTCTTAAGAAGCAAATGATACATTATTTGATGTTTTAGCTTTTTAGGTTTTTTTAGTGTTTTTCACTTGGCATAAACTTCAAGGTATCTGGTTACAATTTTATTATCATGTGACACAGGACACTATCTGTATATATATCTTAAAATAATTTCACATATACAAGGTTCTTTCTGGAAATGGAAAATGAAGACTAGTACTAAATCATAGTATATGATATATATTAATTATGCCTTAATATTTTAATATGATAATTAATATGGTTCATTGTAACCAGTAGAGAAATACTTTTAAGTGTGAATGTAGGTATTTATTGCACTAACTCCCATATACTTCTTCTTTCTTTAGGCTGTGCTTTGGAGGTATAAATTTTCTCAACTTAAAGGTTCCTCAGATGATGGCAAGAGCAAAATCAAAATTGTATATCTTTGTAATTTTAAAAATAAAAAAATTAAAAAAAAATTATTTCAGAATCCGGATACTAAACAGATTGAAGCAAAGGTAAATCTAAGATATCCATCCCATAATCCTGTTCAAAAAGTATTAGTGCTATTAAGATATAAAATATTGTATAAGAACCAATTGAACAATATACTCTCAGCCCGTAACTAAAACAAGTTAAACTTAAAATTATGCTGACAATTTAAAAAATATATAATTTGGGGCCGGAGCAATAGCCTAATGGGTAGGGCACTTGCCTTGCACACAGCTGGCCCATGACAGCCCGGGTTCGATACCCTGAATCCAATATAGTCCCCGAGCACCTCCAGGAGTAATTCCTGAGTGAAGAGCCAGGAAAAACCCCTGAGCATTGCTGGGTGTGACCCAAAAAGCAAAAAAGAAAAAAATTTAAAATGAGTTAAAATAGATCACATTTATTAATCTTAATTTCCTAAAACTTGCATTCCAGGAATTAATGGTCTTCATTTTTTTTTATTCTAAGTAATGGTTTCAATATTTTTAGGCGTCATATCTGTGCTAAGGGATTACTCCTGATTCTTCTCTCAGGGATCACTGCTTGCACAGCTGAGAGGTCCATATGCAGTGCCCTGGACTGAAAGATTGATTATGTACAGAGCAAATAACCTACCTAGTCTATAATCTTTTATTTTTTTAAATTTTAATCACTTGATCATCACTTATCACTTGAATCCCGTTATTCATCAATTTGCTCCAGCAGGTGCAAGTAACATTTCCATTTGACCCTATCACATGCCAATGTAGCCCAATGGCATCTGGTTGACTCAGGAATATGAAGAGCTTCAAAACATTCCTTCAGAATCTTGACAAGGAAGACTGACCATCTTGCAGGTGGGCGGACACATGATCTTATGACACCCTGTGGGATCCAGTTGGTAACGGCTCTAGTCCAGCGGTCATCTCCAAATCACATTATATGTCGAGCCCATCTGATTTTCCATGACTTGGCAAATGAGACAGCGTCCCTGATTATGTAATAGTGATGGAGGTCGGAACTCCGGATTCCTACTGTCACTTGAGTGAGGCGTGATATTCCAAGCATAGCTCTTTGAATTCCTCTTTGGGAGACCCGAATAGCATTCTCATCCTGCTTTCATAGGGTCGAGGTCTCTGCGGCATATGTTAATGCAGGGAGAACAGTGGAGTTGAAGAGATGTGCCCAGAGCTGGAGGTTCTTTGTCTTTTTAACTATTTCTTCGATGCTTTTTAAGGCATTCCATGCTGCTCTCTTCCTCCTGCACAGCTCAGGTTTTAAGTGGTTCATCATGCTGAATTCTTGGCCTAGGTAAACATAACTGCTGCATTCAGAGATGTTTGTTCCATTGAAAATGAATGGGGCCTCTGCAATTAGTTCATTTTTCATGAACATAGTTTTGCTGAGATTCAGCTGTAGTCCTATCCACTTTCTCGGTCGAAGTAAGCCAGCATTTGTGCCGTTTGGTGAATGTTTGGTGTTATTAGAACCATGTCATCAGCAAAGTGGAGATGGTATAGTTGCCGACCATCTACCTTCACTCCCATTCCTTCCCATTCTAATTGTCGCATGATGTTCTTGAGGGTGGCGCTGAAGAGTTTTGGTGAAATGGTATCGCCCTGCCGAACCCCTCTTTTGACATCAATGATCACTTCCTTGTAGAATGGTGAGAGCCTGGTGGTAAATCCGTAATACAGCTCATGAAGGATCTTGATGTATTGGGTTTGAACACCCTGTTTGGCTAGGGCTTTGATGACCGCTTCAGTCTCCACAGAATCAAAGGCTTTCTTTAAACAGGAGACAGAGCGGCATCTTTTACTCCCTCCAAACCTCAATGAGCTTTTTTACCATGTGGATATGGTCGATTGTGCTGAATCATTTCCCGAAGCCAGCTTGCTTTCATGGTTGTCCTTCATCTAGTGTTCTGACAATCCTGTTCAGGATGACTCGAGTGAACAGCTTGTAGATGATGGACAACAGGCGATATGATGGGGCGATAGTTGCCAATGTCGTGAATGTCTCCTTTCTTGAACAGTAGAACTGTCCTGCTGGTTTTCTATTGGGAGGGTACCTTGCATTCGGAAAGGTAGCATGTGAAGAGCCGAGCTAGTGTATTGATGAGTACCGATTGCAGATTCTTCAGGTTTTCGAGTTTGACTTTGTCTGGGCCTGGTGCTGTTCCCTTCTTTACCAACGAGATGGCATGTCGGATTTCAGAAGGGAAAACGTTGGGAGTGACATATCCATCCTGTGGAATTTGGTATGTGTGCAAGGGGATGTGGCTATCAGAGATCTGAGTAGAAGTGATGGATAATCTCCATTGCCTTTCTGGAAGATGTGATAGATCCATCAGGGCGTCAGAGGGCAGTCATATTTGTCTTATAGTTGGTGAAGGACAGGCGGGTGGTGCGAATGCTTTTCCCGGCTTCTGCTGCATCTTCTAGTATTTCTGCTCTTTTGTCTTTGAGGTCTTCTTTTATCACTTCTCTGTACCATTTTGCAAGCTTGGTTGTTAGCATTTGGTCACCTGAGGCTCACACCTTGCCACATTGGCGAATGAGCTCGAGAGTTTCTGAAGATAGGTGTAACTTTTGTGTCTTTCTTTCTCGGCATTCTTTGCACAATCATAGAGGTGATTCGCACAGTCATAGAGGTCCACCATCCCTATAGAACCTCAGAAGAACCCAGAGAAACCCCTACACCTTGCTGGCAGCGATCTTCACCATCCACATTCCAGAGCTCCTAAGATCTCCACCCAAGAGATTAAGCCAATCTCCAGCCAGGCTTGTCAGAAACCCAGCCTACAAGGACCCACCCTGCAGAGACCCGCCCTTCAGAGGAGAGTATTTCAAGCCCAGGAATGCTTGAGCCACAGACACAGATACACCTGGCATAGCAGAAACCAGCTTTCCCCGTTGCACACGGCCACTGTGCAGCAGCGTGATTTGCCTCCAAATTACCATGAATATTCTACCCACCCCTCTGAGAGAGACCAATAAGGTAATGAGAGTATAATGCCTGCACGGCAGAGCCTGGCAAGCTGTTCAATGCGTGTTCAATATGCCAAAACCAGTAACAAAAATGTTTATGTTCCTTACCCCAAAAGAGCCCTTAATAAGGCAGCAGTATGAAAGGCGAACAAGCAGTGCCTGACAAAATTTCTCGGCCAACCTAGGCTATTAGAACGAAGAAGGACTAAAATGACTGTCTGTACTTTTAATACACGTACACTGGTATCAGTAGCATATATTGAGGATCTGATGGTGCAAGTGCAAAAGATCAAGCACAACATCATTGGTCTGACTGAGATGAGGAGGCGTCAGTCACATCACACTGTATTTGACACTGGAGAAGAATTGTTCCTTGGAACATGCAACGGAAGAGGCATCGGTGGTGTTGGTGTCCTTGTCAACACGAACATGGCCGTCAACATTGATTCATTTGAATGCCTAACAAACCGAATAGGACGATTACACTTGAAGAGATGTGTCCCATTGCTAGCAATTTCTATCTTCGTTGTCTACACACCAACATCCACATACAAGGAAGATGAAATTGAGAAATTCTACATCGAACTGGAGGAGTTCTATAAAAAAGATGACACCTTCTACAAGATAATAGTCGGTGATTTTTTGCAAAGGTAGGAACAAGAAGATGGGCCGACAAACTCCACATTGGGACCAATGGCCTAGAATGGAACGAACAGGGTGAGAGACTATCTGAGTTCATCATGTCCACCAAGACTATTCATGGGAACTCACAGTTCCAGAAGACTGAAGCAAAACATTGGACATGGGAATCTCCTGGTGGACAGTTCCATAATGAAATTGACCACATCATTTCAATTGACGGTTTTGTCTGACCAATGTTGCTGTCTTCCCCAAATTCCAAACAGGATCAGACCACTGTCTCCTTCGTGCAAAATTCTACTCCACGCAACGGGGAGAAAAGGCTGCAAAGTTTAAGAAGAGAACTCCCAGAACGACCACCAACTGGGAACTCATTGGCACCTTTGCAGCAACATGGGACGATACCATCATTGACGACATCAATGAAGAATACAACCGACTGGTTCAGCACCTCTATGAAAATTTTAATATCTATTTTAAATTTTATTTAATTATTCAAATATTTATTTTAAATATTTAAATTCAAATAACTAACATTAAATATCTAAATTGAATTTAACATTTAATTTAAATATTTATTTTAAATATTATTAGGCCAATATTCATTATGGCTATTGTAAAAAACACATATTTAGCTAGAGATCATTCACAATAGTCTATATCTGAAAACTGTATGGAGAGAGATTGTCTTGTATCTGTTCTCTCTTTGAATGATTTCACTCAGTATGATAATCATATTCACTCCATTCCCATCACACACCACCATCCCTTAACAGTTCACTCCAGTATCCTCTGTCATGAAACCACTATCCTACTTTCTTATATGAAGGTTTTTGTCTTATTCAGTCAATCCAAAGCCTAAAATAGATTGTCACTTGTCTTCCCATTGTTCATCGATTTTGCTCAAGTGGGCACCAGTAACATCTCCATTCATTGGGAATGAGGTCCATTATTGTTACTGTTTTGGGCATATCGAATACACCGCAGGTAGCTTTCCAGGTTCCTGGTTCAATGGCTCTGGGTTCATCCCAGGGGACCCAGTCTTATTCTATGTCAGACCATCAACCATCCAGGGCCTGAAGGGCAGAGCCCTTGGTGTAGACAAGGTTGTCTCCTGTCTGCCACCTGCCGAAGGAGCTGGGCACTGCAGCTTATACCTGCAACCTCAAGGGTCAGGAAAGTAGGTTATAGATTCCTATAACACACAGGTTATAATCCAAAAGCAGTGGACTTCAAAAGACAGAAACATATTACACTAACAAAGGAATACATCAAACTTTTAGTAGCGGACACCCAATAAATAAAAATCTCTCAGTTAATAAAAAAAAATGAAAGTAAATATTCTTAATAAATCCAATAGGAAAACAAGCCCAAAAGAAACAAAACCTTTGTCTGTGTACACAGAACCAGGTTAGATGTGTGAGAGAGGAGATGGTGAATAAACGGAAAAGAAGTTCAATGAAGTGTTATGAAGTATTAATGGTATATTGATAGTGGATATGGCAATATACATTTAAGAGCTGTAAAATTATAAATTTTAAAATTATGCAGTCTCCTGCATAATTTTTATGCAGGAGACTGCATAATAAAAAGAGGAAGCGTGAATACCAACTTGGACATTAAAATTACATTAAAACAGAGAGAATATTCCAATTAGAAATGGGAAGAGGATGCATTACACTAAATGTCACAGAAATAAACTCCACTATTAGAGACTATGTAACACAGCTATTTTTTACCAATAAATTGAATAAGTTAAAAAAATAATTTCCTAGTTACATATAATCTGCAAAGTTTGACTCAAGATAAATATAGTATCAATAGACAAGTAACACAGCAACAAAAATAGATTCAGTAGTTTAAAAAATCTTCCAATGACCACTGAAGTGACTTCAGAGTCAGAACATGTGCTTAGCATGTGTGGGATTCCATGTTTAACTTCCTGCTCCACATAATCCTGTGCAATATTTTTTAAAAAGGTCATGATACCACATTTGTGGACATGGGTGAAATTTACCAAATATGTAAAGACCTAAACTCTCTCACCACCTCTAAACTTATTTTATAAGATCAGGCACATACTGCTTCCATATTCAACAATTACAATACAACAAACATAAACTCAACTTGTAAAATAGTACAACTGGTAGAGATCTACCTTCACATGGTTATGAACCTGGTTTGATGCCTACATGTTCCTCAAAGCACCACCATTAGTGACCTCTGAGTGCAGAACCAGGAGCAAGCCCTGAGCATCACCTGGTTTGGCCATAAAACAACAACAAAAAGCAAAAATGAGTATCACTGTATCACTGTCTTCCCGTATATCATTGGTTTGTTCAAGCAGACACCAGTAACATCTCCATACATCCTGTCACATGTGTGATAGTCCAAGGGCATCATCCCGCTCCAGGAACATAAAGAGCCTCAAACGATTCCATCAGGTCATGGGAATGAGGTCTATAATTGTGACTGGTATTTGGCATGTCAAATACGACATGGGTAGCTTGCCAGGCTCTGCTGTGCGTGTGGGATACAGAATTAATGAATACAGAAGTAAAATAATCTCTGGTAACTATTCATGTAAAAGTCCTCAGTGAAAAATAGGCAAATTGAATTCAAATGTACTTTAAATTAATGATATAGTACAACTGATATTTGGGGCAGGAGCAATAGTGCAGCGAGTAGGGCGCTTGCCTTGAATGTGGCCGGCCAGTGCCGGCCGGGGGTTCAATCTCCAGCATTTCATATGGTTCCCCGAACACAGCCAGGAGTAATTCCTGAATGCAGAGCCAGGAGAAACCTCTGAGTATTGCCTAGTGTGACCCCAAAAAGCAAAACAAAAATGATATAGTACAACTAATACTTGTCTTATATTCATTGTTCATCAATTTGCTCAAGCTGGTGCCAGTAACATCTCTATTGTTCACATGCTAGTAGCTGGCCACATTCAAGGCAAACGCCCTACCCGCTGCACTATTGCTCCATTTGTTCCATCTCCATTTGATCACATGCTAGTATAGCCCAAGGGCCTCTGCTCACTCCAGGAACATGAAAAGCCTCAAACCATTCCTTCAGGTCATGGGAATGAGGTTTATTATAATTACTTGTTTTGGCATATCAAATACTACACGGGAAGATTGTCAGGCTCTGTGGTACAACTAATACTAAAAAATAAAATAAAATAGTCAGAATTCAATATAATTCTATGATAATATTCTCAAACACGGTAAAGAGAAAACATTTCATAAAAAACATATGGTCAAATTGAAATTAGTACAGATCAGCATTGCAACTAATTGAGAGAGAGAGAGAGAGAGAGAGAGGGAGAAGGGGGCTATTAAGAACCTTGAAAGAAAGCAACAATTTTGACTTATCCTTTTCAAGTTTCAACTTGGTTCTGGAACTTTAGCCATAGCAATTAGACAATAAATAAATGAAGTATATTTAAACCTGAAGTAAAATATTGAACATATTTTCTTTTTTACACTATGTAATAAGTGTAGTCAAAACAGAAAATTGCAAAAAATAGCCATAATTAGAAATCAGCAATGTTGCCATAAGAAATTAATTGTGAAAAAGAGAAATAAAGAATATAAAATGGGGCAAATTATTGCAGCAGTTTGTTCCTTGAATGCAATCTGAATTTAATACCCATATCTCATATGGTCCCCCGAGCACTGTCAGGCATAATTTCTGAGTGCTGTCAGTATTAGGCCCTTTGCATCGGTGGGCACAGGAAAGAGAAGGGAAGGCAAGGGCAGGGTGGGGCAGAGAAATGGAAGGAAAGAGAGAAAAGGAATGAATGGAATTCTAGAGAACAAATAGAGAATATTTATTAGGAATTAGCTAAAGAGGTGAATGACTGCATGTTGAAGCTGAAGAAATAATAGTGAAGAAAATGTGGAGACACATAACAGGAATCACACAACAGAATAAAATTATTTTGTGTTTTGTGAATTGGAAGAATTAATATTTTATGATACTTGGATGTAATCTCTAACAATACCACATTGCTGCTATTTTTTAGAAAGAAAAAATCCTTGAAGAGCTAGGGAATTATAAGTATTAAAGGATAAGAGAAGGAAAGAAGAAAACTAACCAAACTGGTACTATTGCACTTAATGACTTCAAATCCAAATATAATAGAAATAGTATTGAACTCCATTGAATTAGGCAGCAAATACAAATGTACTCATTAATGATAACCTGATCTTTGACAGGAGTACCAGTAACACACAATAATAACAGCTATTCAACAAATGGTGTAATGAAACAATTTTCACATTAAAATATTTAGACACCTATTTTATACCACAAATAAAAGGTAACTTAAATTAGATCAAAATATTAATATATGAACTAAAGCCATCAAATTCATAAAAGAAAACATGTCAAATCTATTGGTTTGCATTGTTGTGAGCACCAAAGTAGATGTGTTATACTACAGTCTTAGTTTTCTCTGTATAGCAAAGGAAAAAAAATTAAAAAAATGAAAAGACAACAATGAAATACTTTGGAAAATTGTGACTATATATCCACTAAAGAGCTATATCAAAATATGTAGAGAACTCAAACAACTCAATACCAAAATTGAAAATAATCAATTTAAAGTGAACAATGGGAATAAGAAGCACAAGAAGCATAAAGTGAACAATGGGAATCGCTTTGTCTACTCTAAGAGAGAAGACAAATCTATATACTGAGGATGAGACAGAAAATGACAGTCAACATGAAAATAATATGGTTATTTCTTATATTTTTCAAAATATCAACTATGACATAATTAATAAACTCCACTCATGCCTGTTATACTAAAGGAAATTAATTTTGTACCTTCAAAGGCATCTGTATTCCAATATGCATTCATAGAAACAACCTGAATGTTCGTTGACAAGAGAAAGAACAAAAATGAAAGGAATAAATCTTAGAATAGCCTGTGTCTTCGAGAAAGGGTATCACACTATTTATGACAAAACAGTGAAAACTGGGCAAAATTATACAAAACCTACAAACAAAACACAGAAAGAAAAATATCATGTAATCTTATATGGGGAATCTAAATTAGTCAGACTCATTGAAAGTGGGATGGTGGTTTCTATATAGCTTGATGTGAGTCAAGGATGGCAAGTTTTATAACTCAATAAAAACTATCGTAGCATATTGTGTTTTTGTGACAGTTGACAATACGCATTTTATATTTGAGATCAAAGGGGCAATAATCTAAAGAAAAATTTCCTTTCTACCATTTAAAATTATCATGAGATAAAGATTGATATATAGCTATATACATATGTACCTATATGTATATACATAAATGTATATACATATACCTATATATCAATCTTTAGATAAAGATTGATATATATAGGTATACATATATAGATATACCTATATATATCAATATATACATATACCTATATATATCAATCTTTATCTCATGATAAAGAGACTCTCAGACAGAGACTCTCAGACATGGGGCAGAGCTGTTCCTTGCTCTCCCTGTGCCCAGCCATACATGACGCAGTCGGGAGGCATGGCGGGTTCTAGCCCTGGCCCACCACCTCGGCAGAGCCTCACAACAAGCCAGACCACCCCCCTCACTCCACGGGCGCCGCCATTTTCCACATTTGGACTTCCCTCTCATCAGAACTCCACCCAGCAGACCAGCCCATCACAGCATGGATCATCGACACCCACCCTGCAGCAGTTTCTTCCTCAATCCGGCCCAGGTATGCTGGTCCAGAGACTCTCAGACAAGGAGCAGAGCTGTTCCTTGCTCTCCCTGTGCCCAGCCATACATGAGGCAGTCGGGAGGCATGGCGGGTTCTAGCCCTGGCCCACCACCTCGGCAGAGCCTCACAACAAGCCAGACCACCCCCCCCTCACTCCATGGGCGCCACCATTTTCCACATTTGGACTTCCCTGTCGTCAGAACTCCACCCAGCAGACCAGCCCATCACAGCCCAGATCATGGACACCCACCCTACAGCAGTTTCTTCCTCAATCCGGCCCAGGTATGCTGGTCCAGAGACTCTCAGACATGGGACAGAGATGTTCCTTGCTCTCCCTGTGCCCAGCCATTCATGAGGCAGTCGGGAGGCAGCCATGGCGGGTTCTAGCCCTGGCCCACCACCTCGGCAGAGCCTCACAACAAGCCAGACCACCCCCCTCACTCCACGGGCGCTGCCATTTTCCACATTTGGACTTCCCTCTCGTCAGAACTCCACCCAACAGACCAGCCCATCACAGCCCAGCTCGCGCGGCCGTCGCACAGTTCATCAATAAATGCTTTATTTGGAGGTGTTTAAAAGAGTTTGCCTCCCGCTCGGCAAGCCTGGCAAGCTTCTCGTGTTGTATTTGATATGCTAAATTCCAGTAACAATTATATTAGGTCATTCCCATGACCTAATATAATGGTTTGAGGCTCTTTATGTTCCTGTAGCAAGCCAATGCCCCTGGCTCTACTGGCATGAGACAGGACATATGGAGATAACTGGTGCCCGCTCTAGCAAATAGATGATCAATGGGAAGATCGTGATCATGATCTCATGATAATTGTAAAAGGTAGAAAGGTTCATCAATAAATGCTGTATTTAGAGGTGACTACAAGAGTATGCCACCCACACAGTAAACCTGGCAAGCTACCCGTGCCATATTTGATATACCAAATACCAGTAACAATTATATTAGGTCATTCCGATGATCTAATATAATGGTTTGATGCTCTTTATGTTCCTGGAGCAAGCAGATGCTTTTTGGGCTCTACTATCATGAGACAGGACATATGGAAATGTTACTGGTGCCCGCTCAAGCAAATTGATGAAGAACGAGAAGATAGTGATAGTGATGTATATAGATACATCATTAATCATGTTTATATATTCTTAGTCATGTTTATATAGATTGTTAATGATCTTGTTTGTAAGTTTCATATATAAACATGTATTTATATGTATAAGAGGAAATATACCTTAAATGAAAGCAATTATTTTACCTCTAAATATATACCTCAAATATATGTCAAATATATTACCAAAATTATTAGAATGAAAGAAAAGTAAGCTAATGTTTTAAATTTATTTATTACAATGCTTAAATCTGCAACTTGTCACAATATTTTTTCTCTTAAAAATATTTTGAAAGTGTTGAGTTAGAGACCCTATGAACATAGATCTTGTCTCATGTGATAATAATTACTTGACAGTTTTAAAGTAAGACATGCCTTGATTGAGCAATACATCCACACATTCCAGTAATAAGACAGACAATTACATTGCAACCAGGGCTTATAAATAAAAATATAAGAAGTCTGAATAACAATATCATTTAAATTATTATATGCAATATAATATAAAGACAACAAATAATTTTTAAATTTTTACTGTGAAAAATTCTCAGAAATATAATGACAGACTTCTGGATTTACATGAGTGCTAAAAGACTTATTTTGTAACTTTCCTTGGTATTTTTTTATTATTTTATAGTTTAATTGAGATAATTTCATACTACAAACAAGCATTTTTCCTCTAAAATTAGAAACTCATAAATTTTCATTATAAGAAAGATTAATTAATTCCCCATCTGTATTTGAAAGCCTCATTTAATTTTCAGAACTTTCCTTGCCATATAGGAAACCGATTCCAAATTGAAATCTTGAATAATATTGTAGTTAATTGGCAGTTTACAAGAAATTCTATCTGTTTTCTATCAAGAACATTAAAAAGGAAGGTTAAAAGGAGGGTTTGTATGATGCCAGTTCAGATTTTAGTATATTAAAAGTTACTGACATTCTTATAGTACTGACAAAATTTCTTAGGTAAAATGAAATATATACCGCTACAATCTTTGATATTTTATTTTTTGTGAAGCAGGATAGTTTCTATTATACTAAATTTAAAGATATGGAGAGCCAGGAGAAGATATGTGCCCCAGGAGGAAACGAGCACAGAGTTGAAGAAACAAACATGTAATCATTTGATCACTTGATCACTTGACATCCCCTTATTTGTCGATTTGCTCGAGTGGGCGCCAGTAATATTTCCATTTGACCCTATCACATGCCAGTGTAGCCCAATGGCATTTGTTTGCTTCAGGAATACAAAGAGCCTCAAACTGTTCGTTCAGGGTCTTGATGAAGAAGTCTGACCATCTTGCAGGTGGGCGGCCATGTGATTCTTTGACATCCTGTGGGACCCAGTCGATACTTGGCAAATGAGACAACATCCCTGATTCTGGAATAGCGATGGAGGTCAGAACTCCGGATTCCTTCTCTCACTTGAGTGAGGCGTGATATTCCAAGCATAGATCTTTTGATTCCTCTCTGCAAAATCCGAAGAGCATTCTCATCCTGTTTTCGTAGGGCCCAGGTATCTGAGTCAGTAACAGCTCTAGTCCAGCAGTCGTCTCCAAGTCGCATTACATGTCCAGCCGATCTGATTTTTTATGCCTTGGCAAACGAGACAGCGTCCCTGACTCTGAAACAGCGACTGAGGTCGGAGCTCCAGATTCCTTGTTTCACTTGAGTGAGGCGTGATATTCCAAGCATAGATCTTTTGATTCCTCTCTGCAAAATCCGAAGAGCATTCTCATCCTGCTTTCGTAGGGCCCAGCTTTCGTAGGGCCCAGGTATCTGAGTCAGTAACAGCTCTAGTCCAGCAGTCATCTCCAAGTCGCATTACATGTCCAGCCGATCTGATTTTTTATGCCTTGGCAAACGAGACAGCGTCCCTGACTCTGAAACAGCGACTGAGGTCGGAGCTCCAGATTCCTTCTTTCACTTGAGTGAAGCATGATATTCCAAGCATAGCTCTTTCAATTCCTCTTTGAGAGACCGAATAGCATTCTCATCCTGCTTAGGCCCAGGTCTCTGAGGCATATGTTAATGCAGGGAGAATGGTGGAGTTGAAGAGATGTGCCCAGAGCCAGAGGTTCTTTGTCTTTTTAGCTATTTCTTCGATGCCTTTTCTTTTTTGTTGTTTTTTGGGTCACACCCGGCAATGCTCATGGGGTTACTCCTGGCTCTGCACTCAGGAATTACTCCTGGCGGTGCTCGGGGACCATATGGGACACCAGGGATCAACCAGGGCCAGCACAGGCCGGCCCCGTGCAAGGCAAACTCCCTACCTGCTGGGCTATTGCTCCGGCCCCATTTCCTTCAATGCTTTTGAAGGTATTCCATGCCGATCTCTTCATCCTGCACAGCTCATGTTTTAGGTCGTTCATCATGTTGAGTTCTCGACCTAGGTACACATAACTGCTGCATTCAGAGATGTTTGTTCCATTGAGAATATGGGGCCTCTGGAACTAGTTCATATTTCATAATCATAGTTTTGCTGTGGGATTTAGAGATGACTACAAGAGTATGCCACCCGCACAGCAGAGCCTGGCAAGCTACCCGTGTCGTATTTGATATGCCAAATACCAGTAACAATTATAGACCTCATTCCATGACCTGATGGAATGGTTTGAGGCTCTTTATGTTCCTGGGGCAAGCAGGTGCCCTTGGGCTCTACTAGCATGAGATAGGACATATGGAGATGTTACTGGTGCCCGCTCGAGCAAATCGATGATGAACGGGAAGGCAGTGATACAGTTTTGCTGAGATTCAGCTGTAGACCTATCTTTCCACATTCTCGATCGAAGTCAGCCAGCATTTGTGCTGCTTGGCTAATGGTTGGAGTGATTAGAATGATGTCATCAGTGAAGCGGAGGTGATTTATTTGCCGACCATCTATTTTCACTCCCATTCCTTCCCATTCTAATTGTCGCATGGTGTTCTCAAGTGTGTTGCTGAAGAGTTTTGGTGAAATGGTATCACCCTGCTGAACCCCTCTTTTGACATTGATGATCACTTCTTTGTGGAATGGTGAGATCCTGGTGGTGAATCCATAATATAGCTCATGAAGGATCTTGAGGTATTGGGTTTGAACACCCTGTTTGGCTAGGGCTTTGATGACTGCTTCAGTCTCCACAGAATCAAAGGCTTTCTGTAAATCAATGAACGTGAGACAGAGTAGCATCCTGAACTCCCTACAAACTTCATTGAGCTTGGCTACAATGTGGAAATGGTCCATTGTGCTGAATCCTTTTCAGAAGCTAGCTTGCTCGCATGGTTGCCCTTCATTTAATGTTCTGCCAATTCTGTTCTGGATGACTCGAGTGAACAGCTTATAGATGACAGAAAACAGGCAGATGGAGCGATAGTCGCCAATGTTGTGGATGTCTCCCTTCTTGAACAGTAGAACTGTCTTGCTGGTTTTCCAATGGGAGGGCACCTTGCATTCGGACAGGTATCGTGTAAAGAGCCGAGCCAGTGTTTTGATAGTACTGAAGGCAGATTCTTCAGGTGTTTGGGTCCGACTTTGTCTCAGGCCCATACAAATTCAGACAAAGACACACCTTTAATATTGTATTCTTATCTTTGCTCAAATGTATCAATACAATTCTTGGTTTATATGATGTGGTAAGATAATTCCTTTCTTTAAAGCATATTTTTCCCTAAAGTATCAATGTGGCTTTATTAAATGAGAACTACCATAAGTCCACTGATAAACTATTTCCTCAATTAGAGCAGCATAAGATTTATCATACATGCCTGGATTTGAAATTTACTCCACGTAGGAAATTTCTTTACAGTATAATAAGGAAATTGAAAAGAAAAAATAAAAGTAAAATAAAAAGTGACAGGAAAAGGAAATTACATTTTGATTTAGTTAAGCAGTGCATAATTTGGAGGCACTTTTAAAAGATTGGTAATCAGTCCCTCCCTCTCATGTTTATGGTCTCGGGAAAGCAATTTTTGCATAAGAATACTTTTCATATAGATTATGTATGACTCGAATATGAAATATCAAGGATTACTTTCCAGTAATGCTTCATTACAGGTTATCTCTATAAATCTTTATCTTACTACTATCAAGTATGGGTAAAATGTATACATTCTCATAAACATAGAAATCCACATAACACAGCACAGTGGTATTGAGTCTCTGCTGCATCAGAAATGAAGGATTAACTTTTTCCTGGTCGGTTTTTACAATTTTTTCACGTTTCTTGACATCTAACTAACCTAAAAATTTAAGATCTGTTCCTTGTCACCATAAACTGTACATGTCACCAGTTCTTTCTATCATGGAAAAGGTAAAATGAGGTTTAAAAGGTGTTTCTACCAATAGAGCAGGTACTATATCCATCTCTATTTGGTAGTTCTTCATCCTGTAATGTAAATTGAATCAGAGGAAAATAAATTAGTGCGGGGGAAACCAAGCCCAATTCTACATGTAAATGAATCCATTAAAATGTATGGGAATCCAATACATAATATGCCATTTGCTTTATATCAAATGTTATTTTAAACTTTTAATTGGATTAGGAAAATGAACGCATGCTTAAAAGAAGATATTTGGGTGAAATATGCCTGTACCTTGTGTTGTTGTTGAGGGTTTGGTTTGTTAGTTTTGCCACACGTAGTGGTGCTCAGGGCTAACTTCTGGCTCTGAGTTCAGGGATAACTCCTGAAGGACTTGGGGGAATATGTGGGGAGACAGAGGTTGAACTTTGGTCAGTTTCGTACAAAACAAATACTGTATTTTCTGTGCTATCCCTTTGGCTCCAAGATCACGACTCTCTGTATCTTTAAAGAAGTTTCTGAATACCTAGAGTGCAGAGGTTTCTGAACCATCCCAAACTTTCACCGAGGCTTTTTTGTTTTATTCACATAAACCATTTTTAGGTCTCCAATTTTATCTATCAGTTACTAAATTTTATATGCATACAGGAGATAAGAATAGGGAATATTAAAAAAAATAAATGAGGGGGCACTGCAATACAACAGCGGGTAGTGCGATTGCCTTGCACGCGCCAACCCGGGTTTGATCTTCCGGCATCCCATATGGTCCCCCGAGCATCACCAGGAATAATTCCTGAGCGGTGCCGTGTGTGACCCAAAAAGAGCAAAAAAAAATTAAATTATAGAAATTAGCTTTATATATTTTAGAGATTATATTTTAGATAAAGAATATAAAAACTAATTCCAAAACATGTGAAAATGTTGACATGGCTGTCAAGAGGAGAATGCATTGGTGGGCTTTTCTATTTTGGCAAAATAACCAGTTATCCAAATTAAATATAATTATATTTTAACTTATTTACCTGCTATAAGTTCTGAAAGTGTTCAAAAATTAATTATATACTTAAAACGTGTTTTCATTTAGGAAAAGTAAATTAAAATATGCAGCTTTGTCATTCGATTCTGTTAAGTAAAACCAAGTTAAGAAGATTTTAAATGGAAAACGGAATCACTGGGTAGGGTGCTTGCTTTACACATGACTGACGTGGGTTTGGTCACTGGCACAGCACCCCATATGGTCCTGCTTGCACCACCACAACTGGTGCAGAGCAGACCTAAAATAAGCCTTGGCACCCTCCCCATCCACATTGGCATCATTGTGATTGTAATACAAAGGTGTCACATGTATGACAATGCCAACACAAAGGTGGGGAAATAAGACATATATAAAAAAATTTAATTTCATTAAAATGAAGCTGAAAAACTATAGTCCTTTAATTTGTTATAGTTCCCAGTATAACTAACATTAAAAATAAACAATAATAAAAATACATATATCTGTATGTAGAATAAAACAAACACAGAAAAATAATTTAGTAAATTATGGAAAGACAAATATATAACATACTAATAGAAATGATTAACTCTGCCTACTGTTAATCACATTAAGAAGTAAACAATAAAAAAGATATCAAAATACCTTTTAAAAGTGTATCAGAATGATGTCCTTAAGTTGCACTTAACAACTTTCAATTAGGCATTGAACTTTAAAATTGTTATAGATATGTAACGCAGTTCTTTGCAACTCTGTTCCTCTTGATCCCCCAAACCCTGTGAGGTCCTCAAAGGATGAGCAAGAGTGACCTGGCTCCCTCCCCCTCTCCCTCTGCTGTGGAGAGGAGTTTCACACCATTCCAATTGCAGGTTTCTCAAACTCTAGAACTAGATATATTATTTTCATTTTCCATTTTAACCAATCTTTGGTATTTTGTCTATCAGTCCAACATAAGGCAAATTTCAAATTGTATGATCAGATTAAAATTATGAAAATGTCTGCCAATAAATCACTGCTTTAGATTAAATGTGCAAATTCCAAGCAGAAAAACCAATTGAATTGATTCAAGGAAAATTTTATAATGTAAAAAGATTTCAAGCAATAAAGGTATTGAAATAGCATAGAGAGTCGATAGCCCAGCGGGTAGGGCATTTACCTTGCACGCAGCCAGCCTGTGCCAGCCTGGGTTTGATCCCCAGCATCCCATATGGTCCCCTGAGCACCACCAGGAGTAATTCCTGAGTGCAGAGCCAGGAGTAACTGCTGAGCATCGCCGGGTGTGACCCAAAAAGCAAAAAAAAAAAAAAAAAGAAAGAAAGAAAAGAAATAGCATAGAGAAAATCCTCCCCACAAAAAAATTCCATAACTGGTAGTTAAATAATTCACCAAACTATAATTAATGTCAGTACTTCACACTGCCGTTCATAAATTTATTAAAAATAAATATAAAAATATACATATAATATGGATGAATATTGAAAAGACTAAGTGAATGAAGAAAATAAAAAAAGGTATTTACATGAAGTGTTCATAATATAAAATCCATTGTATAAGAAAGAGATTTAATAGTTGCCAATATCTGGGTAAAGGAGAATAATATAACTGTCATAGATGTTAGACTTATTTTGGAGTGATAACATTGTTATACAAATTTATATTTGTGATGATTTTACAATTCTGTAAATATATTAATTCTTCTGAATAATGCCCTGATTCAGATGAATTTTTAAAGTATATGATTCTTTATCAGCTTCTTAGGAAAAGACATGCTGCAGAGATGTAAAAAAAAGTAAATTTTAATTTATAAGTTGCCTATTATTTAAATTTAGTGCTTTTGTTTTTTAAATTTTAGTTTATTATACCACCGTGAGATCTACAATTACAAAGATGTTCATGTCTGGGTTTCAGTCACACAGTGTTCAGCACCCATCCCTCCACCAGTGCCCATTTTCCACAACCAATGTCCCCTGATTCCCTCCCCTTCCCCCCAACCTGCTTCCATGGTAGGCACTTTACCTCTCTCTCTCACTCTTTCTCTCTCTCCCTTCCCCTTGCTCTCCCTCTCTCCTCTTACACATTGGGGCTTGCTCTAACATTTAAATTTATCATGTAAATCCATTACTTGCATTAAATGCTTAGTTCTAGTCTGGCATTGCCATTTCCAATATTAGTAGAAAACTGGTATATGTTTATATCCCACATAATTATAAAAAATGACTAATAACACATGAGGGATGGAACATTACTTAAACAGTAATAGATTTTTTTATTCCTCTGGTAATGGAGAATATTTAAATTTTCCTTAGAATATTCAATAGTCTTCTTTTAACTTTTAAAAGCTTATTAAAGTATTACTTCATGGTATAAGAAGCAGATATGCTTATGTAGCTTGAAATCATGGAATACACTGAGTGGTGCTCTATAGATAGGTATAGAGTAAAACCAGGTTTATTAAGACATTTTAAGTGAATAAATAAGCATAAAGTCTGAATGCAATAACTAATGCAGTACCTAGAAATTTACAATTTTACACCCGTTTTATGATAATTTATACTGACTTTTATTTTTAATTTATGTGGCATCGTATACGTTTTATTTTCCCCTTTAAAAATGAACATTGCTTTGTTTCATTATGTACTTGAATTTGTATCATTGAAAATCAGCATGTGGTTTTGTATCATTGAAACTCTTTCCTCCAGTTTACTCAACTTCTTCACTTTCCCTTTTGGTAATCACTAATTGTTCATAATTTAAAATGTTTCTTTTGTTTTACTTTATTCAGCTGTATATTTTTCTATAGCATATATGAATGAAATCATATTGTTTCTGTATATACACATCTGATTTATTTTAGAAAGAATTATAATTATAATTAAGAATCATAATTATAATTAATAATTATAATTTCTAGTCAGATACATGTTGCTAAAATTTATTTCAGGGGCTGGAGCAATAGCACAGCTAGTAGTGCATTTGCCTTGAATGCAGACGACCAGGGTTCAATTTCCCGGCATCGCATATGGTCCCTTGAGCACCACCAGGAGTAAATCGTGAGTGCAAAGCCAGGAGTAACCCTTGAGCATTGCCAGGTGTGACCCCCCCAAAAAAAAAGAATTTATGTAAAAAAATTAAATGTATTTCACTTTTAGGTTCAACAATATTCCATTTTGCATGTGTCTTCCTTATCCAGAAGGCACTTTATTTGTTTCGAGCTATATTTCACTGATCTGGCTATAATAAACAATGCTTCAGTAAACATAGGAGAGCACATATCACTTGAAAAGAGGTGTTTTATAGTTTTAAGTAAACATTAAAAAATGAAATAGCCATCAACACTATAACCATGACCATTCGATATAGTTCCAAAAGTTCTATAAGAGCAATTAAATATGAAAGGTTATAAGTGATGTAAAAAGTCACCATTTTCCATGACATATGATATAATAAAAATACAATTGATTTTAGAGAAACATCTCCATAATATAAAAATTGCATTTCCACATGAAACAGATATCATATTAAAAATCAGAAAAACATTCTTTAGCATTACATAAAAAGTATAATAGACCGGGTAAATTGGTCATTTTAAGGAATGGAAGAGTAAAGTATTTAAACCACAGAGTCAACAACACTGAAGACATGAGATTCAAACTTTAATAACCAAATTTAAAAGACTCTTGTCAAGGCAACCACCTAAGCCAGAGTGGGTGGGAAGGAGAGGGAACCTGGAAGCACTGGTAGAGAGGGACGTTGACACTGACAGTGGGACTGGATGATGCAAACTTGTAAGCCAATAGCCCAACTACAAATAAGTTTGTAATTTACTGAACTTTAATAAAATAAAATTTTAAAGAAAATATTAATACCTTAGAATATTAATACCTTAGAATTTAACCAAAGATATTACATATCTATATGTAAAGCTACAGTACATTGATTAAAATAAAGACCAATAAAGATGGAAGATATTTTAATTTTGGTTGGTGAAACCTTCATATAATAAAAATGTCTGTATTACCAAAATGTCTGTATTATCTATATATCTATGTATATATAGATAGAAACAGAGAGAGAAAGAGAGAGAGTTAGGAACCTTCATAAAATCCCAAAAGTTATTTTTACAGATATAGAAATAAATTTCACAAAATTTATGAACTAGAAAAGACCTTGTAAAGCAAAAAATACCCTTGAGAAGAAAAGAGCTAAAACATGAATGGCATGCTACCTACTTCAAAATAAGCTTCAATTGTTTTATAAACATCATGACATTAGAATAAAAAAAACAGAATAATGGAATTAACTTCCTGAACATTGGAAACCAAATGATCAATTTGACTGATTTGATTCATACCTGTGTTCTTTGGGGAAGACCCAGGTTGTTCTTCATTAAGATTGCTGTCACAGTTCACATTTTAATATTTTTCTACCCTGACACTCATAAATCCATTTCTTTAGTCATCTGTCCCTCTTCACAAAAATTTCTTGTCAAAAATAGCAATGAGGTTGGGAGAGAGATCTCCAGCAACGTTTAGGTTCCAGAGCCTCACCAGAGTGATCCCTGCACACAGCAGTAATCCGTAATCACATGTGGACTGAACACCAAAAAAAAAAAAATGCACGAGTAAAACCCAAACCAAAATTGCGATGACCATATACCTTTTCTCTAAAACAAGCTGCTCAATTTTCAAATGGTGTCTTACTAAGCTGTCTTTTCCAGAGAATTTTCTGGTTTGTTTTTTATTTGGGGGCTACAACTGAAGATGTTCCAGCTCTGCTCTTCTGGATCACAGCTGGTGGTCTCAGGAGCCTAAATTACATGGTGCCTGGAATCAAGCCCGGATTGACTGTGCACAAGGCAAACACTTTACCTGCTGTACTGCTGCTCCACATTGGTTAGATGCTCCACATTGGTTAGAAAATAGTTATTGTCTAACTCTCCTGGTAACTACTGCTCTTCTTTACTGCTGTTTCATTGGGTTTTATGTTTTTCTATATTGTTCTTTAATTTGTAATCCATGGGATCCCTGGCATGAGTCCTTAATCCTCTTCTTTATGTGTCCTTGACACCTCGATCTAAAAAATAGACTCAACCAGCCTATATTTTTGTTCAGTCTATGATTTTTACCTCTACTCCTGAATTTTATTGTAACTGCACAAATATATGCTTTTAGTTACCACTTCTCCTTTTTTATGTAAGAACATATTACACTTTTTCCATAAGTGTAATGTGACCAAAACTATTGTATTTTGTTCTGTGAAATCCATTTTCCTAAAAATTCTTTCTTGGTAAATGACAATGTACTCCCTCCAGTTCTTCAATCAATTAGTGCAGGTGCAATTCTCCTTCAAATCCTTCACGATTTCTGGTTTGCTTAAAAACTTTAAGTGTTTTTCTTTATTACTTACAGAAGAACTCACTCATTAAATGCCCATGTATCATTACAGATACTGGTCTTGTTATTTTATTTATTTGACTTCATTTCCTGTTGATTGCTCCTTCATTTACCAAATTAAGTTATCATAACAGTTAACTTTATTCAAACTCTCCTACAACGTGTCTACCTCATACATTTAGAAATTGCATTTCAATCAGCAAGGTTTTTTTTCAATGAATACAAATGAGTTACACCTTTAATCCTACAAATTAGCCCTAATGGCAAAGTAGATGTTAATGAAACATAATCGTTTTTTCATACACATTTTTCCTTTTTTGGCAACTGATTAATTTTCTTGACAGCATCTACTGTGTTCTTTACAAATATTAGTTTTTTCTTTTTTTAAATTTTATAACATAGTGAGATAGACATTTACAAAGCTGTTCATGATTGGGTTTCAGTCATACAATGTTGCAACACCTGTCCCTCCACCAGCATATGTTTCCCACGCCAGATAACTCAGGTTTATCTCCCTTTCTTACCCTCCCCAGCTTCGATAACAGGCACTTTGCTTCTTGTTCTTTATTTCTCTCTCTCTTCTTTTGCACATTGTGGTTTGCAATATAAATGGTTTAACTAAATTATTTATGCTCCTTCAATTTGTGCCCTGCTACAAGAAGCTAAGTTCCATTAGAACTGTTTTCTTGCCTTTGTGTTCATTCTTGTCTTTCATATACACATAAACACACATTCATGATCAGAGAAAGAGCAATATAAAGAGTAAGAAAAAATATAAAAATATTCAATAACTGAGGAAATGAAAGATTAATTTTAAGGATGTAATTAATAAGATTAATGGTGTTCTAAAAGTGTCATTATAAGGATTTACTAAATAAGTTTATGTAAGTAATATCATGTCATTTTGACATGGAATTATTAAATAAATTTTGTTTAAAGAGATCAAGTCAACACTAGTAGTGCAAATGGTTTCTACTGTAGGTTGGGGTAGGTCTGGTATTAAGAGCCAAAAGTAAATGTATCCTTTGATCTTTTAAAGTTAGATATACTTTCTGTCACTTTCCTGAAAATAAGATTCAAAAAATATAGTGCAGTTTTAATATGTAGACAAAAAACTATTATTAGTTAAAATTTCCATAGTAATTTAATGTTATTAAAATATAAAATGTATAATAACTTCTTTTTATAAACAACATACAATATCCAACTGATAAAATCTGATGAATTCACTTCTGCTGTACGTGTTAAGAGTAGGGAATGCATGGTCGTAAAATAAAGAGACTCAGGATACCCAGAACCCTTGCTTATATAAATGAAAAGCCAGGGAATAAAAAAAAATTGTTGTGTGGGAAGAATAATAGTTGAAAAGTAATTAACATGAGTAGGGGCCAGGAGCCTCAAGCACATGTAAGTCTGGCATAGGCATATATGGGTATGTATATGTTCTACACACACAAATATATATATATATATATATATGTGTGTGTGTGTGTGTGTGTATATATATATATAGAGAGAGAGAGAGACAGACAGACAGACAGACAGACATGGGGCAGAGTTGCTACTGGCTCTCACTGTGCCCAGCCACTCATGAGGTGCCTGTTAGGGATGGCAGGTTCTAGCCCTGGCCCGCCACCTCAGCAGGGCCTCACAACAAGCCAGATGACCCCCCACCCAACTCCATGAGGACCTCCATTTTCCAGATCTGGACTTCCCCCTCATCAGAACTCCAGCTAGCAGACCAGCCTATTACAGCCCGGATCGGCGTGGCCATGCGGTTCAACAATAAATGCTGGATTTTGAGATTACTACAAGAGTATGCTACCCACACGGCAGAGCCTGGCAAGCTACCCGTGTCGTATTTGATATGCCAAATACCAATAACAATTATAGACCTCATTCCCATGACCTGATGGAATGGTTAGAGGCTTTTTATGTTCCTGGAGCAAGCAGGTGCCCTTGGGCTCTACTTGCATGAGACAGGTCATATGGAGATGTTACTGGTGCCCGCTCAAGCAAATCAACGATGAATGGGAAGACAGTGATACAGTGATATGTATATATATATGCGTATATACATATACACACACACACACATATATATACATATATATATATAGAGTGTATATCACTTGATCACTTGAATCCCATTATTCATTGATTTGCTTGAGCTGGCGCAAGTAACATTTCCATTGGACCCTATCACGTGCCAATGTAGCCCAATGGCATCTGGTTGATGCAGGAATATGAAGAGCATCAAACCGTTCCATCAGGGTCTTGACAAGGAAGTCTGACCATCTTGTAGGTGGGTGGCCACGTGATCTTTTGACATCCTGTGGATCCAGTCGGTAACGGCTCTACTGCAGCGGTTGTCTCCAAATCGCATTATATGTCCAGCCCATCTGATTTGCGATGCCTTGGCAAATGAGACAGCGTCCCTGATTCTGGAATAGCGATGGAGGTCAGAACTCCGGATTCCTTCTCTCACTTGAGTGAAGTGTGATATTCCAAGCACAGCTCTTTTGATTACTCTCTGGGAGACCCAAATAGCATTCTCATCCTGCTTTCATAAGGCCCAGGTCTCTGAGGCGTATGTTAATGCAGGAAGAATGGAGGAGTCAAAGAGATGTGCCCAGAGCCAGAGGTTCTTTGTCCTTTTAGCTATTTCTTCGGTGCCTTTGAAGGCATTCCATGCCGCTCTCTTCCTCCTGCACAGCTCAGGTTTTAGATCATTCATCATGTTGACTTTTCTACCTAGGTATACATAACTGTTGCATTTAGAGATGTTTGTTCCATTGAGAGTGAATGGGGCCTCTGGAACTAGTTCATTCTTCATAAACATAGTTTTCTTTAGATTCAGCTGCAGACCTATCTTTCCACATTCTCGGTTAAAGTCAGCCAGCAACTGTGCTGCTTGACTAATATTTGGTGTTATTAGAACAATGTCATCAGCGAAGTAGAGGTGGTGTAGTTGCTGACCATCTATCTTCACTCCCATTCCTTCCCATTCTAATTGTCGCATAATGTTCTCGAGGGTGGTGCTGAAGAGTTTTGGTGAAATGGTATCCCCGTGTCGAACCCCTCTTTTGACATCAATGATCACTTCTTTGTAGAATGGTGAGATCCTGGTGGTGAATCCGTAATACAGCTCACAAAGGATCTTGATGTATTGGGTTTGAACGCCCTGTTTGGCTAGGGCTTAGAAGACTGCTTCAGTCTCCACAGAATCAAAGGCTTTCTGTAAATCAATGAACGTGAGACAGAGAGGCATCTTGAGCTCCATACAAACCTCAATGAGCTTGGTTACCATGTGGATATGGTCGATTGTGCTGAATCCTTTCCAGAAGCCTGCTTGCTCGCATGGTTGTCCTTCATCTAGTGTTCTGCCAATCCTGTTCAGGATGACTCGTGTAAACAGCTTGTAGATGACGGACAACAGGCAGATGGGGCGATAGTTGCCTATGTTGTGAATGTCTCTCTTCTTGAACAATTGAACTGTCCTGCTGGTTTTCTATTGGGAGGGTACCTTGCATTCGGACAGGTAGCATGTGAAGAGCCGAGCTAGTGTACTGATGAGTACCGATTGCAGATTCTTCAGGTGTTCGGGTCTGACTTTGTCTGGGCCTGTTGTGTTCCCTTCTTTACCGACGAGATGGCATGTCGGATTTCAAAAGGGAGAATGTTGGGAGTGACATATCCATCCTTTGGAATTTGGTATGTGGGCAGGTGGATGTGGCTATCAAAGAGACTTGTGTAGAAGTCATGTATAATCTTCTCCATTGCCTTTCTGGAAGAGATGATAGATCCATCAGGGCGTCGGAGGGCAGTCATCTTGTTCTTATAGTTGGCAAAGACAGGCGGGCAGTGCGAATGCTTTTCCCACCTTCTGCTGCATCTTCCAGTATTTCTGCTCTCTGTCTTTGAGGTCTTCTTTTATCGCTTCTCTGCATTGCTTAGCAAGCTTGGATGTTAGCATTTGGTCTCCTGAGGCTTGCGCCTTGCCACATTGGCGAATGAGCTCAAGAGTTTCTGAAGACAAGCGTCCTTTTGTGTCTTTCTCTCTCTTGGCACTCATCACACAATCATGGAGGTGCTGAACCAGTCGGTTGTATTCTTCATCGATGTAGTCAATGGTGGTATCTTCCCATGTTGCTGCCATAGTGCCAAAGAGTTCCCAGTTGGTGGTCATTCTAGGAGTTCTCTTCTTAAAGTTTGCAGCCTTCTCTCCCTGTTGCATGGAGTAGAATTTTGCACGAAGGAGACGGTGGTCCGATCCTGTTTGGAATTTGGGGATGACAGCTACATCGGCCAGACAAAACCGTCGATTAAAGATGATGTGGTGAATTTCATTATGGAACTGTCCACCAGGAGATTCTCATGTCCAACATTTTGCTTCAGCCTTCTGGAACTGTGAGTTCCCATGAATGGTCTTGGTGGACAGGATGAACTCAGATAGTCTCTCACCCTGTTCGCTCCATTCTAGGCCATGGGTCCAGATGTGGAGTTCCTCAGCCGATCTTCTCAGTCCTATCTTGGCATTAAAATCACCGATTATGTTCTTGTAGAAGTTGTGATCTTTTATATAGAACTCCTCCAGTTCCATGTAGAATTTTTTTCAATTTCATTTATCCATGGATATATGCATATATAGATGGATATATAGACACATATATGTAATTGAGAAATATATGTATATATATATATATACATATAAACCACAGAGCCAACAAAACTTCAAGTATGAGATCTAAGGATCAATAACAAAACTTGAAAAATATATGGGCCATGCATATTTACAGTGGCGTGGGAGAGATTCTTGTAGAGGGAGGCAAAGCTGTGGTGGAATTGTTGGGTACTGTACTTTTGAAACTCAGCTATGAATAACTTTTTAAATCATTGTGCCATCATATATAATAGACAATAGGTAGACAGCCAGACAGAGAGATTGAGAAGAGACAAAGTGCCTGCCGTAGAGGCAGTTTGGGGAAGGGGAGGGAATCAGGGGACATTGGTGATGAGAAATGGGCTCTGGTGAATGGATCGGATCTGGAACACTGCATGCCTGAAACCCAAACATGAGCATCTTTGTAACTGTATACATCATGGTGATATAATAAAAGAATTAATTTTTTTCTGAGAAAAGGTATTCATATTATGCTTCCCTATTTGTAGCATTTAATAATAAACTCTGCACCAAATTGTAGATTTTGTTGTTCGTTATTTTATTTTACCAAACCTTGCGGTACTCAGGCTTACTCCTAGCACTACACTCTACGATCACTGCTGGTGGTGCTCTGTAGTGAATCGGTTCCTGTGGATCAAACTCCAGTCTGCTGAAAGCTAGGCAAGTTCTTTACAGCTTTGCTGCCTCTGTGCTTCCTGTTTTAATTGCATTTTTTATTTTTGTGTAGGGCCATATACAGTGAAATTCAGACTTACTCCTTTGTTCCTCCTGTGTCTACCCTTATGGAGCATTCCTGGAGGAGCTTTGCAATCATATGTGTGCCAGGGGACAGGGGTGAAGTCTGACTGGCAGTTTTCATGTTAATTGTCTTACTGTTTCTCTGCATTATTGTTCCAACAGCACACTGCCCTCTTTTAATCGTAGACCCCATATATACTATTTTCTACAATATTTCCACTTTTTTAAATTCTGGTGATTTAACATGATTTGACACAGAAATATTCAGTGTCCATTTGCATTCAGTAGGCTGCACAAAAATTAAAGTATTGCTGAGTATGTTTAAGATATCAAAATAAGAAGAAATATACTCTGATCAGTAGCACACATACTGATACAGAAATGCATTATATAAAAATAGTATTTTTAAAATAATTATTATGGGGCAATATTGGATAACCCCATGTAAGATGACAGTTAAGAAATCTGTAAACACTTAGAATGCCAGGATTCTGAGCATGGCCAGGCAGCTATAAAAAGGAGTGAGAGAAGACAGATTAAAAGGAGACTCTCAAGAGACTGTGGACATGTTCCTTTATATATCAATTAAGAGGAACAGTTGTTGGCCCCCTATGCACCTGGGGACTTTGCCAACCTCAATAATGTTGGGGTCCCTGTTGATCCCTGACAGGGTAACTGAAGTTTTAGAGAGAATATGTCAGAGTCTGACAATTGCAAAATATAAAATTTTTCAGCTGTTATGTCAATATTTTTATAAAAATAATGAAACATCAAAGTTTCATTTAAATTTTTACATTTAAATTTTTTTAATTTAATTGAAAATTTAAATAAATAGGGATATTTGAAGTAAAAAAAAATAAAATTCAGTTACATATTGATTACTTTATGGAACTGAAGCTTTGATTTCTATTTTCCAAAATTAATATTACCTTCTATTTACCATATCTATTGAGTATTCATAGGATCACTGTATCACTGTCTGCCCATTGTTCATCAATTTACTCAAGTGGGCACCAGTAGCATCTCCATATATCCTGTCACATGCTAGTGTAGCCCAAGGGCATCTGCTCGCTTCAGAAACATAAAGAGATTAAAACCATTCCATCCAGTCATGGAAATGAGGTCTATAATTGCTACTGGTATTTGGCATATCAAATACAACATGGGTAGCTTGCCAGGCTTTGCCATGTGGGTGGAATACTCTTGTAGTAACATATAATCTCGAGTGATTATTGATAAACCGTGCTGCTGCAAAGTGACTGCACAAGCTGGGCTGTGATCAACTATTCTTCTGGGTGGAGCTCTGTCGAGAGGGGAGTCCAGATGTGGAAAATGGCGGCCCTCATTGTGTGGCGGTTCCTCTGGCTTCTTGCAAGGCTCTACTGGGGTGGCAGGCCAGGGCTATAATCCACCATCCCTCCTGGGTGCCTCTTGAACAGCTGGGCACAGGGAGAGCTGGTAGAAGCTCTGCCACATGTCTGTGAGTCTCTAGCTTAAGTATTTTATAACCTGGTGTATAAAAATGACAAAATAAATTAAATAGAGGGATGTATTCTTCACAGAACAAAACAAAGTTTTTATATTATGTGACCCCCATATGGGATTTTTTTTATAGTTACAAGCATTTTATTTTATATGGGATATTTTTAAAAGCTTGTAAGAACCTGCACTGAAAAACCTACACTGGGGTCAGAGAGCTACTACATAAAGGATAAAACACGTTTCTGGTGTGCAGCTGACCCACCTTCAATCAAAGTCCCCACATATGGTCACCTGAGCCACCAGGAGTGATCCCTGCATGCAGAACCCAGATGGAAGTCCAGGGCACTTCTATGTTTTGTCCCAAAACAAACAAAACAGTTCAAACTGACCAAAAAAGCTCATGTTAGGTGACTACTTAGACTAAGTAAGTCTTTAATATTTATTAATTTATTTATTAAACAAAGATGCCTGCATTTTGTTACAATGTATTCATTTTTTTCACTTGAAAGTGTGTGTCTACCAACTACTTCTGTATTTTTTCTTTCAAATTACAATGGGCTCATTTCTTTTCTTTCAGGAACTGGAATTTTCCAATCTGTTTGCTGTTCTTCACTGCATTCATTCCTTCTTTGCTGCCAAAGTAGCTTGTTTGGACCCTCTCTTCTTAGGCAATCAGGCTGCTGCTGCTCCAACCAGTTCTGCCACCATAAGCAAAACAAAGTACCCAACTTGACATCTATTTCCACTTATCATGACTATAGGAATAGAGCTAAAATAGTACATTTCAGACCCTGGAGAAACCATATCACAAGTCAACAGTAAAGTCAAACTGAAGTTTCTGTCTTGTAAGAAATCTCTAAAGTGTTTCCATCTCTAAAGTGATTCACATCAGTGAATCATCATAAAAATAACAGAACTGCTGTTCTCACATACTTGGTTGTAGCATAACTCTGCTTTTATCAGATTGGAAACAAAGAATGAATGATTCAATGTAAATAATATAAAAACTATAAGCTACCTATAAATAAAAATGCCAAGCAAATGGTTATTTCTCTATTTTAGATTATTTTGTATGACAAATATATGTATGACCAGATCATGAACTAATACTTATCATTGTATTTATTTATTTATGAGCGACAAAGGAAACAAAAATATCTATGGCATGCAAACAGTTTCATTGGAGAAAGCACTGTAATTTGCTGATGTAGATTTATCCTTGTATTCTCATTCAATTATATGACACTGGTACTGCAAATCAATTTTCATTACAAAGAACTCCGAAGAATTGAAAAGGGATAATAACACTGAACAAGTACAATGTTAAATGGATTATTTCATCCTTAAAAAACAAATATAAAAAGTTTTATTATCAGTGTTAATAGTCATGTCAAAATATATTAATGATGAAATATAAAAACATTCACAACACTATAGTTCCTTTCTTCATTTAAAATTTTTCCTTTTCCTACTGAGGTTTGTTATCAAATTAAGGTTTTATAAATCTTCAGTGAGTCCCCCAAATTTTGTTGAATAAATCAAATCAATAAATGCATTGTGGAAATTCTTTTTGATCCAAATACTGTTAGTTAATTGTGACCTTCTATGTCCCCAAAAATATTCTCAAAACTATTATATAGTTTAAACTAAAAAATTGAATTTAGCAACACTTTAAAAAAAAATAAGGCAAATGTATTTAAATTTTTGGCAATGTCATAGAGCATCAGTGACTAGGTAATGCTAAACCATGAAAGGTTTTTTTTTGGTACTTCTTATCATAAAAATGAAAAGTATAGAAGTTTTAAATTACTGGAGATATATACAAGCAACAAGATATCAGATAATAAATATTTCTATCATATAGAAATATTATTTGTTCTTCACTAAAATTATCCCAAGATTTGCTTTTAAATAACCAATCTTATTTAAAAAAGAGAAAAATAATACTGTTTACTAATACGTATTTTCAGCTAACTCAAATTTTGTTGTTGTGAAGATATCTAAAATATCTAAGAAGATGATTAAACTTTTAACAATAAAAACATTCACTCAAAAAAGAAACCAAATTATTTATTAAAAAGAATATAAGTAAACCTTGTAATTAAAAAAAAACTTGACATCAAACATTTGTGTTTTGGGGATGGTCACAACCTGACAATGGCCAGAGAAACATGAGTGTCTGCAACAGTATCTGGGGACCTCCACATTTATAGTATCATGACAAGGGATGTAATTATTCGCACACAGTATTATTTATTTTTTAACATAACTGTTGAAGAAACAAACAAAGAACAACCATTGTACTAAGGAACTATAAGATTTCTAAATCAACTTATTAAAATTATGGCAAACTAATAGTACATGGCATTAAGATAGTAAATTTTTGCCATAGAAAAAACATATACATAATTAAAATATTAAAATTTAATATTAAAATCTCTGCTTAATGTGTACTTATAAAACAGAACAATTATTCTATAATTAAAATCCCATTACAAGAACAAAAAAGACCCTGGTGTCCCTTTTGAACTCTGAGAGAAGAGTACAGGGAAGCATCTATATAACAATTGTAAACAACAGCATCTAGTTTACAGTAAAATCTCTGTGACCAGATGACATTAAATCTCAGATGTCCCATATTGGGGTAACATTTAATGTATACCATTGTATGATATTCAGGTCAACAGGTAACACAAAATACAACAATTAGCCAAAATAGAAGACAATTTGATATAATTAATATAATCATAAAAATTTCAGAAAGTTCCATTTAAAATGCAGATATGCAATCCAAATATTATTTTGTTATATCTTAAACTCTTTTAGCCTTTGATCATGTGAATTATAAAAATTATGTACAACGAGATGTGAATGGGTATATATCTCTTGTACAACGTGCATATACATATACAAGAAATATATAAGGAAATTAAAACAAAATTTGTTAGATCAATGTGTCCTGCAATTCACATTAATTCTCGCAGCTAGCTGCGTTCGTCATCGACGCACGAGCCGAGTGATCCACCGCTAAGAGTCGTACGCATTTTTCGGAGAGGTTTTTCTGGCATCGGCGCTATCGGGCCAATTTGTTAGAATACATTTGAAATAAATATACTTAATGAATCCTAAATTTACATTGTAAATTGATCATAGCTTGAATTAAAATGTATGTTGATGCAATATTGTGCTTATTTTTATACTATTGATAAAATACATAAATTGCTACTTTATATGGTTGATGAAGTCACCTATTAGAAAAATATTATTTTAATTTTTTCCAGTAAGTAAATAAAATTTACCTTCTATTTTGTAGTGCAATTACTATTAGCTAATGCCATTTATTCTCACTTGGGCTATTTGAATGGGAAAGGACTGAAAAGAACTACTCAAATAAATCCATTTCTCATGTAACTTTGTTTTAAATGCATGAGATTTATTCATCACATCCTAGTTTGTACTAGCACACATTATGATGACAGAATGCTAATTAAGTGTTAACCCTTCCAGTGCCTTGGTAGAAATATACATGTGTTGTATTACACAACACAGATTAAATAATTCATGATTGTCTGCATTGTAAATTTCAACGGTCTATTATATTGTTTATTCTTAATTTAGAAAAAGAACTTCAAATATAATTTGAAATATTTTCTGGCAGCTAATATAATTTGCCTATTCAGCATTAATGATTATTTTTAGTTTATTTAGATAGGGCATTGTTGTGTTTTTGTGTTGGGAGACTCAAACAGTTCTCATGGCTATTGGCCGAACTGTATTTAGCCACTTTTATGTGACCAAACAAGGGTTTAAGCATGCAGCTGTGTTTCAGTCATACTGTGTCCAGTACCACCAGGGCTATCTAGACCAATTGGTGCTCCAGACTATTAGTAGTTGAGTAGCACCCAGTTTGAAGCATGCCTTGATGATCTCTTGACCACAGAGCTATCTTCCCATATGAGGATCCATGTTTTGAATTTACTCTACTGCAAACCCAATCTACTTCAAAACAAAAATGTGTACTCCAAAATACACCATCAGAACTAAATGTTTGACCAATTTCATAGCCAATATTTCCATGCAATTAAACATAGTGTTTTTTGAGCATTTGCTATAAAATAGATTTTCAGGAAGAAGAAAAAGAATTACATAGAAATAAAGAAACAAGCTCATATCAAACATGTAAGAGAAAATTTTTCCTTAGGATACTTTATATTATAAATCATCATTTTCTTTATTTTAGGGACAAAACATCTTAGACTTTATATTGTATTCTTTAAATGCTGAGTTTAAAAAAGTTTATTAGTGTGGAAGAGTAATATTCCTAACAAGTATTTGCAATTACTTAGAATATGGCAGGATGGAGAAGCTTTCAAAGCTCAAGAACAAACTTATGATTAAATTTTTAAGGTAAGTATACAAGTTCCAGATATGAACAACAAAAGTTGTGCTACACTTGACATAACTATACTCATGAGCTCTCCGTAAATAGCTGCTTTATTCATACATCTAAATTCCTTATCTACAATTTATTTATGTTGTTCTTTAATATTTAACCATAATTCACTTATTTGCACATTTAAAGTTCCTTTTGATTATAAATAAAATATTACAAATGTTATATATTTTACACATATTAAAATACAGTGGAAGAAACAGATCAGGAACGTAAATATATTTATTTCATTTTTAATTGTTTTGGTGGATATTTGTAAAGTGTATATTAATATCTGATAAAAAATGTGACTTTGTTCTTTAAGTTCTACTAATAAAACTGTATCTTTTTAAATGACACACACTGGAAAATAAATAGATAATTTCACTATATTTTTGTTTTCGCTACTTAGACTGATGTGTAAGTTTTACATCTATTTGGCAAGAAAACCTGTGACACGGAACTGTAATGAACTGGAGTAGGTGTGAGCTTTTGCCTTAGGGAAGACTTCGTGGAATACCAGATCATCAATATGTATATACAAACTATAAATGTTTACAAAATATTTTTAAAATATTTTGTAAATCTATCTATATTTATAAATTTTAGAAATTGGAAATTTAAAAAGCAATCACCGTGAGATATACAATTACAATGTTGTTCACATTTGGAGGTTTCGGTCACACAGTGTTCCAGCACCCCGTCCTCCACCAGTGCCCATCTCCCACCACCCATGTCCCCAATTCCCTCCCCCTCCCATGGCCTGCCTAAATGGCAGGTTCTTTATCTCCTCTCTCTCTTCCTTCTCCTACACATTGTGGGTTGCGCTACATACACTTAGAAGCCATCATTTGCATTTTTTGCCTGTATTTAATGCTCAGTTCTATGTTGGTATCAGACCTTTTTTTTAAGTATTTTATTATTAAGGTATCAGACCTTTTGACATTTATTCACACATATTCCCTTCTCTATCTTACCTAACCTCTGACTCCCACATGCTTGTGATAATTTTCACTTTTGGTAAGATCACCTGGTATATTTATGTCATGCAAATAAATGCAGTCATTCTATGTCTCTCTCTTTCCTTCCGACTAATTTCACTCAACATGATTCAATTGTATATCTCACAGTGATATAATAAAATGTTAAACAAAAGAATTACTGAAAAAATAAAAAGATCATTTAAATTATATAGATATCAAAACTACAGGAAAAATTATTATATTCTTCTCTGGGCCCAATAAGGATTTGAGTATTTTTAAACTCTCAATATTCTATATGGCCACAAATATTTCTATATACATAATCAAAGATAAAAAGTAAATTTATGGCAAAATATTAAAGTGTTTGAAAGGCTTTGGTTTGTGGGCATACAAGGCATCCCTGAATAATATTTCTTAATCCTAAAATAAATGAAAATATCCTAACATTATATAAAAATAAAGCAATCACTGTATCCTGTACCACTGTCTTCCCATTCATCATTGATTTGCTCGAGTGGGCACCAGTAACATCTCCATATGTCCTGTCTCATGCTAGTAGAGCCGAAGGGCATCTGCTTGCTCCAGATACATAAAGAGCCTCAAACCATTCCATCAGGTCATGGGAATGAGGTATATAATTGTTACTGGTATTTGGCATATCAAATACGACACGGTTAGCTTGCCAGGCACTGCCATGCAATAAAGATAGAAAAAGTTAATTTATTTTATAAAATTATTTTAACCAATCTATTTTCACATCATTATAAGCTGAGTATATGTTATGAGGACTAGAATCACAGACATTATTATCAAGTTATTTGAAACAGAGTCAACACATCATCACTTCATGGAACACAAACGTCACGTGATCTTTCATGGAATAAAGGCTGTTAAAATTGAGTCATCATAGAATAATTTTTTGAACAACTTGAAAAATTTTATTTTATTTTTTCATTTGTAAATTTCTCTGACCAAAAAATATTTTTCTATAAGAGATGAGAGATTGTAGAAGGGATAAAGTATGGTGGGTTCTAGCCCTGGCCTGCCACCTCAGCAGAGCCTCACAACAAGCCAGATCACTCTCCCCTACTCCACAGGGCCCGCCATTTTCCATATCCGGACTTCCCTCTCATCACAACTCCAGCCAGCAGACCAGACTATCACAGTCCGGATCATCCACACCCACCCTGCAGCAGTTTCTTTTCAATCCGGCCCAGGTATGCTGAACCAGCGACTCTCAGACATGGGGCAGAGCTGCTCCTTGCTCTCCCTGTGCCCAACTGCTCGTGAGGCGCCCGGGAGACATGGCGGGTTCTAGCCCTGGCCTGCCACCTCAGCAGAGCCTCACAACAAGCCAGACCACTCTCCACTACTCCGTGGGGCCCGCCATTTTCCACATCCGGACTTCCCTCTCGTAACAACTCCAGCCAGCAGACCAGACTATCACAGCCTGGTCGCTCGGCCGCGGTTCATCTATAAATGCTTTATTTAGAGGTGACTACAACAGTATGCCACCCACACAACAAGCCTGGCAAGCTGCTCGTGTAGTATTTGATATGCCAAATACCAGTAACATTTATATTAGGTCATTCCCATGACCTAATATAATGGTTTGAGGCTCTCTATGTTCCTGGAGCAAGCGGATGCCTTTGGGTTCTACTAGCATGAGACAGGACATATGGAGATATTACTGGTGCCCGCTCTAGCAAATAGATGATTAACGGGAAGATAGTGATAGTGATAGTGACACATAGTATACATTAAAATAAACATATTTAAATCATTTCAAAAACATACTTCTATAAAATACAATAAAATACCTAAATAATGGTATTTAAGGGAAAATGTGATTTTCAAAAATGGTTAAGGAAGTTAACTATAGAGGCTAGAGAGATAGTACAGTGTGTACAGCCTTTCATGCAGCTAACTCCTGATTTGATTACCAGCACCCCATATTTTCGATCAGGGTCCTCAGTGATCTCTAAGATCAGAGGCAGACATAAGTCTAAAGCACAGCAGGGTGTGTTCCCCACTTACCCTTGCCCTCAATAAAGAGAAAGTAAACTACTCACTAGAGGAGGAATGACATCTATATAGATGCCTCTGTCTGCCTGTATGTATATAAAGTAGTATGACTTTCAGACTACTCTTTTTTGTATAGGAGGTCCTAGCTATGCCAGGGGTACTTTGGAATGATCAGAGGATAAGATGATGCTGGGAATGAATCACAGACTTCCAAATACAGAGTACTCTCTTCTACCCTTTGAGCATCTTCCTAGCTGACAATGTTTTTTAATTTTTAAGCAAAATTAAAGACAGAATTCTTTTTTTTCTTTTGCTTTTGGGTCACATCAGGCAAAGTCTATTGGTTACTCCTGGCTCTGCATTCAGGAATTATTCCAGGTGATGCACTGGGGACCATATGAGATGTCGGAGATCAAAACCAGGTGGGCTGCATGAAAGGCAAAGGCCCTACCCGCTGGGCTATTGCTCCGGCCCCCAGGACAGAATTCTTATAAATGTACATAACCTTGTAGCACCACTACTATCAATAATCAACCAATAATTTTTGCAGTTTATTCTATAGTCAGACCTTTGCTTTAGCTACTGCCAGCCTCATCACTTGGTGGTCTTTTCTGTCTCAAGTCCACTGGAACTCACCTCACTTTTACTGAGGCCACTTTCTAGCAATTACAATTTTCTGTCTGTGAGTTATGACTTAGATTCAACCCCTTAGATGAGGAGGACTGAATCATGAAAACACATGTGCAATGTGAATTCCAACCAATTAAAACACAAGTTCATCACTACATCACTAGACTTCACATTGTTCATCAATTTCCTCAAGTGGATGCCAGTAACATTTCCATTTGACCCTATCATATGCCAGTGTAGCCCAATGGCATCTGGTTGCTTCAGGAATATGAAGAGCCTCAAACCGTTCCTTCAGGGTCTTGACGAAGAAGTCTGACCATCTCGTAGGTGGGCGGTCACATGATCTTTTGACATCCTATGGGATCCAGTCTGAAACGGCTCTAGTCCAGCGGTCATCTCCAAATCGCATTGTATGTTCAACCCATCTGATTTTTGATGCCTTGGCAAACGAGACAGCATCCCTGATTCTGGAACAGTGATGGAGGTTGGAACTCCAGATTCGTTCTCACTTGAGTGAGGCGTGATATTCCAAGCATAGCCAAGATTACCCACTCTAAAAACACTCCTTTTTAATCTAAGACTGGAAGTACTTTCCATTAAAATTAAACAAGAAAATATAGCAAGGTTATCCAAAAAGAAAAGAATTCAAACTCTCAGTATTTGAGGATGACATAATGCTATCTTTAATAATTGTAAAAATCCTACATAAAATATCCTGGAATCAATAGATTTGTACAATATAGTGGTAGCCTGTGTCAATTTTGTAGCCCATGACTTTCCTATATGCAAATAATGAAATAGAAGAAAGAGAAATAAAAATATTCTGTTCAAAACTGTGTCTCATATGGGGCAGAGTTGCGACTGCATCCTCCCATGTTGCACGGGAAGTCCTTAAAGAGAACTAAAGATGTATTTTAATAGTACATCAAACTACTAAAACTGTGTCTCGGAAAATTCAATGGAAAAATACGTCCTGCTCATGTACTGAGAGGATGAACATAATCCAAATGGCAATATGAACAAAGCATTATGAATATTCAATATAGTTGTTCAAGGACACTATTCCAGGAAAGAGATTAAATGTTTGATCAAATACTCGATCAAAACAGATAAGTCACTTGATAAGAATCAAAACTTCATATGGAACAATGAACCATTCCTAATAGTCAAAGCAATCCTTGAGTAAAGGAGGTGTCAGGCATCACTTTTCCCATCTTCAGATTGTACTAAAATTCAATAGCAATTAAAATATCATGGTACTGATAAAGACAAAACTTCTAGTAGGTAGAATAGAATTGAAAATTCATAAACAAACCTTTAAGTATATGATAAATTAATCTTGAATAAGGGAACAAAAAATATTATATACAATTAGGAAATACTCTTCAACAAATGGTGTTGGGAAACATATATATGTTGTGGTGTTGGGAAAACTTTTTGCCAATGTAAAATTTTAAAAAGAATTTGATCTCTTCCTGACACCAAACACAATTGGTAAATCAAGATATAATAAATGGCTAACTAGAATACCTGAATCCATAGTTACATATTGGAAAACACAGGCAGATCTGCAGTACGTTGAAGATAGCATCATCTTTAAGGAAAAAACATCAATGACCTAACAAGTGGAAGTGAACATAAGCTAACAGGAACTTTTTTTAATTAAAAAGTTTCTGTACATCAAAGGAAACAAAGACAGCTCACAGACTAGCAAAACTTATTTCTACAAAACTCCTTCAATACAGTGTTAAAACTCAAGATAAAGCACTAGTAGAACTATGTAAGAAAATACCACCCTGTCAAAAAATAGGGAGAAGAGATGAACAGAAACTTCCTGAAAGAAAAACCCAAATGGCCAAAAAGCACATGAAAAATACTCTATTTCACTAATAATCAGGGAGATGCAAATCAAAACAATGAGATATCATCTCACACCTCAGAAACTGGCAAGTCTTCAAAAGGCAAGAACAACAAATGCTCGTGTGGATGCAGGGAGAAAGGGGCTCTCATATCCCTGATGATTAGTGATAATGAGCATTTTTCATATGACTTTTGGCCATTCGAATTTCTTCTTTGTGGAAGTGTCTGTTCATTTGTTTTCCCCATTTTTTGATGATAACATAAATTCTTACTTAAAATTGTAGCTTGAGCCCCAGGGTTACCAGCCACAGCAGGCAGAGACTCAATCACGACAGGGAGGGTTGGCATCCAGCCCTCCCCTAGCTCATAGGAACATGAGGCTCCCAGGACGAAAGATGGGTTTTGGGAGTGGGCCCATTACCTCTGGGGGACTTCAGAAGCAGTTGGATGAGACTTGCCCACCACAGTATCTGCCATTTTTGCTGTCTGGACACCCAGCATCAGAACCAGCCAAGGAGAGATGCCGATCTCAAGACCAGATTATCAGAGTAGCTGAGTTTGAGCCACGTAGGCGACTCCCAGAAGCAGAAGTCACCAGGCATTCGTTATATGGAGCTGGCACCACGCCTTCCCCTCTCCATCTTGTCCTGGAGGCCCAGGGGCCCTGCCCAAGAAATGCTTCAGGGTGACCACCATCCACAGCAGGCAGAGACTCAATCACCTCCAGCTCTCCCCTAGTTTAGCTGACTATGAGGCTCCTAAGACCATCAAACTAGTGGAACCAATCATGTCCTAGAACATACTACATTCCACGATGTGTAGGAAAGGGAAGTGGGAGGGAGAGTTAGAGAGAAAGCAGGCTGGGGGAGGGGGAGGGAGGTGGGGACATTGGTGATGGAATATGTGCACGGGAGGAGGGATGGGTGTTGGAATACTGTAGAACCAAAACTCAAACGTGAGCATTTTGTAATTGTATATCTAAAAGGTGGTGTAATAAAATAATAATAATAATAAAACAAATAAATAAATGTAGCTTGACTGCAAATACTGAAAATATTTTATTTACTACTTTTATTTGCAACATTGCAGATACCATATCTCCATAGTCACAGAGTTAGTCTCTTCCTTTATGTATTTATTATGGTTACTTATTCTGTTTTACTAATTCTCAGACTAACCCTTATAATCAGTTTCATTATTTTTAAAATTAGTCATTCTAATGCATACTAATATGCATTAGAATAGTTGTATATCAATGATTTATGCCCTTGAATATGTTACAGCTGAAGTGTCAATAGTTGTATATCAATGATTTATGCCCTTGAATATGTTAATGTGTCTGTTATTTTGTATCCCCAAAAATTACTAATTGCAAATGTCATTTCAATTACTATACTACTGTTTACCTTCCAATTTTATAAAATTTATCTTGAAGAATACATGTGTTAACCATACATATATGTGTGTATTGTATAATACCATTAACTTATAATTTCCATTATTGACATATAGTTGTAACAGAATATCAATATAAGTACACATATTTTGTAGTTATAGAGAGGCTTAAAATTTCTATTTAAAAATTGAAGCCTGTCTGATTCTTAGAAAATCACTATCACTATCTTCCCGTTCATCATCAATTTGCCTGAGCAGGCTCCAGTAACATCTCCATATGCCCTGTCTCATGCTAGTAGAGCCCAAGAACATCTGCTCGCTCCAGGAACATAAAGAGCCTCAAACCATTATATTATGTCATAGGAATGACCTAATGTAATTGTTACTGGTATTTGGCATATCAAATACTACACGGGCAGCTTGCCAGGGTTGCCGGGCGGGCAACTCTTGTAGTCACCTCTAAATACAGCAATTATTGATGAACTGCACTGCCGTAAGTGCAACTGAACGAGCCAGTCTGTAATAGGCTCTTCTGCTAGGTGGAGTTCTGACGAGAGGGAAGTTCAGATGTGGAAAATGGCAGCCCTCATGGAGTGGGGGGTTGTCTGGCTTGTTGCAAGGCTCTGCTGGGGTGGTGGGCCAGGCGCCTCGTGAACAACTGGGCACAGGGAGAGCTGGTAGCAGCTCTGCCCCATGTCTGTGAGTTTCTCTTCACTTAATCTCTTGACATCCTGTTATTCGTTAATTTGCTCAAGTGGGCACCAGTAATATTTCCATTTGACCCTGTCATGTGCCAGTTTGGCCCAATGGCATCTGGTCGCTTTAGGAATACAAAGAGCCTCAAACCGTTCATTCAGACTCTTGACAGAGAGTTCTGACCATCTTGTAGGTGGGAGGCCACGTGATCTTTTGACATCCTGTGGGATCCAGTTAGTAATGGCTCTGGTCCAGCTATCATCTCCAAATCGAATTACATGTCCAGCCCATATGATTTTGGATACCTTGGCAAATGAGACAACATCCCTGACTCTGGAACAGCAACAGAGGTCGGAGCTCCGAAATCCTTCTTTCACTTGAGTGAGGCGTGATATTCCAAGCATGGCTCTTTCGATTCCTCTTTGGGAGACCTGGATAGCATTGTCATTATGCTTTCATAGTGCCCAGGTCTCTGAGGCATATGAAATGCAGGGAAAATGGTGGAGTTGAAGAGATGTGCCCATAGCTGGAAGTTCTCTGCCTTTTTGGCTATTTCTTCGATGCTTTTGAAGGCATTCCATGCTGCTCTCTTCTTTCTGTGCAGCTCAGGTTTTAGGTGTTCATCATGTTGACTTCTCGACCTAGGTACACAAATATGCTGCATTCAGAGATGTTTTGTTCCATTGAGAGTGAATGGGGCCTCTGGAACTAGTTCATTTTTCATGAACATAGTTTTGCTGAGATTCAGCTGTAGAGCTATCTTTCCACACTCTCGGTTAAATTAAGCCAGCATTTGTGCCACTTGGCTAATGTTTGGTGTTATTAGAATGAGGTCATCAGCGAAGCAGAGGTGGTTTAGTTGCTGAACGTCTATCTTCACTCCCATCACGTCCCATTCTAATTGTCGCATGATGTTCTCAAGGGTGGCACTGAAGAGTTTTGGTGAAATGTTATCAACTTGCAGAACCCCTCTTTTGACATTGATGATCACTTCTTTGTACAATGGTGATATCCTGATGGTGAATCCTTAATACAGCTCACGAAGGATATTGATGTATTGGTTTTGACACCCTGTTTCTCTAGGGATTTGATGAACGCTTCAGTCTCCACAGAATCAAAGGCTTTCTTTAAATCAATGAACGTGAGACAGAGTGGCATCCTGAACTCCCTACACACTTCAATGAGCTTGGTTACCATGTGGATATGGTTGATTGTGCTGAATCCTTTTCAGAAGCCAGCTTGCTCGCATGGTTGCCCTTCATCTAATGATCTGTCAATCCTGTTCAGAATAACTCGAGTGAACAGCTTGTAGATGACAGACAACAGGCAGATGGGGCGATAGTTTCCAATGTCATGGATGTCTTCCTTCTTGAATAGAACTGTCTTGCTGGTTTTCAAATGGGAAGGCACCTTTCATTCAAATAGGTAACGTGTGAAGAGCTGAGCCAGTGTATTGATGTGTACTGAAGGCAGATTCTTCAGGTGTTCAGGTCTGACTTTGTCTGGGCCTGGTGCTGGTCCCTTCTTTACTGACAAAATGGCATGTCGTATTTCAGAAGGGAGAATGTTGGAAACGACATATCCATCCTGCAGAATTTGTTATGTGTGCAGGTGGACGTGGCTATCAAAGAGATCTGAGTATAAGTCATGGATAATATTCTCCATTGCCTTTTTGGAAGATGTGATAGATCCATCAGGATGTTGGAGAGCAGTCATCGGTGTCTTATAGTTGGCCAAGGACAGGCGGGTGTTGCGAATGCTTTTCCTGGCTTCTGCTGCATCTTCCAGTATTTCTGCTCTTCTCTCTTTGAGGTCTTTCTTAATCGATTCCCTGCACTGCTTTGCAAGCTTAGATGTTAGCATTTGGTTGCCTGAGGCTCACACTTTGCCACGTTGGCGAATGAACTCGAGAGTTTTTGAAGACAGGGTCCTTTTGTGTTTTTTTTTCTCTTGGCATTCTTTGGACAATCATAGAGGTGCTGAACCAGTCGGTTGTATTCTTCATCGATGTCATCAATGATCGTATCTTCCCGTGTTGCCGCAGTGGTGCCAAAGAGTTCCCATTGATGGTCGTTCAGGGAGTTCTCTTCTTATACTTTAGAGCCTTTTCTCCCCATTGCATCAAGTAGAATTTTGCATGAAGAAGACAGTGGTCCGATCCTGTTTGGAATTTTGGGACAACAGCAACATCGGTCAGGCAAAACCGTCGATTGAAAATGATGTAGTAAATTTCATTGTGGAACTGTCCACCAGGGGATCCCCATGCCCAACATTTCAATTTAGCCTTCTGGAACTGTGATTTCCCATGAATGATCTTCGTGGACATGATGAACTCAGATAGTCTCCACCCTGTTCATTTCATTCCATTCTAGGCCATGGGTCCTGATGTGGAATTCTTCTCGGTCCTATCTTGGCATTAAAATCACCGACTATGATCTTGTAGAAGGTGTGATCCTTTTTATAGAACTCTCCCAGTTCCATGTGGAATTTCTTGGTTTCTTCTTCCTTGTATGTGGATGTTGGTGTGTAGACAACGAAGATAGAAACTGCTGGCAGTGGGCCACATCTCTTCAAGTGTAATCGTCCTATCCGGTTTGTTAGGCATTCAAATGAATCAATGTTCGCCACCATGTTTGTGTTGACAAGGACACCGATGCCACCGACGCCTCTTTCATCGCATGTTCTAAGACACAATTCTTCTCCGGTGTCAAAAATAGCATTATACAATTGATGCCTCCTTGTCTCAGTCAAACCAATGATGTCATACGTGATCTTTTGTGCCTGCACCATCATGTCCTCGATATATGCTTCCGTTGCCAGTGTAAATGTAGCCACCTTAAATGTTCATCTTCCTAACCCTGAAAGATCCCTAAATATGGCGGCACTAGGAAGGATGAACAAGGGGGCCTGATAAAATTTCAGGGCCATGTTAAGCTGCCAAAACGAAGAAGGACTAAAATGACAGTCTGTAATTTCAATGCACTTACACTGGCAACGGAAGCATATATCGAGGACCTGATGGTGCAAGCACAAAAGATCAAGTACGACATCATTGGTCTGACTGAGAGGAGGAGGCGCCAATAGTTGGGGAGCCTCTCGGCTTGTGGCCCCTGTTCCTGGGTGACTTCCATGGGGCCTCAGACCCGGCCCACGGGCACAATTACAGACACCTGGCAGTCATCTTTCTTTACAATCTTTATCGTGGCCATGTTTGCTGCTCTCATCAAGGACTGCCAGTGGAGCACAGGCCATGAGTCCTCCGGCTACCTGAAGAGTCTGAAGGGTATGACCTGCTTGTCAGACAGAGAGTGATATCACTCAGCAATGCTCAGGGGTTACTCCCAGCTCCGCACTCAGGAATTACTCCTGGCAGTGCTTAGCCCAGCAAGCTACTAAGAGTATACCGCCCGCACAGCAGAGCCTGGCAAGCTGTCTGATGCGTTTTCAATATTCCAAAACCAGTAATAAAAAATGTTCATCTTCTTGAGTCTCTCTTAGAAAACAATAAATAAATAAATAAATAAACAAACAAACAAACAAACAAATAAGTGAAAATATTAGAAGCATTAAATCATTTACATAAAGATTTGCATGAATAACTAGTATTTATTCATTTGTTTTTTTTGGTCAGCTCATTTATTCGGTGACAAAAGACAGTACGCACAGATGGGAACTCAAGTGATCAAGTGATCAAGTGAAAGATTTGAAGATATTTTTCTAGTGGCACAGTACATGCTCTGTGTGAGAGTCAGGGCCTTCACCCTTGATATTCCATGTCCTCTGAAACCTTTCCCAAAGTCAGTATTCCCAGTACACATTACCTGAACTGATCACTGAATATCACCTGAACCTCTAAGTACTTCTGGACCTGGGTCCCTACAATTGAAACCAAATGGAATTAAAGTTTGGGTGGAATCTAACACAAATCTATGCCTATATTGATCACTTGATCACTTGTCTTTCTGTTTGTCGATTTTCTCGAGGGACTCCAGTAACGTCTCCCTTTATTGGGATTGATGTCCATTTTGTTACTGTTTTTGGCATATTGAATATACCATGTGTGGCTTTCCGGGCTCTGCTTGGCTCTGGGTTCATTCTAGGGGGCCCAGTCTTTTTCCAATATTTTGCTAATAGTATTACTAACTTATTAAAACAGCATCAGAGAAAATAGATGCAGAAAAAAAAACATATAAACAGTCAGGAAGAAGATGCCTCATGTGAGGTAAAGGAGGCTTCACGTTGGGAGAAGCCCATGTTCGCTCTTGAACATATTTCTCTCTTTCATTCCTCTTACAAATCTCTTAGCAAATTTCTTAATAAAAATTATTGTGCTTCACAAATGAAAGAAATAGAAAGGAAAGCAGGAAGGCAGGAAGGCAGGAGGCAGCAAGACAAGAAGGAAGGAATTAAAGAAGGAAAGAGGCAGGCAGGCAGGCAAATGAATAAATATGCTCCAAAAGAGACCAACCCTATCAATATTTCAAGCCCCCAAATCTAGAGAAACTCAGTCTCTGTTGTTTAAACAGTCTGGTCTGTAGGACTTAGTTGTGACAGTTCTAGAAGTTAGTATACCAAATTGTGTCTGTTTATTTCATTTCAAGTAAAATTTTGTTATGTTTGTTTGTCTGGTTGGTTTGAGTGTGGGGTCTATGCCAACATTGCTCAGGGCTTACTCGTGGCTCTGCGCTCAGGAATCACATCTTGCTGGCTCAGGGTATTATAAGGGATGACTCCGATCGACTCCAGGTGGTTTATGAACAAACAAGCACCTTACCTGCTGTGCTGTCCCCAAGACCCAAAGGATGTCTCAGCAACAAATGTTGCTAAAATTTGGAGTTAGTTAAAAAAAGAAGAAATATTTCTAATTGTAGCAAGTCATATGTATGTTATATATATATGTATATATATACATATATATCATTGCCAAATACAACATATATGGCATTGCTAAATTTACTATTATAATTGCTTAAAATGTAAATGCTAAAATATAAAAAGTAGCAGAAAAATAGTAACCTTTTTTCAACCTTTGTATAATGATAAAGCATCCTAAGTCATAAGAGAATACAGCACTAATTTTTTTTCTCTTCTGTTTATTTTTTATATGGATAGTGTTTCCATAGAGGTGGGCACTCAATGTTGCCTGCTATGTTTCACAAAGTTCCTTCAAGCCTTCTAAATACAAGATATTTTCCTCCCTGGTCAAGTCCTTTACAGAAATAGCTTAACCTCTCTTTAAAAAAAGGAATATAATCATACCTTTGTCAGTGAGAAAAGCCTCATGGTTGGTGGGCCCCTTCTTTTGTTGCGAGAAGAATTCCCCAGCAAGACTCAGGGCACAAAAAAGACTATTTCTCCAAGTGAAAAAGAAATGACCTCAGTTCCCTTGGATCTGTCAGGGCATGTGCCATCCAGGCAAGTCTACATCCAGCAATCCTGTGGGCAAATCATAACGTCACCAATTCATGACAGTGATTTCCATTGGGTCTCAGACGGTGAGGGCCTCGGCTGAGTATTTTGACCCTATGTGGTAAACTGGGGAGAGAGACGGTTTAAAATCCCCCCAACCCACCCCAATTGTTTTTCCTTACTCCCACCAAGTGGGAAAATGAACGAAGGTTTGACATCTTTCCTAGCTTCTGATTTTTCATCCATTGCTTTGGTGGGCATCATTCTACTCTGAGATAGTACCACCTGAGCCTCTGCCCACAAAGGACTTTTGTATTGGGTCTAGATAAATGATCAGGGATAATTAGGTCATGATTCTAACAAATTTTCACTTAGTATGTGAGTATTTTTTTTTAGTTGTACCTCAGAGCATGTCACCATTTCCATTTGTCGTATTTCAGTCATTCAATTTTTACTATTTTAAATGTGTCTTATGTTTTGTTTTTGAACCTATGAGTAATTTAAAGCAGTGACTGTCCAGTTAACTGTGGGTAGTCAGTATAGCACTTGTCTTGCATTTAATTTGATATTGGCTTTGAAAAACCCAACATAAACAAAAATAACACACAGGCACACAACTGAATGTCTAAGTATTTGGAGAATTCTCACTAAATGTGCTTCTTGATTGTTAAGGTGTTTCTATTTTGACAGTAAGGCATATTTTTAATTATTTGGAATTTGTTAAATCTGTTTAGATCCAAATTATGGTCTCACACAAGCAATCTTGCTTTTCTAGAAGGTATAAATATTAGTTTTGTCTTAATTTTTGGCTTTCAAATTTTTGAAATGACAATAATACTGTTTGCAGTTTAAACTGCTATATCTGCTGCACTAATGTCCCAACCCTAATTAGAAGTAATATTAAGAGCTGTATCAAAATTGAAAACCTGTAAGCATTTCTGGGCACAATGGATAGAAGCTATTGAGAGTATTTCCCATACTTTGACATTACATAAAAAGCTTATGTTAAAATCCTTGTCCAAAAATTTTTGTTTAGGATTGTCAATATTTTTAGTGTGCCTCAGTGGGTTACCAGGAGAGATTTTATTGACTACTTCAACACATTGTTACAGGACCTTCCTTGAAGTGTTTCTCTGTTTCCCTTTCCCTTAAAAATTTCTTGTGATGGACAAGATAGTTTATTTTAGGTTGTGATTGTGAACATCCAAACTGTTAGCTTGCTACCAACTAAAGCTTGTTCTCTGTCTTTCATCTTGCCTCTGTATTGATTAGTCCCTGAAGCCTTACTGTATCCTGACCTTCAAGGAAAGAAGACTGCAAAAATATGGCTCATTGTCAGTCAGTTGAAATGAAGGTACATTATGCTCACTTGGAGTGAGTTGTTCTTTTACATATAGATCAGTCTGAGGAAAGATGTAATTCATCTCTTCTATAGACAGTTTAATTTTTCTCTATGTTTGTTGCAGAAATTAGAGGCAAAATTTATGACTCTATTTAGAGATTTGGTTTGCTTTGCTTTGTTTTTTCTCTTTGGGCTATAGCTGGATTTGCTCAGGGATTACTCCTAACTCAGTGCTGAGAGGTCACTCCTAATGGGGCTCTATGGAAATATGGGGAGCCAGGGATTGAGCCCAGGTCAGTAGCATGCAAGTAAGTGTTATATCTGCTGCACTAATGTTCCAACCCTAATTAGAAAAGTTTCTATTATTTATTGTTTTTATCTCAACTCCTCTTTTATCTCTTTAGCACTACACTGAAAATATTAGGAATATGTCAACCCTCAAGGTAATATGACTACTTAATAATAATATTAAAATTCTGATAATGTGCATGTTTTGATAATCTGCTTTAAGCTTATTATTATATCATATTTCTTAAAAGACATGTCTTCCTGTTATATATTTCCCTTATTTTCCTTTTAACAGATCAGTAATTTCAAGTTTATATTTCTGTTTTATTGATAGCATGTATTTAGTCTTCCATTTTTACGCTTCAAACACAAATTCACAATCTGTATATTTTCAATGGTTATGAGGCAGGAAAGTAGCCAGACAGATGGAATGCAGAGGTGTCCATTGCAATACGGTTTTTTTTAAGCAATAACATCAATATATAACTTGAAAATTTTCCAGCCCTTTAGCTATCCAAAATGCATAAAGACAAAATAGAAAATCCTTTTCCTGAAGGTTATCACCTATAGTGAAAAAAAGGCCTGAATGATACTAGCCCTAAACATAAAACACTGAACTTCCTCAAGAGGGGAATAACTTCAGCAAAAACAAAAGACCCCAATAAAACGAAGAGGGAAAATTCTATTGCAAGCTTAAAATTATTTTATTTTGATGGTACCCTGACAACGGAATCTGTCCTACATAGAAAATCCTCAAACCAGATGAATTTGGGAAAACCTTATTCACCAATCTTGAAAATACAAAACTCCTGCACTCCAGAATTGCTTTTATCACATATTAGGCTGAGTAATTCCTTCCATTTCTTCCTTGCTCATATGCCCTAGATAAATTTCTGTTCTCCACTATTTGTCTTATTCAGAAATTTTTCTGCAAATATGGACAACAAATTAGGAAATTCTGAGCAAGCCAAGCATGGTTAACCATGCAAGAAGGTAAGACTGCAGACGCAGAATCAGACAAGTATGATGCCCATGCTGGGGACAGTCTAGGGCAGATGCATCTAAGTCAAGAGTATTAGTATTTCTCTGTGTTTTCTTCTACTCTTTTACTTAAACAATTTACCTTATCTACCCAAATCACTCCACAAGGTGGAAATTTACTATTTTCTGAACAAAGAATTGGAATTTAATGCTTTATTTTCCTTGTTCTTTAATTCAACTTATTTTCACCAGTTTTCCTTGTTGTTGGCTTCAGACAAATCTTGTTACATTTCAGCCTCAATAATTATATGATCATCTCTTACCCATATGTATTTAGCTAGAGAGAATATTGACATTCTTCTGAAACCATAGAGAATATGTAGAAAGCAAGGATTAAAAAAATTGCCAATGGAAGAGCCAAAGTAATGGTACAGCACTTAGGACCCTAGACTTGCAAGGAAACAACATGGTTTAACACATGCGATTCACTTAGTGACACAAGGATCATCCCTGAGCTCAGAACAAGGAGTAAACCCCAAGCAACACCAGATATGATCTCAAAGCCAATGAAATAAAATAAACTTGCAATGGAAAACCGTCAACTTGGGTTGCTCACCATGTGACGGTGGGAACAAAAGACTCAGAAGCCTGGGAGAAGGTGACAATTCCACCCAGGAAGGAATGAATCTTTCCAGGTAACACTGACAACTTGCTGTGTATTTTCACCACTCCACATCTCATCATAAACATACAAGGATATCCTAACATACAAGAATATGCTAACAGCTTCCCAGTCAAAGCAAGCAACATCAAAGAGAAAGGTACCTGCTCAGTCCCAGGTAGAACCATGTTCAGATTACCACACCGTCATGGGTAAACAAAGCTGATCTCCACCACGCAGCGTGGGTGAGGACAAGAGACCTGAAGCCTCAAAAAGGATTACCCACATACATAATTTCTCTGATAAAGAATTCAGATGAAATGGTGAAGATATTTAATGCACTCAAAGAAACAGTCAAATGAACATCCAATAAAATGCAGGAGCATATGAAAGTAATGGCAGAACTGAAAGTCAATAAAAAATAGGAGGAACTGGGAGCAGAAATAAGAAAACTACAAACATAAGTGTCATCAATAAAAATTAGGTCATGATATCAAAATATCGATGAAGACCCTCAGTAGTAGAAAGACAAGAGCTGAAGACAGGTTCAGTGAGCTTGAAGATGAGATGCAGTAAGCACTCTGTAAGCAACAGAAGATGGAAAAGGACCTCAAAAGACCCAAACAGGAAGAAAAATGACCTCAGATAGCCAAATAGCAGGTAAGAGAACATTGGAATGAATTCAAAAGAAACAATATAGGAATCATCAGAGTCCCAGAGCGACAGGAAGGCAACTTGAATGAGATAAGGATAGTTAAGGACACCATTGTTAAAAAGACTACTGCAAGACAAGACAAATCCCCAAACCACAACAGACTTATAAACATGACACAAAACACATAATGGATTAAAAACCAAATTCACAATCTTCTGCCTAAATGAAAGACAGATGAACAATCAGAGCAAATAAAAACTCAATGTCAAAGACTGCAAAACAATTCTGCATGCAACAACTCCTCAAAAAAGGCCAGGGTTGTATGCTAGTATCTGATAACATTGATTTCAGGGTGAAGAAAGTTATAAGGGAGAGTAAAGCTCATTTCGTAACAATCAAGGGATCTGTATCACTGTATCACTGTATCACTGTCTTCCCGTAGATCATTGATTTGCTCAAGGGGGCACCAGTAATATCTCAATATGTCCTGTCACAAGCGAGATAGCCCAAGGGCATCTGCCCACTTCAGGGACATAAAGAGCCTCAAACCATTCCATCAAGTAATGGGAATGAGGTCTATAATTGTTACTGGTATTTGGCATATCAAATATGACACGGATAGCTTGCCAGGCTCTGCCGTGCGGGTGGAATATTCTTGTAGTCACCTTAAAACTCAAGCATTTATTGATGAACTGGCGGGTGCTTGTGCCAGCGCGAGCTGGGCTGTGATCAGCTCTTCTGCTGGGTGGAGTTCTGAGAAAAGGGGAGTCCGGAGGTGGAAATTGCTGGCCCTCATGGTGTGGGGGTGTCCTCTGGCTTCTTGTGAGGTTCTGCTGGGGTGGCAGGTCAGGGCTAGAACCTGCCATCCCTCCTGGAAGCCTTGTGATCGGCTGGGCACAGGGAGAGCAAGTAGCAGCTCTGCCCTTGTGTGTGAGTCTCTGGATAGGCATACCTGGACTGGGCTTGGAAAAGACTGCTGCAGGGTGGGTGACTGATAGGAAGAAATTACACCTCTAAACATATATGCACCCAATGAAGGGCCAGTAAAATACTTAAAACAACTTCTAATAGACTTCAAGGAGGACATTGATAGCAACATAATTGAAATTTGAGATTTCATCACCACCTTGAAACCTCTTGATAAATTAATAAGACTAAAACTCACAAAGTATATACTGTATTTGAAGGAGGAAATGGAAGAGAGGGCTAGTATATATGCACAGGACTTTTCACCCCCCCCCATATAGCCTGCTACACATTTTTCTCCAGTGCAAATGAAACATTCTCCAAGATAGACCATATTCTTGGCCACAAAACATACCTCAATAAAATTGAGAAGATTAAAATTGTATTACTATTATTTCAGACCATGATGCACTGAAAATAGAAATTAATTGCATAGAAATGAAGAATCAAATAAAACACTTAGAAAATAATACAGCTCACTGCTGAACAACTGTTGGGTTGTAGAGGAAATCAAAGAGAAAATAGTAAGATTCCCAAAAAATATGTGAGAACAAAGACATGGATTATCATAGCTTGTGGGACACAGCTAAAGCAGTGTCAAAAGGAAAGTTTATACCTCTGCCAACATTCATCAGGAAAGATAAAAGTGCCCACATAAATATCACCAGATCGCAGCTTAAGATCTTAGGATGATGTAGTTTTCAATGTAGTTAACTGAACAGTATTGGGGTTTAATGATGGTCCCAGTTAGTGCTAGGGCCAATGACCATTCCCCTGACTGATGGATACTGGAACCAATCTAGAGGCTCTTTAAGATCTTATTTTAATATTTCTGTTAGGTATTTACTCATCTACTTCAGCACAACAGCCTCTCTTTCTCTCCCAACAGTTTCTCAAAGCAGGCCTACTGGCATTCTCCCAGCAGGCAATCCAGTAGACTCCCACTCTTCTCTCCATCTACTAGTAAAATCTCTCTCCCAAATACACTCCAGTTCTAGACAATCAAATCTTTCTCCAAAAAATCCCCAAAGACTCTCCGTAATTCTCTCCAATCATTCCCGGGCAAGTCCAGGCTCTCTCATCCTTTCTCCGGCCAGGCTTAGAATCCTAGCTTTAAATGACTAGTAATTTCCCAAGTATTATCTCCCTTTGGTTAGGATTCTGGTGCTTTAACTTTTAAAGGGCATTCTTGCAACAGATTATTACCAACAAAAGAAACAAAAGAAAAGCCAACTCAGGAAGGAAGAAGGAAATAATAAAACTCAGAACAAAAATCAACAAGCTGGAATCCCAAAAGACAATCTAAAAAAAAAAAATCAATGAAATCAAGATGGTCCTTTGAAAAAATAAGATCAACAAACTGATAGTAAAACTCACAAAGAAAGAGAGATAAAGTTTTAATAAACTAAATCAGAAATGAAAAGGGGGATATCACAACAAAAACATTGAAGTTCAAAGGATCATAGAGATTACTTTGAATGTCTGTATGCCATGAAACAAGGGACCCCAATAAAATAGAAAATTCCTAGATTCCTATAACTTCCAAGGTTGAACCAAGAAGTCATGGAATAACTAAACAGGCATATCACTCTCGAGGAAATTGAAATGGTAATAAAATTATTCCAAACAAAAAAGCCTAGGTCTAGATGGATTCAATAGTGAATTTTTCCTAATCTTTAAAGAGGATCTATTGTTAGTCCTTTTCAAGCATTTCCTAGAAATTAAACAGAAACAATAACAAACAGCCTTTATGAGGAATATATCTCTGATACCCAAAGCAGACAGAGACATCACAAAAATTTATAGGCCAATGTCCCTGATAAACATAGATGCAAAGATGCTCAACAAAATACTAACAACAGAATTCTACCACTTATCCAAATATCATGCACCATGACCAAGGAGGATTCAACACAGGAATGCAAGGACAATTTTACATTAGCAAGTCAATCAACATAATACACCATATGATAAAAGAAAAATAAAACTTATGATCCTATTATAAACCTCATTCCGGAATGTATTGAGTTTATGTTCCTGGAGCAAGCAGATGCCCTTGGGCTCTACTAGCATGAGATAGGACATATGGAGATGTTACTGGGGCCCGCTCGATCAAATCGATGATGAACGGGAAGACAGTGACAGTGATGATCCTATCAATAGATGCAGAGAAAGCATTTGACAAGACCAGGTACTCATTCATGATAAAAACTCAACAAAATGAGGAACTATCCTTCAATTCTCAAAGCCGTTTACCACATGCTCAGAGAAAGTATCATTCTCAATAGGGAAAGACTGAAAGACTTACCCCTATCATCAGGAAGAAGACATATTGCCCAATCTCACCACTGTTATTCAATATAGTACTGGCAGTGGTTACAACAGTAGGTAGGGAAAAAATTATTGAGAACATCTAGTAGGAAATATTGAAGTCAAGCTATCACTATTTGCAGAGCACATGATGCTATATTTAAACAACACTAAAGTCTGTAACCAGAAAAAATGGATCTGTATAGAAGAGTGGCAGTTTACAAAATCTACACCCAAGAGTCCTCAGCTTTCCTATATGCAAATAATGAAAGGGAAGAAAGGTATATTAAAATCAATTCCATTTAAAACTGTGCCTCAGAAAATAAATTATCTCATTATCAGCTTAAATAATAATGCAAAGGACATGTAGAAGTAAAACTACAAAACACTACTTCAAGAAATAAAAGAGGGCATGAGGAAGTGGAAAGACATTCTATGCTCATGGACTGGGAGAATCAACATTGTCACTACCATTACTTCCAAAGTATACAGATTTAATGTGGTCTTTATAATGATAATGTGGTCTTTATAATGATATACTGGCAAGCTACCCGTGTCGGATTTAATATGCCAAATATCAGTAACAACTATAGACCTCATTCTCATGACCTGATGGAATGGTCTGAAGCTCTTTATGTTCCTGGAGCGAGCAGATGCCTTTGGGCTATACTAACATATGACAGGACATATGGAGATGTTACTGGTACCTGCTTGAGCAAATCGATGATCAATGGGAAGTCAAGTGATAAGTGATAATGATACCCATGACATTTTGACCATACATTTCTGAAGAAATTGACCAAATACTTCTGAAATTCATATGGAACACTAAATTTCCACAAATGGCTAAAGCAATCCTTGGGGAAAAATGATGGAAGGCATGACCTTTCCCAACTTCAAACTGCACTACAAAGTGATAACAATTAAAACAGCATAATATTGGAATAAGGACAAACCTTCAGACCAATGGAATCAAGTTGAATATTCTGACAGTCACCCTCAAATATATTATGAATTAATTTTTAATAAGGAAGCAAGAAATATGAAGTGGAGCATGGAAAGCCTCTTTAACAAGTGGTGCTTGGAAAATTGGAAGCTGCAAAAAATGAACTTAGATATCTATCCAACCCCATGCACAAGAAGCATATCAAAATGGACCAAAGACCACAATATCATCAGGGCACAGCAGGTAGGGCATGTGCCTTGCTGTGGCTGACATGGCTTCGATCTTCCCAATCTCATATGGTCCTTGGAACACCACCAGGAGTAATTCCTGAGTATAGAGCTAGGAGTAACCCCTAAGCATTGCCAAGTGTAACCAAAAAAACAAAGGGCAAGAGAAAAAACAGACCTCAATATCAGACCTGAGTTCATAAGGTACATTGAAGGAAATGTAGTCAAAACCATTCATGACATTGAAGCCAAAGACATCTTCAAAGACAATACACCTCTGACAAGTAAGAGGAAGCAAGGTAAAACAAATGGGACTACATGAAACTAAGGTGTTTCTATGCCTTAAAAAGAAATGGAGGCAAGATAAACTCCATTTTAGACTGTGGATTTTAGAATATTTACTCAATACCAATGTGATGCCTTTTTGAAGGCAATGTAATACCTTCAAAAGCAGTGAAGAAATAGCCAAAAGGACAAAGAACGTCTGGCTCAGGGCACATCTCTTCGACTCTACCATTCTCCCTGCATTAACATATGCCTCAGAGACCTGGGCCCTATGAAAGAAGAATAAGAAAGCTTTTCGGGACTCCCAAAGAGAAATCAAAAGAGCTATGCATGGAATATCACGCCTCACTCAAGTGAGAGAAGGAATACAGAGTTCCAACCTCCATTACTGTTCCAGAGTCAGGGACGCTCTCTTGTTTGCCAAGGTGTCGAAAATCAGATGGGCTAAACATGTAATGCGATTTGAAGATGACCGCTAGACTAGATCCATTACCAACTAGATCCCACAGGATGTCAAAAGATCGCGTGGCCGCCCACCTACAAGATGGTCAGACTTCTTCGTCAATACCCTGAATGAACAGTTTGAGGCTCTTCATATTCCTGAAGCAAGATGCTATTGGACTACACTGGCATGTGATAGGGCACATGGAAATGTTACTGGTGCCCATTCGAGCAAATGGATGAACAACGGGATGTCAAGAGATCAAGTGATCAAGTGCCCAATGTGATAAGCAGTTAATATCCAAGATATACAAGGCATTGGTAGAACTTTGCAAGGAAAATAACCCAACCCCATCAAAAAAATGAGAGAAAATGAATAGTAACTTCATCAAAGAAGAAATTCAAATGGCCAAAAGTCACATGAGAAAAAAAAATTCTTACTAATCATCAGAGAGATGCAAATCAATAAAACAATGAGATGTCTTTGCCTGCCACAGAAACTCGCAAACGTCCAAAAGAACAAGCACAACTGGTGCTGGAGTGAATGTGGGGAGATAGGGATACTCCTTCAGCGTTGGTGGGAATGCAGACTGATCCAGCTTTTATGAAAAACATATAGACATTTCTCCAAAAACGAAATATTTAGCTCCCAATTGACCCATAATACCACTCCTATTAATATACCCTGGAAACCTAAAAACACACAGCAGAAATATCATCTGCACTTCTGGGTTCATTGCTGCATTATTCACATTAGCCAGAGTATGGAAACAACCTTTGTGCTTGCGAAGAGATGACTGGATTAAAAAAAAATGGTACATTATACAGCGCAGTACAATGTTAGAAAAAAAATGAGGTCATGACATTTGCCTATAAATGGATGGACCTGGAGAGTATCATGCTTAGCAAAATTAGAAGAATAAGGACAGACATAGAATGTCTGCATTCATTTATGTGATGTAAAAATATTATAAGACTACTACTCAAGTGTTTGGGGACCCTGGCTAGCAACCCCCTGGCATGAATGAGAGAGACCTGGATTTTGCAGGACTTCAACCCAGCAAAAGGAGAGGGAAGGACTTGGGAGAGGATTCTGCCTTGCCGCTGCTGCATAAATGAAAAGAAAGACACCAATGCAGCAGGCATCTGGAAAGTAGTTCCCATTTACTCAGCACAGTTTAAGCCTCTTATACAATTGGTGGAGGAGGTACAAGCACAAATCCCTAGGTTATTGCAACAAATAACAATTACAGATTTATTCCTATGGTCAGAAGACCAAGCACAACCTGCCTCATCTTAAGCAAAGATTTTGTTTTTGGGCTGGGCCCAATTCTGGGTCTTTCCCTTAAGGCATTATGGCAGGAAAAGTACCTAGCCCTAAGGCTAACCGCTCAGAGCCCAATAACAAAAGTCAGGCAAAACTGGCCAGGAAGATTTGTCCAGGTTTAGAATCTACCACAAAAATGTGCAGAGTAGAGGGTAGGTTAGATAGAGAAGGGACCGGTTTGACAATAATAGTTGGGAACAGTAATGCTGTTCTAGAACTGTGTATGGAAACTAGGTAACGGAATATTCACTATAACTCTTCAATCTCTTCTTTTGCTAAATACAATGCACAAAATGAGAGAGAAAATGTGTGTGTAAAGAGAGAGAGAGAGAGAGAGAGACGGAGAAGAAAATTGTGTGGGTGAGTGAAATACATTGGTATTGAGAAGCATGCACTGGTGGAAGGATTGATGTTGGGACAAAATATAACCAAAACCCAATCATAAATAGCTCTGCAATGGTCCATTGCATGTATATTCAATAAAAAAATCAATTGGATAAATAAGATCATTAATGGCAAATCATTTTATAGAAGTAATTATAAAGTAATTAAAGTATAAATGGTATGATTGTTAAAAATGTAACTACTCCTATGTGATCTTTCTCCCACTAGATCAATTTAAGGAGCTCAGTTATGAGAAAAAAAGCAAACATCCACCTTTCTTTTCTGAAAAATAAAAGACTGCATTTGAATGCCATGGTTTAAAACATTGTTCATAATACAGTTGTTGCAGTATTTCAATATTCCAACACCAGTCTCACCACTGGAGTAACCATCCCTCCACCATTATCCCCATTTTCCCAATCACTCCCAAGTTTGCACTTTTGTAAGCCCACAATAATTTATTTTATACAACCAAATGGCTAATGGAATTGCAAAAGGACTTCAATGTGAAAAGATATTGTAACAAAAATGGTTATATCTGATTACAGGTTGTTATGCCCTTGTCTGAGGATTTACAAAACTGTTTCTAGTAGAGCCTTTGGAGCTAAACACATTGATCACAAACCTTGCACAGAATCACACACATTGTTTTAATCGCCTTTCATGCTCTAACTGAATAGGAATCAACACACACAATGCTGCCCCACCAAAGGTTCACTTCTTCTGCTTCAACAAATAGTGAAGTGACACTAAAACACAAAAATAGCGGACACTCCTCTGAAACTGAGAACTCTTGGGTCTTCAAGTGAGTGCAGGCCTGCTCACCCCACTTTCCATATTTCCAAAATAACAAATACATATTTTTCTCCAGTGCACATGGAATATTCTGCAAGATAGACAACATACTGAGTTACAAAGCATACCTCAATAAAATAAAAAGATAGAAATTGTGTCCGCTATTTTTTCAGTCCATGATGGACTGAAACACCTAGAAACTGAACAGCTCACTGATGAACAGTGGGTCATAGAATAAATCAAAGAGTAACTCCAAATATTAATGGATACAAATGAAATGAAGAAACAAGCTATAAGAATTTGTGGGATACAGCAAAAACAGTGTTAAGAGGAAAGTTCATATCTCTGCAAGCATTCATCAGAAAAGAAGAAAGGGCCCATATAAATAACCTGACTTCACAGCTGAAAATCTTAGAGAAAGACCAATATAAGGAGCCCAACCCAGACAGAAAGAAAGAAATAATGGAACTTAAAATGGAAATAAATGAGCTCGTATCCCTCCAAAAACAATTCAAAAAAATAAATGAAACGAAGAGCTAGTTCTTAAGAAATAAGATCGACAAACCACTTGCAAGACTCATAATAAAAGGAAAAGAGAGAATCCAAATACATAGAATCAGAAATGAAAAGGAGAAATCGTCACAGAAACTACAGAAACCTAAAAGATTATCAGAAATTACTTTGAGAGTCTGCATGCCATGAAACAAGAAAACCTGAAAGAATGGACAAATTCCTGAAGTCCTATGGACTCGCATGGCTGAAACAAGACCTACAATACTTGAATAATATCACCATAGAGAAAATTGAAGCAGTAATAGAAAGTCTGTCAAACAGAAAACCCTACGTCCAGATGGATACACTAGTGAATTCTTACAAACCTTTAAGTAGGACCTACTACCTGTCTTTTTCAAGCTCTTCCAGGAAATAGAAGAAACAGAAACACTCCCAAAAAGCTTCTACAAGGCACATATTACCCTGATACCCAAAGCAGGCAGAGATATCACAAGGAAAAAAAAAACTAGCAATCAATCTCCTGAATGAACACTGATGCTATGATTTTCAACAAAATATTTGCAATCATAATCCAAAGACTCATCAAAAATATTATACATCATGATCAACTAGGATTCATCCCTGGAATGCAAGGATGGTTCAACATTTGCAAGTCAATCAACTAATAGGACATCAATACGCAGAAAAATAAGAACTATATGATAATATCAATAGACACAGAGAAATCATTTGAAAAGTTCCAATACCCATTCATGAAAAATATGCTCCATAAAATGGGAATAGAAGGAACCTTCCTTAATATAGTCAAAGCCATCTACCAAAATCCCACAGCAAACATCATTCTCAATAAGGAAAAACTGGAATCCTTCCCCTAAGATTGGGAACAAGACAAACTGCTCACTCTTACCACTTCTATTCAATATAATACTGGAGGTACTTGCCATTGCAATCAGAGAAGAAAAGGGCATCTAGATAGTCAAGGTAGAAGTCAGGCTATCCCTATTTGAAGATGACATTAAAGCTCCTAGAAACAATAGATATCTATAGTAGAGTGGCAGAGTACAAAATCAATACCCAAAAGTCAGTGGCTTTCCTATATATAAATAACAAAAGAGAAGAAAGGGATATTAAGAAAATGATCTCACTCACAATAGTTCTACAGAAAATCAAATACCTAGAAATCAGCTTAACTATGAATGTAAAGTGCCTGTACAAAGAAAACTACAAAACACTGCTTCAAGAAATAAGAGGACATGGGCCGAAGGGATAATCCAGTGGGTAGGGCGTTTGCCTTACATGCAGCCAACCCAGGTTTGATTCCCGGCATCCCATATGGTCCCCCATGCAGTGCCAGGAGTGGTTACTGGGTTCATTGCCAGGAGTAACCCTGAGAATCGCTGGGTGTGACTCAAAAAGCCAAAAAAAAAAAAAAAAAGAGGACACATGAAAATGGAACCACATTCCCTGCTCATGGATTAGGAGAATTAATATTATCAAAATGGTAATAATTCCTAGAGCATTATACAGATTCAATGTGTTCCCTATAGGATACCCACGACATTCTTCAAAAATATTGACAAAACCCCCCAGAAATTGGTATGGAATAATAAACCCCCACAGATAGCTGAAGCAATCCTAGGGAAAAAGATGAGAAGCATCACCTTTCCCAACTTCAAACTGTACTACAAAGTGGTAGTAATTAAAACAGCATGGTATTGGAGTAAAAATAGACATTAGGTCCTATGTAATAGAGTTGAGTATTCCGACACACATGTTCAAATACATGATCACTTACTCTTCAATAAAAAGAGCAAAAAGTATAAACTTGAGCCAGGAATGCCTCTTCAACAAGTGGTGCTGGGAAAACTGGGCAGCTATGTGTAAAACAATGAATTTGGACCTCTTTCTAACATCATGCAGAAAAGCCAAATAAAAATCTGAGATCTCAATATTGGATCTGAATCCAAAAGGTATTTTGAGGAAAATATAGGAAAATCCTCCACGACATTGAAGCAAAAGGCATCTTCAAAGATGAAAACCACTAACAAAGCAATGTGAAGCAAAGATAAACATATGGTACTGCATGAAACTGAAAGGCTACTTCACCTCAAAAGAAACAGTAATGAATATACAAAGACCATCCACAGAGCGGGAAAAATATTCATCCAATAACAATATGATAAGGGGTTAATATCCTTGATATATCAAGCACTGTTATAACTTTACAAGAAGAAACAACATCAAAAATGGGGAGAAGAAATGAAGAGAAAACTTCCAAAAAAGAAGAGATTCAAATGGCCAAAAGGCTCATGAAAAAAGCTCATCATCACAAATTATCAGGTAGATGCAAATCAAACTATAGTGAGGTATCATCTCACACCACAGAGACTGGCACACATCCAAAAGAGCAAGAACAACATGTGCTGGTGTGGATGTGTGGATGTGGGGAGAAAACGACTCCACATTGTTGGTGGGTATGTAAATGGTTACAGCCTTTTTTGGAAAACAATATGGACATTGTTCCAAAAACGAGAAATTGAGCTCTCATTTGACAGAGCAATAGCCCTCCTGAAAATATACCCTGAGAGGCAAAAACACACAGCAAAAACCTCATCCACACTTCTATGTTCATACCAGCACTATTCACAATAGCCAGAATCTGGAAACAACCAGCTGTCTGTGAACAGATGCCTGGATAAAAAAAATGTGGTACATCTTCACAACGAAATACTATGCAGCTGAATAGGAAAAACAAAGTTATGAAATTTGCCTATATATGGATGGACATAGAGAGCATCATGTTTAGTGTAATTTGCCAGAGGTGAAAGAACTGACAAAGAATCATTGCATTTATTTGCGGGATATAAAAATAGTATGATACCAATATACAAGGCCTTGAAAAACATGGATCTGGAGGTTTTGTCAGTGGGTGGAATCTATTACAGAGGTTAGGTAACACAGAGAAAGGAACAGTGTATTAATCATTGTTGGAAATGATAATACCAGCCTAGAATTGAGCATTGAATGTAGGCAAAGGGATATACATGATAACCCCTAAAAGTATGCATTGCAAGCCACAATGTGTAATAAAAGGAAGAGAGAGAGAGAGAGAGAGAGAGAGAGAAGAGGCAAAATGCTGCCATAGAGGCAGGCTAGGATATGGGGTAAGGAATCAGGGGACATTGTTTGTGGGAAATGGGCTCTTTTGGAGGGATGGGTAATATAACACTGTATGACTGAAACCCAAACATGAACACCTTTGTAATTGTATATCTCCCGGTGGTATAAAAATAAAATGTAAAAATAAAATAAAGTACACAATATAAGGCTTGCTTGCTGTTCAAGTCCATGTTCTCTCCTGAATATGCATGTTTCTCCTTGCTGTTGCACTTTTGAGAAGCTGATTTTCTCTCTTGAAAATGTGTTCTTTCTCTCCCTTATATCTTGTTAAGTAAATATCATTTAAAATAATTAGACATAAATATTTTGTCAAGGAAAACTGTTATCTATAAATATTCATTACGGAAAACTGTTATCTATAAATGTCCATTAGGTGCAGTTCTTACAAAGGTTGAAATACAGATACAATTTATTTTCTATCATTGGCGTGCTTTATAAATGCTAATACTTTCAGATTATAGATGACACAACAGTGTCTGGTGAAAATTCATTCCATGCTAAGTTTGCCCTCAAGCTGTGCATTCTGATGTGATGTATATTATTAGATTAAATGAAGAAAGGATTTTCTTATAGAATGGGACACCACAAGTATACATACCCTCAATAAAACCTCATATCAGTTCTGGTATGAGGTTTTATCTGGTTCATATCTGAAGATCTGAAGGATGAAGATGTGTTTTATCTGGTTGAAAGTGCTGGTATGAGGCAGCACTATCACTAGACCAGCCTATCACAGCCCAGCTTGCGCAGCCGCTTGCGGCAGCGCGGTTTATCAATAAATGCTGGACTTAGAGATGACTACAAGAATATGCTACCTGCACGGCAGAGCCTGGCAAGCTACCCGTGTTTTATTTGATATGCCAAATACCAGTAACAATTATAGACTTCATTAGGCTCTTTATGTTCCTGGAGCAAGCAGATGCCCTTGGGCTCTACTAGCATGAGACAGGACATATGGAGATGTTACTGGGGCCTGCTCGAGCAAATCGATGTTGAACAGGAAGACAGTGATACAGTGATACAGTGATGTATGCTATCAAATCATCCAAATACAGTTCATCTATGAATATACAGACAACAAAGAATGAATTCTCATAAATAATTTTAATATGTCACATTTGTTGAGTTATTACTACAAAACATTTTACTCTTACCAAGAAAAATAAATATTAAACATAACAGAGGCACTTAAAGCAAACGTGAACATTACTTAAATTTGTTTTATTCAACACACACGGGACAAACCAGAAAGCAAGGGGCTTGCTGCAGCCTGAGGCGCTGCCCAAGCTGCGCCATTGCTAGGACCTGGCTGACCCACCTGAGTCACTCTCCCTGACCCCACCCACTCTAATCCAAGTGTGTTTGGATTTCCCTATGCCCACATCCCCTGCCAACACCAGTGTGAAGCCCTGGTTACACACACCCAAAACTCAAAACCGCATGGACGCTAGTGCGTCAGCACAAAACAGTCAGCTTCTGGATATCCTATATAAAAAAACCGGGGTACATAGCCATAATACGCCCCACATGCCATAGCCACAATATCCCCACATTCCACAAACTCAGTTAACAACTGTCGAAAAACTCCCACAGTACTGCCCAGCCACACAAGTACAGTCAAGTTCAACCTGTAACAGTCATAATGGTGAAGCAATGCAGAATTCCACAAGCTCTGTGAGTGAAGACACCTGCCAAGAGGAGTCAAGTAATAATGATATACTGTATAACCTCTCCGATAAGCAATTTCAAAGGGAGCTGTTAAGGATGCATAAGGAGCTCAAGGAAGCAATGGAACACAGAGCTAATAAAATGCAAGAGGACATGAAAGCAGAAATAAGGAAATGGAAATGAAAATGCAAGCAGAAATAGCAGATATGAAAAATGAGTTGGGGGAAATAAAAAACTCACTGGAAGGCCTTCGCAGCAGAGTCACAGCAGCTGAGGACAGAATCAGTGAGCTTGAAGATGAGGTGCAGAGACTTTCTTAGTATCAGCAGAAGATGGAAAAAAAGACTCACAGTAAATGAACAGACAAGAGATAATCGAGATACAGCCATAAGAAATAACATAAGGATCATTGGAGTCCCAGAAGGACAAGAAGTAAACCCTGATGAAGAAGCAATCAAAGCAATCATTGCTGAGAAGTTCCCAGAACTAAAGAGAGCTTGCTCCCAGATTCAGGAGGCCCAAAAGGTACCATCTAAAAGAAACCCAAACAAAAATACTCCAAGACATATTCTAATCAAAATGACAAGAACCATAGATAGAGATAGAATACTGAAAGCAGGAAGATCAAAGAAGGAAATCACATACAAAGGAAAACCGCTAATATTTACAGCAGATTTTTCAGAGGAAACACTATGAGCCTGAAGACAATGGTCGGGTATCATGGAAAGACTCAGTGAAATGAAGGCCTCACCAAGTATTCTTTACCCTGTCAGACTCACATTTAGCTATGAAGGAAAAATACACAACTTCATAGATAAACAACAACTTAAAACCTTCATAGACTCAAAAATAATTTAAAAGAAGGATTGAAGGAGCTGCTGTAAGACAATACCTAAAAGCACAACAAACTTATTAAAAAAGATGGCACAAAATCCTATGACAATAATCTCTTTCAAAGTCAATGGCCTAAATGCACCAATCAAGAGACACAAGTCAGCAGACAGGGCCTCACGGACGGCTGGGGAGGCTGGCGCTCGGCTCGCGCCGGGCCTAGCTGACCATGGAACCCTGAGGAGGGCAGATGGGTTTTGGGAGTGGGCCCGTCGCCTCTGAGGGGTCCCGGAAGCAGCTGGATGAGACTCGCCCATCACACTAGCCACCATTTTTGCTGTCCGGACGCTGCAAAACTGCCTCAGACCAGATCAACAGAGCAAAGCCAGTTCGAGCCCAGGTAGGCGGCTCCAAGAGGCGGGAATCACTGGGAAGTCGTCAGATGGAGGCATGGTCGTCCCTTCCCCCTCCATCTTGTCGAGCCTGGTGGCCCTTCCCGCGAGCTGCCCACGGGCCAGCATACAGGGCCTCACGGACGGCTGGGGAGGCTGGCGCTCGGCTCGCGCCGGGCCTAGCTGACCATGGAACCCCGAGGAGGGCAGATGGGCTTTGGTGGTGGGAAATGGGCACTGGTGGAGGGATGGGTGCTGGAACACTGTATGACGGAAACCCAAACATGAACATCTTTGTGATTGTGTATCACATGGCGGTGTAATAAAATATTAAAAAAGAAAAAGAAAAAAAAGAAACACAGGGTGGCAAAATGGATTAAAAATTGAATCCAACATTCTGCTGCCTACAAGAAACACATCTGAATAACCAGAGCAAACACAGACTCAAAGTCAAAGGCTGGAAGACCATTCTCCATGCAAACAACTCCTCCAAAAAATCTGGTGGGGTCATACTCATATCTGGCAACATAGACTTTAGGTTAAAAAAGGTTAGAATCCCGGCATCCCATATGTTCTCCAAGCACCGCCAGGAGTAATTCCTGAGTGCAGAGCCAGAAGAAACCCCTGAGCATTGCTGGGTGTGACCCAAAAAGCAAAAAAAAAAAAAAAAAACAAAAAAAACCACAAAACCAACTGCTAATAGACCTCAAAGAAGACATTGATAGTAACACAATTTTAGTTGGAGACTTCAACACTGCTTTATCAACTATGGATAGATCAACAAGAAAGAAACTCACCAAGAAAATACTGACCCTGAAGGAAGAAATGGAAGAAAGAGAACTGGTTGATTATATATATATATATATATATATATAATAAGCCCTATATATATAGGGCTTTTCATCCCAAAAAAGCTGAATACATATTTTTCTCCAGTGCACGTGGTACATTCTCCAAGGTAGGTCACATACTGAGCCACAAAGCATACATCAATAAAATAAAAAGATAGAAATTGTGTCAACTGTTTTCTTAGACCATGATGCACTGAAAATGTAAGTTAACCACACACAGAAACAGGGACTCAAACCAAACACCTGGAAACTGAACAGCTCACTGCTGAACAACCAATGGTTCATAGAAGAAATCAAACAGGAAATCCAGAGATTATTGGAAACAAATGAAAATGAAAACAACAACTATCAGAACTTGTGGAACAGAGCGAAAGCAGTGCTAAGAGGAAAGTTCATAGCTCTGCAAGCATTTATAAGGAAAGAAGGGCCCACATAAATAACCTGACTTCACAGCTCAAAATGTTAGAAAAATACTAACAAAAGGAGCCCAACCCAGGCAGAAAGAAGGAAATAATAAAACTTAGAGAGGAAATCAATGAACTGGAAACCCAAATAACAATAAAAAAGATTAATAAAACCAAGAGCTGGTTCTTTGAAAAAAAATAAACAAGATCAACAAACCACTGGCAAGACTTGTAAGAATAGGGAAAGAGAGAACCCAAATAACAAGAATCGGAAATAAAAAAGGCGACATCACAACATAAACCACATAAATCCAAAAGATCAGAGATTAATTTGAGAATCTATATGCCATGAAACATGAGAACCTGGAAGAAATGGATAAATTCCAGAAGACCTATAACCTACCATGGCTTAAACAAGAAGACCTGCAATACCTGAATAAGTCTATCACCATTGAGGAAATTGAAACAGTAATGAAAAGTCTGCGCAAACACAAAATCCCAGGTCCAGATGAATTCATTGGTAAATTCTTTAAAACCTTTAAGGAGGTCCTACTGCCAATGGTTTTCAAGATCTTCTAGGAAATAGAAGACATAGAAACACTCCCAAATAGCTTCTACAAGGCACATATCACATTGATACCCAAAGCAGGCAGAGACAACACAAAAAAAGAAAAAAACAGACCAATTTCTCTGATGAACACAGACGCTAAGATCTTGAACAAAATTCTAGCAAACAGAATCCAAAGTCTCATCAAAAAGATTATATCAATGGCCAAGTAGGATTCATCCTGGTAATGCAAGGATGGTTCAACATTGGCAAGTCAATCAACATAATCCATCATATCATAAGAGAAAAAATAAAAACCATATGATTCTATCAATAGATGCAGAGAAAGCATTTGACAAGATCCAATACCCATTCATGATTAAAACCCTCTAGAAAATCGGAATTTTCCTTCCTCAATATAGTCAAAGCCATCTAACAAAAGCCCACAGCGAGTATCATTCTCAATGGGGAAAAACTAAAAGCCTTCCCCCTAAGATTGGGAACAATACAAGGTTGCCCACTCTCACCACTTCTATTCAATATAGTACTGGAAGTACTTGCCATAGCAATCAGAGAAGAAAAGAACATTAAGGGAATCCAATAGGCTAGGAAGAAGTCAAGCTATCACTATTTGCTGATGACATAATATTATACCTAGAGAACCCTACACTTTCTACCAAAAAACTCTTAGAAACAATAGATACCTATAGTAGAGTGGCAGGGTACAAAGTCAATACCCAAATGACAGTGACTTTCCTATATACAAATAATGAAAGAGAAGAAAGGGATATCAAAAAAACTATCCCATTGACAATTGTACCATAAAAAATTAAATACCTAGGAATCATTTTGACAAAGAATGTAAAGGACCTCTACAAAGAGAACTACAAATTTTTACTGCAAGAAATAAAAGAGGACACACTGGAAATGGAAACACATTCCCTGCTCATGGATCGGAAGAATCAACATTGTGATAATGGTAATGCTCCCTAGAGCATTATACAGATTCAATGCTATCCCTATAAAGATACCCATGACATTCTTCAAAGAAATTCACCAAACACTCCTGAAATTTGTATGGAATAATAAACCCCCATGGATAGCTAAAGCAATCCTTTGGAAAAAGAAGATGAGAGACATCACTTTACCAACTTCAAACTCTACTACAAAGCAGTGGTAATTAAAACAGCTTGATATTGGAATAAAACAGACAGGTGGACATTTGGAATAGAGATGAGTATCCTGAAAACCAGCTTCAAACAAATGAACATTTAATCTTTGACAAAGGAGCAAAAAGTGCAAAATGGAACAAGGAAAGCCTCTTCAACAAGTGGTGCTGGGAAAACTGAGCAGCTACATGTAAAAAAATGAATTTAGACCTCTGTCTACCACCATACACAAAAATCAGATCAAAATGTATTAAAGATCTCAATGTTAGACCTGAATCCATGAAGTATGTCGAAAAAAAATTTAGGGAAAAAACCTCCACGACATTGAAGCTAAAGACATCTTCAAAGATGAAATACCACTAACAAAACAACTAGGAGAAAGAACATATGGGACTACATGAAACTAAAATGTTTCCACACCTCAAAAGAAACAATGACAAAGATACAAAAACAGTCCACAGAATGGGAAAGAATATTCACCCAATAGCCATCTGATAAGGGGTTAATATCCAAGATGTACCAGGCATTGATGGAACTTATAAGAAGAAAACAGCCAAACCCATCAAAAAATGGCAAGAAGAAATGAACAGAAACTTTGACAAGGAGGAAATTCGAATGGTAAAAGACATATGAAAAAATGATCATCATCATTAGTCATCAGAGAGATGCAAATCAAAGCAACAATGAGACATCATCTCACACCACAGAGACTGGCACATATCCAAAAGAACAAAAACAGGTGCTGGTGTGGATGCCTGGAAAAGGGGACTCTCATACATTGTTGGTGGGAATGTCGACTAGTACAGCCTTTTTGGAAAAAAATATGGACATTCCTCCAAAGACTAGAAATTGGGCTCCCATTTGACCCAGTCATACCACTCCAGGAAATTTACCCTGGTAAGCCAAAAATGTGCAGCAGAAACACCATCCCTACTTTTATGTTCATAACAGCACTATTCACAATAGCCAGATCTGGAAACAACCAGAGTGCCCAAGAATAGATGACTGGATAAAGAAACTTTGGTACATAGTATTCTACAGCTGATGTTCACTTACTCCCAGGGAGAGCTATATTCAAATGAAGTAGATCTAAAAACAGATCCTCAGCAGAGTTCTGTAGTTATAAGAAGTCCTTAGATATTACCAAGAGAACACAATTATTGAATGTTATCTGCAATATGTAAGTGTGATTCAATATGTAAGTGTAATTCTTCAGCAATATTTCTCTAAGGAAAGGAAAAACTGTCTCAGAGAATACTTACATAAATCAAACACTTTAGTATTTATTTTTAAAAGTGTCGATTATTTAAAATTATTTCAAAGTAATGATCGTTTAGCTAATTGAGCACAGATGTAGTTTTCAGACATTTATACATTTAGTAGATAGTATGTTGAAATATATATTTATTACTTTATTTAAACACTATTTACAAAGTTTTTCACGTACAGTTGTCTTAAGTATTCAGTATTCTAAAACCAGTCACACCACTAGTGTTTCCTAACCACAACCAAAGATCCTCGTTTCCCATCCCCCAATGCCAGATCCCTTAGCTTGCTCTCATTATATTACTTATTACAACATGTATCTGAAAATGGTATTAGTAAAGTCATGACCTTTGTACTGAGTTGCCACTTTCAAATTGGATGACCTGTATTATTGTTTTCACTTATTGAACTTGTTAAATGTAGTGGGCTTCACTCAATTTTTTAACAAATGATAATTTCTTACAAATATTCAACAGTCATGTTAATCCTTCCAATCCATGAGCCCCCCGCTCTGGGCCCCCCCGCTCTGGGCCCCCCGCCCTGGCCCCCCGCTCTGGCCCCCCGCTCTGGCCCCCGCTCTGGCCCCCCGCTCTGGCCCCCGCTCTGGCCCCCGCTCCTATCCTTATCTGACAGAAAAACCTATTTTCAAATGATGTGTCATTTCTACAGGCAAGTAATTTTAAACAATCAGGGGTGTAGGTTTCAAATGTTAATATCGCCAGCTTGAGCAAATTGATGATCAAGTGACCTTTTATATAAATTCCAATTAAGCAAATTTTACCTCAAATCTCATATAAGTTTTTTTGAAAATATACAACAGAACATTCCAACATAATCTTGTCATGTTAGCATAATTTAAAAATGAATACAAAAATGTTACCTTTAAAATTTAATTTCAAAACATGCCTGTGAAGTGTTGACTTGATAAGGAAAATTTGGTACATCTACAGGATGGAATATTGTGCAGCTGTTAGGAAAAATGAAGTTATGAAATTTGCCTGTCAGTGAATGGACCTGGAGGCTCATGTTGAGTGAAATTAGCCAGCAGGAAAAAGACTGATATAGAATTGACTATTTGCATGACATTAATATATATATATATATGCATGTATATATATTCATACATATATATTATACCAATATCCAAGGTCAGGCAAAACATGAATTGGAGGTCTTGTCAAAGGTGGAATCTGCCACAAATGTGTGGGAGTCAGAGATTAGGTATGACAGAGAAGGGAACAATGAGAAAACCAGCCTAGAACTAACTATTGAATATAGGCTTAAAGATACACCAAATAAACTCTAAACGTATATATTGCAGTGCACAATGTATAAGAGGAGAGAGAGAAAGAGAGAGAGAAAAGAGATAAAGAACCTTCCCTAGAGGATGGTTAGGGGGGGGGGGGGGAGGGAATCAGGGACATTAGTTTTTGGGAAATGGGCACTGATGGGGGATGGGTGCTGAATAATGTATAACCGAAACCCAAACATGAACATCTTTGTTATATATCACGGTCATATAATAAAATATTTAAAAAGTAAAAAAAATATTGGGGGCCCATCACCTCCGGGGGTCCCAGAAGCAGCCAGATGATACTCGCCCACCACACTAGCCACCACCTTCGCTGTCTGGACACTGGGATACTACCTCATGATCAGATTTACAGAGCAAACCACTTCGAGCCCAGGTAGGCAGCTCCCAGAAGCGGGAATCGCTGGGAATTCGTCAGATGGAGTCAGGGGTCCGCCATTCCCCCTTCCATTTTGTTGAGCCTGGTGGCCCCGCCCAGGAACTGCCCTGGGGCGACCAGCCATAGCATGCGGGCCTCGACGCGCCTGGGGAAGCTGGAACTCAGCTTTCCCCAGGCTAAGCTGACCATGGGGCTCTCAGGAGGACAGATGGATTTTGGGAGTGGGCCCATCACCTCCGGGGGCTCCCGGAAGCAGCCGGATGAGACTTACCCACCACACGCCACCACCTTCGCTGTCTGGACGCTGGGATACTACCTCACGACCAGCTTAACAGAGCAAACCAGTTCGAGCCCAGGCAGGTCGCACTGCCGCAAGTGGCCGCGTAGTCCATCAAAATAGCGGAAAAAGTCATGTTCTTTAATCCACTGCATTCCACGATGTGCAGGAAAGTTTGGCAGGAGGGAGAGATAGGAGAGAGAAGACGTACAGAACCCACCAAGTGATTGGGTTGTGGGGGGGAGGGGGGAGGTGGGGACATTTGTGATGGGAGATGGGTTTGGGTGGAGGGATGGGTGTTGGAACGCTGTGGAACCAGAACTCTGCATGAGCATCTTGCAATTGTATGTCTAAAATGGTGTAATAAAATTTGGGGAAAAGAAAAACAAGATGGTTACAACAATGGTAGAGAGAAATTGTCATTCTGGACCAGGACTAGGTGCTGTAAGGGCTTAGAGAAATTAGTGCCTGCTATAGAAGCAGACTAGGGACCAGGAGGAAAACTAGGGACATTGGTGGAGGGAAGTGGACACTGGTGGAGGGATTGGTATAGGAACATTGTATACCTGGAACTCAATCATGAGTAATTTTGTAACTAATTCATGGTGACTTAATTGAAATAAATAAAAATAAATAAATATATTGGGGCCGGAGCTGATAGCCCAGCAGGCAGGACGTTTGCCTTGCATGCGGCCGGCCCATTACTTAGAAGTAATTCTTAAGTGCAGAGCCAGGAGTAAGCCCTGAGCATTGCCAGGTGTGACCCAAAAAGAAAAAAAAAGAAAAAAGAAATAGGAAAAAAGTCTGATTATATAGCTTTAGCATTTGTAAAGGTAAGAGACTAGGTATGCCAAATAATTGCCATCTAAGAAATGAAAAATCATACATATGTTGAGCTCTGGTTGAAAGGGCTGAAATCATTCCATTAAAAACTAAGAACAGGGGCCAGAGCGATAGCCCAGTGGGTAGGGCGCTTGCACATAGCCGGCCCATGCCGCCCGGGTTCAATCCCCAGCATCGCATATGGTCCCCCGAGCACCACCAGGAGTAATTCCTGAGTGCAGAGCCAGGAGTAACCCCTGAGCATTGCCGGGTGTGACCCAAAAAGCAAAAAAAAAAAAAAAAAAAACTAAGAACAGATAGCATGCAGTCTCAAAGCAGCTGGGAGAGCTGGAACTCCGCTTTCCCCAGGCTCAGCTGACCATGGGGCTCCCAGGAGGACAGATGGGTTTTGGGAATGGGCCCATCACCTCTGGGAGGTCCCAGAAGCAGCCAGATGAAGACTCGCCCACCACACTAGCCACCACCTTCACTGTCTGGACTCTGGGACACTACCTCAAGACCAGATTAACAGAGCAAAACCAGTTCGAGCCCAGGCAGGCAGCTCCCAGAAGGGGGAAATCACTGGAATTCGTGAGATGGAGTCAGGGGTCAGCCCTTCCCCCTCCACTTTGTCGAGTCTGGTGGCCCCACCAAGAAGCTGCCCTACAGCTGGGCGACCAGCTATAGCATGCAGTCAGTCTCAAAGGCAGCTGGGGAAGCTGGAATTCGGCTCTCCCCATGCCCAGCTCACCATGGGGCTCCCAGGAGGACAGATAGGTTGGGCCCATCACCTCTGAGGGGGTCCCGGAAGCAGCCAGATGAGACTCGCCCACCACACTAGCTGCCACCTTCACTGTCCAGATGCTGACCATTAGGCCCCTAAGTTGTGCGGCCATCAAACTAGTGGAAACAGTTATGTCCTTTAATGTACTGCAGGAAAGTTTGGCAGGAGGGAGAGATAGAGAGGAGAGAAAGACATACAGAACCCGCCAAGTAGTTGAGGTGTGGGAGGGAGGGGAGGTGGGACATTGGTGATGGGAGATGGGTTCGGATGGAGGGATGGGTGTTGGAACACTATAGAACCAAACTCTACATGAGCATCTGGCAATTGTATGTCAAAAAGTGATGTAATAAAATTTGGGAAACAAAAAAAAAAGAATTTAAAGGACTTAAATAAAAATAAAAACTAAGAACAAACATCTTTATTAAGAAAATGTTAAGCATTTGTATTAGGGTTGACTTTTCTGATCTTTTATCTCAGAAAATAAACAGCAGTTTGAGCGAATATAGGGTTAATTCAAATACTCAAGGTCATAATTGCTTATTTTTATAAAACTAAACTTGGTGGTTGTTTCATTAAATTCAAATTATTATATCAAATTATTCCAAAAATTAAATTTTGCTTATCTAAATGCAACTGCAATAATGTATGTAATATACATGTAATGCATAACATGAGTGCCCCCGGGTGAATGCAAACTGCTTCTGATTCTGCTTATCTTCTTTGTTTCACTATGCTGCTCCCCACCTCCCTGAGAAAACAGTATAAGCATGAATAAAGGTAACTGGACATGTACTTCTTCAGTGAAGTACACCCAGTCTAACATACTAGATATAAAATGCAGCACCTTCTCCTTATATAGTAGTGGGGGTGGGACCTCATGTACTTTAGTGAAAACAGTTTGGTTGTTTTCTATTGTAAATAACCTCCAGTTTTTGTACCTTTCTTCCAATACCTACAACAGCGTATTTCTAACTGAAAGTCTCCCTTTGACAGCAAATGAAAGCATGTACATAGTCAATCATACGATAATTACATACTTGGACATATTTTCATTTCTAACCTGAGACTCTAAGTGTGCTTTTACTTTCTGATCACATAAAAAATACATGTTCAGGAACATTGTAATGTGATCGTGTTACATAGTTTCCTGTTGGCATTCGAAAATACTTCCCAATATCCTACTGTCTTACTATAACTCGGTTAAATTTTAAATTGTCCATACCTGAGAACAGTGGCAAAGTCTCAGACAAAACCTTTCTCAATGAAACAAGGAATTTTTGTATTTCCTTTCATTAGGTTCCGACCTAAATGGCTTTCATCTTCTACTTTCCACACCGTTAATCATACAAGTAGATGTTTCAAGAAGGCAAGGCAGTTAACACACTATTTTCCTGAATTTTGATACCCAGTAATCAAATGTGGAGAGGCTTATAATAAACTGCAACCTTCAAAACTATCAAATTGGGGCCGGAGCGATAGCCCGGCGGGTAGGGCATTTGTCTTGCATGTCGCTGGCCTGTGCGGGCCTGGGTCCGATCGCTGGCATCCCATATTGTCCCCTGAGCACCGCCACGAGTAATTCCTGAGTGCAGAGCCAGGAGAAAGCCCTGAGCATTGCCGGGAGTGACCCAAAAACCCAAAAAAAAAAAAAACCCTATCAAATAAAAGGCTCTATTTTCAACATGCAGAAAATACTATGATATCAATTGTTTTCTGTTGGCATCGACAAATACTTCCCAATATCCTACTGTCTTACTATAACTCGGTATACCCGAAAATAGCAAAGTCTCAGACATAACCTTCTCAATGAAAGAAGGAATTTTTATTTCCTCTCATTAGGTTCTGAGTCATTTTATACTGGCTCTCCCTGTTCCCAGATGCTCATGAGGCGCCCGGGAGGGATGGCAGGTTCTAGCCCTGGCCCACCACCCCTACAGAGCCTCACAACAAGCCAGACGACCCCCCACGGCCGCGCGGTTCATCAATAAATGCTGGCTTTAGAGATGGCTACAAGAGTATGCCACCCGCACGGCAGAGCCTGGCAAGCTACCCATGTCGTATTTGATATGCCAAATACCAGTAACAATTTTAGACCTCATTCCCATGACCTGATGGAATGGTTTGAGGCTCTTTATGTTCCTGGAGCAAGCAGGCGCCCTTGGGCTCTACTAGCATGAGACAGGACATATGGAGATGTTACTGGGGCCCGCTCAAGCAAATCGATGATGAACAGGAAGACAGTGATACACTTTCCATTCCTTCCTAAGGCAAGGTATGGAGGCGTGATTCTAGCCACCCACCTTCTGTAAGAATGTTGGTTTTCTTCACTGCGATAGATTAAAAAGTGACCCCAATGTATAGTAATCACTGCTGACGTTATACCTAATGACCCTTCTTTGAAATTTGTAGGGCTGCAATTGTTTATCAACCTCAGTAAGACAGCGAAAAAGAGAGTCAATCTCAACTAATAAATTATATCTTCAAGTAGACGTGATTGTGTTGTGCCCGAATTACTACCAGTGGTAACTGACACGCCCGAATTTAACTGCACCAGACAGTTCTATCCGTCCCATCACTGACCAGACACTGCTACTCGGTTTCTCTTCATTATGTATTATAAGAGATCTAAACACAGCTCAGCATGACAAGAAAACTCACAAGTCTTATGACAGCCAAGTGTTGCAGTCAGAATTTCCTGCAAAACATCCCCGACTACTAGGAGCATTGACAGACATGGGGTGTGGGGGGTGGGGGGGTTAATGAAGCTAAAATACATCGGATGCAAGCTCAGGACTCTTAAGTACTTTCCGCGCCCTTTCCTGCTGCAGACAAACCTTCCTAAGAACTATGCATTACTCAAATCTGGCAAACCAATCTTGCCAAGAACCTTGTGCAACCATCAATAACTTTGGCTACACCGCCAACAGCCTCCAATTCAGTTATGAAGACCAATGCAGCAAAAGAAGAAAAGCCCCCAGTCCAGAGGCTGAGCAGCGCTTCCTCCCAGCCACCCTCTCTGCCGCAAGGAGAGGCTGGAGCAAGCGCTCACCAGCTCCGAAGATGCTCTGGTGACCTCCGCTGGGTGCCCAGAGCTGGGCCAGGACTGCGCTAGCACGGCTGGGGCTGCCTGAGTGGACTTGCCCCTGGTGCATTCCTCGCATTCCTGCACAGCCTGTCCTTAGCCGAGAAGCCCCTGGCCACCCCTGCCACACACCTGCCCAGCGCGACCACCCCTGGCCAAACACCTGCCCAGCACTGTGCCTCCAGCACCTCCGCGGCCCTGGAGCCCCGCTGCCCAAACTCACAGGTTTGTCACACTCAGCCAATTCTCAGCCAAATGCAGCCCCGATGCGCGCCCCCAGCTCGTGGGGCGGGGGTGAAGAGCCCGGGGGCGGGGGCTGAAGAGCCCGGGGGCGGGGGGCTGAGAGCCCGGGGGCGGGGGCTGAGAGCCCGGGGGGCGGGGGCTGAGAGCCCGGGGGCGGGGGCTGAGAGCCCGGGGCGGGGGCTGAGAGCCCGGGGGGGGGGCTGAGAGCCCGGGGGGGGGGCTGAGAGCCCGGGGGCGGGGGCTGAGAGCCCGGGGGGCGGGGGCTGAGAGCCCGGGGGCGGGGGCTGAGAGCCCGGGGGCGGGGGCTGAGAGCCCGGGGGGCGGGGGCTGAGAGCCCGGGGGCGGGGGCTGAGAGCCCGGGGGCGGGGGCTGAGAGCCCGGGGGGGCGGGGGCTGAGAGCCCGGGGGGCGGGGGCTGAGAGCCCGGGGCGGGGGCTGAGAGCCCGGGGGCGGGGGCTGAGAGCCCGGGGCGGGGGCTGAGAGCCCGGGGGCGGGGGCTGAGAGCCCGGGGGCGGGGCTAAGAGCCCGGGGGCGGGGCTAAGAGCCGGGGGCGGGGCCAGAGCGGGGGCTAAGAGCCCGGGGGGCGGGGGCTAAGAGCCGGGGGCGGGGGCTAAGAGCCCGGGGGGCGGGGCGGGGGCTAAGAGCCGGGCGGGGGCGGGGGCTAAGAGCCCGGGGGGGCGGGGGCTAAGAGCCCGGGGGGCGGGGGCTAAGAGCCGGGGCGGGGGCTAAGAGCCGGGGGCGGGGGCTAAGAGCCGGGCGGGGGCGGGGGCTAAGAGCCGGGGGGGGCGGGGCTAAGAGCCGGGGGCTAAAGACCCGGGGGCGGGGGCTAAAGACCCGGGGGGCGGGGCGGGGGCTAAAGACCCGGGGGGGCGGGGGCTAAAGACCCGGGGGCGGGGGCGGGGCTAAAGACCGGGGGGGCGGGCGGGGCTAAAGACCCCGGGGCGGGGGGGGCTAAAGACCCCGGGGGGGGCGGGGGCTAAAGACCCGGGGGCGGGGGGCTAAAGACCCGGGGCGGGGGCGGGGCTAAAGACCCGGGGGCGGGGGCGGGGCTAAAGACCCGGGGGGGCGGGGCGGGGCTAAAGACCCGGGGCGGGGGCTAAAGACCCGGGGCGGGGGCTAAAGACCCGGGGGCGGGGCTAAAGACCCCGGGGCGGGGGCTAAAGACCCGGGGGCGGGGGCTAAAGACCCGGGGGCGGGGGCTAAAGACCCGGGGGGGCGGGGCTAAAGACCCGGGGCGGGGGCTAAAGACCCGGGGCGGGGCTAAAGACCCGGGGGCGGGGGCTAAAGACCCCGGGGCGGGGGCTAAAGACCCGGGGCGGGGGCTAAAGACCCCGGGGGCGGGGGTAAAGACCCGGGGCGGGGGTAAAGACCCGGGGGCGGACCCCAAGCTGCCCCAGGGAAGAGCGGAAACTCCATCAACGGGAACCAAGGCAAAGAACCTTGCTTCCAGCCCGAGACCCACCCTTGCGCCCTGAGTTCCTGGGAAACGCCTCCACTCCCGCACAGGTGTGTGTGTAATTCTTGTGTCTCCGCGGACCCCAAGCTGCCCCAGGGAAGAGTGGAAACTCCATCAACGGGAACCAAGGCAAAGTGCCTTGGTTCCAGCCCGACCGACCCATGCGCCCTGAGCTTCTGGGAACATCCCAAATCTCAAAACCGCGTGGATGCTAGCGCGTCCCGCGACCCTCTCACTACCTACCTTGCATGAGGTACCAGTGAACCTTGGTTCCTACATCCTTGCTACCCACCCAAACTCTGCAAACAGACCAGACACCTACTAACTGTACTATCTAGTCACCCAAGAACTCACAGTTGCAACCTACAATAGTCATAATGGTAAAGCAACACAAAATTCCATCAAGCTCTGTGAGTGAAGTCACTAGTCCAGATGAGTCAAGCAATACCAATGAGTTGCATAACCTATCTGAAAAAGAATTTCGGAAAGAACTGTTAAGGATTCAAAAGGAATTCAAAGAAGCAATGGAATGCAAAATCAATAAAATACAAGAGGACATGATAGCAGAAGTGAGGAAAATGCAAAGGGAAATGACAGGTATTAAAAATGAGGTAAATGAAATAAAAAGCACAGTGGAAGGCCATCATAGCAGAATAGCTACTGAAGAATTAGTGATCTCGAAGACGAGTTCCAAAGATTCTGTACACAACACCAGAAGACAGAAAAAAAGGCTCACAATTACCAAACAGACAAGAGATAATCGGGATGAAGCCAGAAGAAACAACATACGGATCATTGGGGTCCCAGAAGGGCAAGAAGAAAACCCTGATGAAGAAGAAACTGTCAAAGCCATCATTGCTGAAAAGTTCCCGGAACTAAAGAATGCTTGCCTCAAGATCCAAGAGGCCCATAGAATACCAGCTAAAAGAAACCCCAACAAGAATACTCCAAGACACATCTTAATAAAAATGACAAAAACTATAGATAGGGATAGAATACTGAAAGCAGCAAGATCAAAGAAGGAAATCACATACAAAGGAACATCTCTAAGATTTACAGCAGAATTCTCTGATGAAACACTCCGAGCCCGAAAACAATGGTGGGATATTGCGAAAAGGCTCAATGAACTGCAGGCTTCACCGAGAATTCTTTATCCGGCCAGGCTCACATTCAGATATGAAGGAAAGATACACAACTTCATGGATAAGCAACAACTCAGGAACTTCATGGACTCAAAACCAACTTTAAAAGAAGGACTGAAGGGTCTACTCTAATGCGACCAAACCCATAAGCACAACAAACACAAAAAGATGGCACAAAATCCAATAACAATAATCTCTCTCAATGTCAATGGTCTAAATGCACCAATTAAGAGACACAGAGTGACAAAATGGATTAAAAAATTGAACCCAACATTCTGCTGTCTACAAGAAACACATCTGAATAAGCAGAACACAGACTCAGAGTCAAAGGTTGGAAGACCATTCTCCATGCAAACAACTCCTCCAAAAAGGCTGGTGTGGCCATATTAGTATCAGATAATATAGACTTCAGGCTTGAAAAGGTTAGAAGGGACAACGAAGGCCACTTCTTATTAATTAAGGGGTATGTACACCAGGAAGAAATTACACTACTAAACATATAAGCACCCAATGAAGGGTCAGCAAAATCCATAAAACTGCTAAGAGACCTCAAAGAAGACTTTAACAGTAGCACAATAATAGTTGGAGACTTCAACACTGCTCTATCAACGATGGATATCAACAAGACTGAAACTCACCAAGGAAATATTGGACCTGAAGGAAGAAATGGAAGAAAGAGAGCTAGTGGATATATACAGGGCTTTTCATGCCAAAAAAGCTGAATTCACATTTTTCTCTAGTGCACATGGAACATTCTCCAAGATAGACCACATGCTGAGCCACAAAGCATACCTCAATAAAATTAAAAAGATAGAAATTGTGTCAGCTATCTTTTCAGACCATGATGCACCGAAAATGGAAGTTAACCGTACACAGAAACAGGGAGTCAAACCAAACACCTGGAAACTGAACAGCTCACTGCTGAACAACAAATGGGTCATAGAAGAAATCAAACAGGAAATCCAAAGATTTCTGGAAATAAATGAAAATGAAGATACCAATTATAAGAACTTGTGGGACACAGCAAAAGCCGTGTTAAGAGGGAAGTTTATAGCTCTGCAAGCATTCATCAGGAAACAAGAAAGGGCCCACATAAATAACCTGACTACACAGCTGAAGACATTAGAAAAAGACCAACAAAAGGAGCCCAACCCAGGCAGAAAAAAAGGAAATAAAACTTAGAGAGGAAATCAATGAGTTGGAAACCAAAAAAAACAATCCAAAAGATTAATGAAACCAAGAGCTGGTTTTTTGAAAAAATAAGATTGACAAACCATTGGCAAGACTTATAAGGACAGGGAAAGAGAAAACCCAAATAAACAGAATCAGAAATTAAAAGGGTGACATCACAACAGAAACCACAGAAATCCAAAAGATCATCAGAGATTACTTTGAGAGCCTGTATGCCGTGACACATGAGAATCTAGAAGAAATGGATCAATTCCTGAAGTCCTATAACCTCCCACGACTGAAACAAGAAGACCTCCAATACCTGAATAAACCCATCACCATCGAGGAAATAGAAACAGTAATTAAAAGTCTGCCCAAACACAAAAGCCCAGGTCCAGAATGATTCCCTAGTGAACTCTACCAAACCTTTAAGGAGGACCTACTGCCAGTCCTTTTCAAGCTCTTCCAGGAAATAGAAGAAACAGCAACACTCCCAAACAGCTTCTACGAGGCACATATCACCCTGATACCCAAAGCAGGGAGAGACAACACAAAGAAAGAAAACTACAGACCAATATCCCTGATGAACACGGATGCTAAGATCTTCAACAAAATACTAGCAAACAGAAACCAAAGACTCATCAAGAAGATTATACATCATGACCAAGTTGGATTCATCCCGGGAATGCAAGGATGGTTCAACATTCGCAAGTCAATCAACATAATACATCATATCAATAAAAGAAAAAATAAAAACCATATGATCCTTTCAATAGACGCAGAAAAAGCATTTGACAAGATCCAGCACCCGTTCATGATTAAAACGCTCCAGAAAATGGGAATTGAAGGGACTTTCCTCAAGATAGTTACAGCCATCTACCAAAAGCCCACAGCGAGCATCATTCTAAATGGGGAAATGTTGAAAGCCTTCCCCTGAGATCAGGGACAAGACAAGGTTGCCCCCTCTCACCTCTTTTATTCAATATAGTACTGGAAGTACTTGCCATAGCAATCAGAGAAGAAAAGGACATCAAGGGCATCCAGATAGGCAAGGAAGAAGTCAAGCTATCATTATTTGCAGATGACATGATATTATACCTAGAGAACCCTAAACTCTCTACCAAAAAAACTCCTAGAAACAATAGACGCATATAGTAGAGTGGCAGGATACAAAATCAACACCCAAAAGTCAGTGGCTTTTCTATATACAAATAACGAAACAGAAGAAAGGGATATTAAGGAAACTATTCCATTCACAATTGTGCCACAGAAAATCAAATACCTAGGAATCAACTTACCCAAGTATGTAAAGGACCTGTACAAAGAAAACTACAAGACACTGCTCCAAGAGATAAAAGAGGACACAAGGAAATGGAAACACATTCCCTGTTCATGGATGGGGAGAATCAACATTGTCAAAATGGTACTAGTCCCTAGAGCTCTGTACAGATTCAATGCAGTCCCTATAAGGATACCGATGACATTCTTCAAAGAAATTGACCAAACGCTCCTGAAATTTGTATAGAACAATAAACCCCCAAGGATAGCTAAAGCAATCCTTGGGAAAAAAGATGGGAGGCATCACCTTTCCCAACTTCAAACTGTACTACAAGGCAGTAGTAATTAAAACAGCATGGTATTGGAATAAAAACAGACCTGTGGACCTATGGAATAGAATTGAGTATCCTGACACCCAACCTCAAACACATGATCATTTAATCTTTGATAAAGGTGCAACGAGTCTAAAATGGAGTAAGGAAAGCCTCTTCAACAAGTGGTGATGGGAAAACTGGGCAGCAACATGTAAAAAAAATGAATTTGGACCTGTGTCTAACACCGTGCACAAAAATCAGATCAAAACGGATTAAAGATCTCAATATCAGACTTGAATCCATAAAGTAAATTGAAGAAAATATAGGAAAAACCCTCCACGACATTGAAACTAAAGGCATCTTCAAAGGTGAAACATCACTAACAAAGCAACTAGAAGAAAAGATAAACATATGGGACTACATGAAACTAAAAAGCTTCTGCACCTCAAAAGAAACAGTGACTAAGATACAAAAGCAGTCCACAGAATGGGAAAGAATATTCACCCAATACCCATCCGATAAGGGCTTAATACCCAGGATATATCAGGCACTGGTAGAACTTTACAAGAAGAAAACAAACAACCCCATCAAAAAATGGGGAGAAGAAATGAACAGAAACTTCAGCAAGGAAGAAATTCGAATGGCCAAAAAACATATGAAAAAATGCTCATCATCACTAATCAGAGAGATGCAAATCAAAACAATGAGATACCACTTTACACCACAGAGACTGGCACATATTCAAAAGAGCAAGAACAACAAGTGCTGGCGTGGATGTGGGGAAAAGGGGACACTCATCCATTGTTGGTGGGAATGCCGGCTGGTACAGCCTTTCTGGAAAACAATATGGACTTTCCTCCAAAGACTAGAAATTGAACTCCCATTTGACCCAGCCATACCACTCCTGGGAATCTACTCTGGGAAACCAAAAATACGCAGCGGAAACACCATCCCTACTTTTATGTTCATAGCAGCATTATTCACAATAGCCAGAATCTGGAAGCAACCAGAGTGCCCGAAAATCGATGACTGGATAAAGAAGCTTTGGTACATCTACACAATGGAATACTATGCAGCTGTTAGGAAAAATGAAGTTATAAAATTTGCCTATAAATGGATAGACATAGAGAAGATTATGTTGAGCGAAATTAGCCAGAAGGAGAGAGACAGATACAGAATGACTGCATTTATTTGCATGGCATAAATATATATGTACATATTATGATACCAATATCCAAGGTCAAGTGAAACATATATCAGGAGGTCTTGTCAAAGATCACAAACGTGTGGGAGTCAGGGTTTAGGTAAGACAGAAAATGGAACAGGGTGCTAATAATAGTCGAGGGTACTAATGTCAACCTAGAACTGAGCATTAAATAGAGGCAAAAGGATACACATGAAAAAAAAAAGAGCTCTTGGGGTGGGGGTAAAGAGCCCGTGGGGCGGGGGTGAAGAGCCGGAAGAGCCCGTGGGGGGGGTGAAGAGCCCGTGGGGCGGGGGTGAAGAGCCCGTGGGGGTGAAGAGCCCGTGGGGGTGAAGAGCCCAGTGGGGCGGGGGTGAAGAGCCCGTGGGGGTGAAGAGCCCGTGGGGGGTAGTGGGGTGAAGAGCCCGTGGGGCGGGGGTGAAGAGCCCGTGGGGGCGGGGTGAAGAGCCCGTGGGGCGGGTGGAAGAGCCCGTGGGGCGGGGGTGAAGAGCCCGTGGGGCGGGGGTGAAGAGCCCGTGGGGGGGGGGTGAAGAGCCCGTGGGGGGTGAAGAGCCCGTGGGGCGGGGTGAAGTGAAGAGCCGGTGGAGGGGGTGAAGAGCCCGTGGGGCGGGGGTGAAGAGCCCGTGGGGCGGGGTGAAGAGCCCGTGGGGCGGGGGTGAAGAGCCGTGGGTGAAGAGCCCGGGGGGGGGGGTAAAGAGCCTCGGGGGCGGGGGTAAAGAGCTTGTGGGGTGGGGGTAAAGAGAGGCTGGAGCTGGGCAGCAACAGTGAAGGGCGGAGAGCGGGTCCGCCCAGGAGGTGTCGAAGACACATTAAAAAAAAAAATGAAGCCAGGAACACTCCCTGGTAAGGCAAGGGAAAGTCAAGCCCACCCTCCGCCGAAATCTGGGGACAGAAGCTAAGACAGATAGCAGGACCTACCTTTCATGGGGACATGAGCCAGGCGAGATAACCGGGTGTGCTTCTGCTGACCCAGCAACCAGCCTGCACATCAGCGGGAGACCCAGACAGGGGCACGGGCACAGCAAGATCCAGGCACAAGGGCTCTGATCCAATACACATGGGGGAGGCAGGAAACTTCAGGTGGAGGCATTGAGACTGGAGTGAGGGTCACACCCCAGGCACTGGAAGCTGCCTGGCCAATAGTGGACAGAGACGTAGGGATCCACCACCTTGTGACAGGACCTGGCCTTGGACCTGCAGGATGCAGCCGGGCCTTCTAATAAGCTGATCAGTTGCCGGCTGAAGCAGGACAGGTTAGGAGTGGCCTCCTGCCCGCTGTCCACACACAGAACAGCCAGTTCGACTCTGAAGGCCCTTTGCCCCTCAGGCAACGGGCACTCCCACCTCCACCCCAGCTGTCTTCTGTGGGTCTCGTGATTAGGGTCTCCCCAACAGCTCCACCTGGACCTCATCTACCCCTGAACTCAGGAAACCCTTTAAAGATAAAGGTCTGGCCTCCCCTCACCTTTGCTGTCTGTAGCCGACTTCCCCCAACCTGAAAGGTAACTGAGGCAAATGGGATATTATTAGGAAGGCGGTGATTAGGGTAAGAACCACAACACAAGCCTGCCTCCGTGTGCATTAGCAACACTCAGCAAGGTGTGGGGGGTGGGAGGGAAACCAAAGGGGGCATGGTCAGCTGAACATCAATTTCCCCAGCAGCAAAAAGGGAACTCGCTTAAAGGCCAAACTGAAGAGGCTCCTCCAGGCAAGGCCCAGAGGCAAGGGGCGGAGTGCAGGGAGCAGCATCTTAGGGGCGCCAGCAGCACCCACAAACGCAAGGGAACCTCACGTGAGGGCAGCTCTGGGGAGAGGGAAGAGACCAGACTTTGAGGGGGCACCTTCCAGAACTGGGAGAGTGGGACACGACCCTCAGGGTACACTCCTGCAGGGGACCCATGCCCCCCAAGCAGCAGGAAAGTCAGGAATCCATCCAGTGGTGCTGATCAGTGACTCAGGCTTGTACTGGACCAACACAGGGGTCCCGTGACCCCCCAAGCAGCAGTTTGAACTCTCTCCCTGCTACCCCCCTGGGACTTCCCAAGTTCTAGCTTCCTGTTCCCTTCCTATCCACCCTCAGGCCCTGTGACTTCCTGTCTCCCCTCCTTCCCTCAATCCCGGAGTTCTCATACAAGCCTGAGATAAAGAACCTGCCATTTAGGTGGGATGTGGGAGGGGGAGAGAATTGGGGACATGGGTGGTGGCTGAGGGGCACTGGTGGAGGGCGGGGTGCTGGAACACCATGTGACCGAAACCCCCAAGCGTGAACAACGTTGTAATTGTATATCTCACTGTGGTATAATAAAATGTTAAAAAAAAAAGCACAAAACCCTTCCCCCTCTGCCTCAGAACCTCTGCTGGGGCGCTGCCAGGCCCCTTCCTGCCCCAGAAACAAAGAGGGGTACCGGGGGCTAGTGAGGCGGTCCACATCGCCTCAGCATGCTCCAGGCCGAGACTCGCAGACCACGCTCAGTTTCTGCAGTCCTCAGTCTCATACGAGCAGAGCCAGACCCCAAGCCCCCAGTTTTCTCATCCAGCCAAAGCAGGCGCCTCACCTGGAGAGCAGCCTTCACGTAGAGGCACCCACTCTGGTAGTGCAAGCATCAGCCCTCATCAGCAGGCACGAACCTATGGCAGCACTGCTCCTGGAACCTTCTAAGCAGTCCACACTCCTCTTCCGTGGCCAGGGCCCAAGGAAGAGTCTCCTTCAGACGCAGCATCAAAAAGGGCAGCTGACCATGTTGTTCTCTGGAGCATTCAGGAGGCGCCTGGAAACATACAGCAGATCTCCACTCAGGCCAGTAAAGCTGCTTCCGCCCAGAGGTATTTATGGGATCCGAACTCCCCAGTGGCTGTTTCTGGAACTCTGTGGTGCTCACACATACATTGGAATCACCTGGGAGTACCTCATTAAGGCAAGATTTCTGAGCCCTTCTCCAGGTTTCCAGGCCCATGAGTCTCAAGGAAGATGGAATTGGTTCCAGGTGTGCAGCGGCCCACACATCAGAAGGGCCGAGGCCTCCCTCAGGTGGAGCTGGGATTCCGGGAAAGCATGGACAGTTCATGGTGATCCCTCATGATTGGATAACACAGTGGGTTGCCTTGGTTCTGAAGGGCTCTTGGGAGCTGGCCCAGCTGATGGGACCAGCCAGGGGAGGAGGGTGGATGGAAGGGGAAAGGCCCTGGAAGATAGAACAGGTGGGGTCCAGGCTTAGCTGCCACTAGCTTTGTTGGGGACCCTGTAAATCTCTTACTGGCAGCGGCCATCTCTACCGTTAATTCAGATTCTTACTGAGGGCCTAATATCGGGGTGACGGGGTCAGGGATCACTGTGCTAGGTAGCGGGGTTGGCGGGTAAAGTCGCAGCCCTTAGCTGCTGGGGACGGGACAGATGAAGGAGAACAAATCCCAGATCTGTGTGGAGACTGTGGGAGCAGCAGGAGCACCTCCCTTCCCTTTGGGCACGCCTGCTCCTGGGACCTGAAGCTTATGGCCAGCAGCTGGAGGACAAGGCCTGCCCACTCCCTTGGAGGCTAGCAGATGCCCCAGTGTTGGAAACCAAGCGACAGCCACTTTCAGGGGGAGAAGGCAGCTCCTGAAACTGGATGTGAAACCAGCCTTTCAAATGCCTCTTCCTCGGATCTTCGAGACTGGAGATCAGAAGGGGTGATGGCATCATTGTTCACTCTGAAATTATTTCGGGTTCTCCACATGCAGGATAAGGTACTGACGCCCAGACCCCACCCCAGCTCAACTGAAGCTGACTCCAGAGCAGGAGCCTGTATCAGAAAGTTCCCGGGCGGAAGTCTCTGCTGCTGGATAAGAATTTCCACAGAGACCCAGCAGGGCAGCAGGCAGCTCCAGACAAGAGAGGCATTCCAGAAGGGAACGTCCTGTGGGATTGCCAAGGAGGAGCTGGAGGAGAGGGAAGGTATTTGGGACCTCATTTGCCAATAGAGAGATTAAGGTTTTTCTTCAGAGTGATGGGGAGCCGCTGAAGGTCTCTGAGTAGGGGAAATGTGTGTTTTGTGTTTTGTTTTGTTTTGCTTTGCTTTTTTTTTGGGTCACACCCAGCAATGTTCAGGGGTTACTCCTGGCTCCTCGCTCAGGAATTACTCCTAGCAATGCTCAGAGGACCATATGGGATACCAGGGATCGAAACTGGGTCGGCCAAATGCAAGGCAAACACCCTACCTGCTGAATGTGTGGGTTTTGAAGGAGGGGAGTTCTTTCAAAAACCACACCAGGAGAACCACACCAGGTTGTGCTCATGAAGCTACTCCTGGCTTTGCACTCAGGGGACGTATATAGGTGCCAGGGATCAAGTCATGGATTATCTCCTGGGAGGGATAAGATGTGATCAAAATCAACCAGCAAATTTAGTTTCTCTCTGCCTTTTTTTTCACCTCCTCCAAGATTGTATTGTTTCCATCTAGTGACTCAGGAGTTTGAGCCCCAGGATCCCCTTCTGTTAGACAATGTGGCCTGAGGGGTGTTGGTGGAAGGGATTTCCCCAAAACAGGTCAGAGAAGGTGGTTGTCAAAATCCACTCCTAGCCCTTTGCAACCATTAACGTTGTACTGTGCAGCCCTGGATAAGTTGATTAGCCGCTCTGAACACTTTCGGTCAAAGGTCACCCTCCAGACAACCTAGAAACACACTGACAGTGCACATAGGTGTGCTTTGAGAAACCAAGGCAGGCCCAGACTCGAGCACACTCAAGATTCCTTTGCTTCACCCGGTGGGGGCAGGAAGTGATAGAAATTGTATGACAGGGAGAATATTTAAGCAAGATTATTTCCTGTGAAGTCCCCAAACCCCCAACATGGGTAAGGACGAGAGGAGTAAGCACATCTATTTTTTATGATTCCAAGCTCAGGTGTGAGAAGGCATTGCAAGGGTGATGTGGGCTAGAAAGCAGATTAAACATTGATAGCCGCCAGATTAATATTGCTGGACGGGCCAACCGCAGGGATGGAGGCAAGACCCCGGGGTACCCCTCTCAGATGTCAGCTACCTGGAAAAGTGAAATCTCACCATGGCTCTGGGTGGAACTGCGTGAGAAGGGAGGGGCTGCCCCCTCCCCAGGCTTTTCCCCTTCTGAATCTGAGCCTGCACAGGTGGTGCTGCCCCTCTGAACTTCACTGATGCTGATTCATCAATGCAAATTAGGTTGAACTGGGCCCCCTGGCCTGTGTCTTTACACATTGCTCTCATCAAGTTGACATCAGCAGAGGACAGTGGTAAATCTGAGAAAAGGAAGAAATCAAAGAGTCATTTTAGTAATCTTTCAGGGGCTGGAGTGACAGCACAGTGGGAAGGGCATTTGCCTGCATGCAACTGGCCCAAGTTCAGTCCCTGACATCCCATGTGGTCCCCCCAGCACCATCAGGAGAATTCCTGAGTGCAGAGCCAGGAGTAAGCCCTGAGCACTGCAAGGTGCACCCCACCCCACCCCATAAAACAAAGAATAAAGAGAAGGAAAATAAGTAGCTTTCCTTGGAACACACTTGGCACCCAGCCTCTCCTGACCAGCACAGCCCCTCCTGGGCCACTCCCCTGGCCCCAGATGTGTCCTGAGAGCCTTGGGGCCCTGCTGAAGTCACCTCCCAGAGGTCTCAGTCTCATTCAGCAGCACCCTACCCACCCCACTGATTTTGCTACCGAGTTCAAAGGTCATAGGCTCTCCTTGCCTTGCCTCACTTTTTCTTTTAAATATGTTTTTAGTTGGGGGCCTGGAGCAATAGTACAGTGGGTAGGGCACTTGCCTTGCAGGTTGTAAACCCAGGTTTGGGCCCTGGCTCCCCATAGGGACCCCAGGTCCCACCAGGGGTTATCTTTGAGCACAGAGCCAGGTATAAGCCCTGAGCAAAGCTAGGTGTGACTTAAAAAACAAAGCCAAAATGAAAAATATTTTAGTACTTTGTGTTGAATAATTTAATGGTATATAAAGCCGACTTTTTTGAACTTTTCAAAAAAAATTTTTTAATGTAGACTCGGGGATCAAATTCAGGTCGGCTGCATGCAAGGCAAACGCCCTACCCACTGGACTATCGCTCCGGCCCCTCTCTCTCTCTCTCCTTCCTTCCTCTCCTTTCTTTCTTTCCTTCTTCCTTTCACGGTTGGGCCACACCTGACTGTGCTCAGGGCTGCTCCAGGCTGCTGAGGGACCACATGGTACCACAGCCAAACACTGTTGGTCATGACCAAGCATATGAAGGAGGGAACAATCTTCCAGGTGATCCTGGTCCTCGATTCCTCCCATCCTTCCTTCCTCCAGGCTCACCTCACTTATGGCATCCCTCTTTTGCCTCTTTTGAGACTCCCTCTCATCCTCCCAGCATTTGAATGTGCAATGCTGGGGCCATAGAGATAGTACAATGGGTAGTGCAGTAGCTTTGCATGTAGAAAACTGGCATTCCATATGGTTCCCTAAGCAGTACCAAGAGTCATTCTTTTTTTATTTTATTTTATTTTATTTTATTATGTCACCATGAGATATACAATTACAAACCCTGATTGGGTTTCAGGCACACAGTTCAGTCATACAGTGTTCCAGCACCCATCCCTCCACCAGTGCACATTTCCCGCCACCAATGTCCCCTGATTCCCTCCCCCTCCAGCCTCCCTCTATAAGCAAGCACTTTGCCTCTTCTATCTCTCTCCCCTCCCCCATGACACATGGCTTGCCCTACCCTACATATATTTAGGGATTATGATGTAAATTCCTTTGTGTGCATTGTACATTCAATGCTCAATTCTAGTCTGGCATTACCGTTTCCAACAATTAATAGAACACTGGTATATATTTATATCCCATAAATAAATACAATCATTCTATATCTGTCCTTTTCCTTCTAATTTTCACTCAGCATGATAATTCCAGGAGTAATTACTGAGTGCAGGAGTACTAGGCGTCAAACCAGGAGTAACCATGAGCATCGCTAGGTGGGTCTCCGCTCCCCCAAATGTTTTTAACTGAAAAATTAAGGTGCAATGCTTCTTGGCCAGCCCTGGCTTCTGTGATCTTTCTTTGGGATCACTATGGTTTAGATCTTTGTTTCGGGGGCCACAGCGACAGCACAGAGGGTACGGTGCTTGTCTTACAGGCAGTGACCTATGTTCAACCTCAACACCAGGTATGGCCCCCAAGGAAGGCCAAGCTGAGTAGGAAAGTGGTAATAAACTGGGCCTCCCTCTTACTTCTCTGAGTGCCGGGGTGAGGGATGGGCTGGGGGTCCACCAGGCCCGGCTGAGCTCAGTCCCTGACTGCTGACCCCACCACAAGGGACCAATCAGAAGACAGGAGCTGTGCCTGGGGGGTCGTGCTACGGGGAGACACCCCTGGTCAACCCTCCCCAGTTCCACACTCTCTTGCATTTCTCAGGGGACCGTAGTTTTTTTTTCCCCATCCACTTTATTAGCCAGGAAACAGGAGCCCCGCAGAAGCTGAAGTTCCAGCCTTGCAAATAAAACTAGCCGGTGGTTCAGATCCGGAGCTGAGAGGACGGATCTGGTTTCATTTGTGGGACTGGGCTCAGCCAGAGCTCTGTGGTGCCTGGCAGGGGTTGCCACCCCCCAGGGCCGCGCAGTCTGGGGGGCTGGGGTCTTCCTGAGGCATGTTTAGCCGGGAAGAGGCGATTCCCAAGGCAGACGGAACTTGGCGCTCCAGCACCGCCCCGAGAACCCGACCGGTTCCTCCTAAGTCCCAGGCCAGACTGAGAGCGGGCGGCCATGCTGGGTGTCCATCAGCGGGCACCCCTGGAGTCTGCACCTTCCCGGCAGAGCATATCCTGGTCGAGGCCCGGGCCGCAGCATCTGGGGACAGCCCAGAACCTCAGAACCTTCCAACATAATCAGATGTTTGGACTTGGCTCCCTGGATTCTGTGAAACTGGTTTCCATGCTCCATCTCCCGGGTCAAGAGTGCAATGGGAGAGAAAGACGCTCCCAATGACAGATCTCTCCAATAAACTCAGAAGAGGTTCCGATTGGAAAGTCCTGTCTTTGCTGTTGGGCTCTAAGCAGCTAGTATTGGGGTCTGGCGCTTCCCTGCAGTGAGGCCCCTGAGGGCAGAGGCCAGAGGTAGGCCCTGTTCTCAGGGCAGTGGAGGTTCCAGGTGCTTTCCCGTGATTGCCCGGTGTCTTTCACGGGAGTTTACACCCACGGGAAAGGCATCTTGCTTATCCACTGGGAGACTGGCAGGCAAATGACTCACATCTAAGGTGAGGCAGGAGGTCCATATGTAAATCATGACTGTTACCTGGAAATGCTAAATCAGTGACTGATCTGTTGCTAGTGATCTGTGCTGTACCCTCCACCTGAAAACTGTATAAAAGGTTTAGGGCCGGAGCGATAGTCCAGCGGGTAGGGCGTTTGCCTTGCACGCGGCCGGCCGTGCTGGCCCAGGTTCGATCCCCAGCATCCCATATGGTCCCCCGAGCACTGCCAGGAGTAATTCCTGAGTGCAGAGCCAGGAGAAATCCCTGAGCATTGCCGGGTGTGACCCAAAAAAGAAAAGAAAAAAAGGCTTAAACCGTGCTCAGTAAACGGACTGCTTTCCGGGACCCCACTGCGTTGGACTTTCTTTTCCCTTTTGCGGCAGCAACAAGGCAGATGCTTCTTCCCAAGCCCTTCCTCTCCTTTCGCAGGGATGAAGTCCGGCAAGATCCAAGTCTCCCTCATTCCTGCCAGGGAGGGCGCCGCTGGCCGGTGTCCCCGACCTAACTTTGAAGCTAAATTAGTCCCAGATCTAGGGTTGTTCTGGGTTAGGGGTGACTCCTAACTTCAAACCGGAACAAAGGGGTGCTGGAAGGGTGGGGACGGGTGGAAGGGAGCAATGCCTAGAAGGCAGAGAGTCTTGGGGACATGGAAGGATGCGCCCCCTGGCCGCCAAGGCAGAGGCCACCTTCAGGGGATGCAGTCAACCCGTGTGGTCCTGGAGCCCGAAAAGAACTGATACCTTTATCGTGGAATTTCAGCCACCCCCTGCCGGGGAGGGCCACAGCAGTTTAGCTAACGTGTGCGTGCGTAGAAACGCAAGTGTGCCAGACCCCACTTACCCGCGTTAAACTGGACTTCCCACACTTCCTGCTGGCCAACAGCTCACATAAGTTTGGCTCAAACAAATGCATCTCCAATGGCGGACCCTGGGCAGATTCTGTCCCAAATGCCCCCTAAATGATTGCATGGAATTTTTGTGCTTGGATATCTACATCACTGTGAGAAACGGGGTTCTGCACTTACTGCCACAGAAGCAAGATGCTCTGGGCACGACTGTTTCCTGTACAAGCGTTCACCAGGAACACTTCAGCGGTTTCAGATGCAGTGCCTTTGGCGCCCTCTACCGGAAGCCCCGGAAGCCCCTCTCTCTTTCTCTCTCTTTTTCCTTTCTCTCCTTCCTTCCTTCCTTCCTTCCTTCCTTCCTTCCTTCCTTCCTTCCTTCCTTCCTTCCTTCCTTCCTTCCTTCCTTCCTTCCTGCCTTCCTGCCTTCCTGCCTTCCTGCCTTCCTGCCTTCCTGCCTTCCTGCCTTCCTGCCTTCCTGCCTTCCTGCCTTCCTGCCTCCTGCCTTCCTGCCTTCCTGCCTTCCTGCCTTCCTGCCTTCCTGCCTTCCTGCCTTCCTGCCTTCCTTTCCTCCCTTCCTCCCTCCCTCCCTCCCTTCCTTCCTTCCTTTTTTTCTTTCTTTTGCATTTTGGGTCACCCCAGGCGATACTCAAGTGTTCCTCCTGACTCAGGAATCAATCCTGGCAGTGCTGAGGGACCATACAGGGATGCTGGGGATCGAACCTGGGTCAATTGCTACAGGCAAATGCTCTTCCCACTGAAATATCGCTCCAGCCCCACATTTCTTTCTGAATGCACGTGCACAATTATATCCTGATAGGTAATATAGTTCTTCTGGGAGAAGCAGGTTAAAAAGTCCTAACAGCGGGTGAAGCGCTCCCTGCACGCAGTGCCCCGGTTTGTCAGACCTCCACAACACACGGTTCCCCGAGCACCACCAGGAGCCATTCCTGAGAGCCAGCAGGAAGCCCGAATACCGCTGGATGTGGCCCCAGAATACAAAATAAAATTGAAATCCTTAAAAAAAATCCTTAAAAACAGCCTTGGGGCCGGAGCAATAGCAGATAGTGTGTTTGCCTTGCACGCAGCTGACCCGGGTTCAGTCCCTGGCATACCATATGGTCCTGTGAGCACGTCCAGGAGTAATTCCTGAGTGCAGAGCCAGGAGTAACCCCTGAGCATCGCTGGGTGTGACCCAAAAAGAAAAAACAAAAACCAAACAAAAAGAGCCTTATTCCTGAGAGTGTGCCACCCACATGGCAGAGCCTAGCAAGCTACCCGAGTCATATTTGATATGCCAAGAACCAGTAACAATTATAGACCTCATTCCCATGACCTGATGGAATGGTTTGAGGCTCTTCATGTTCCTGGAGCGAGCAGGTGCCCTTGGGCTAGACTAGCATGTGACAGGACATATGGAGATGTTACTGGTGCCTGCTCAAGCAAATTGATGAACAAAGGGAAGACAAGTGATACAACTGAAAAAAACCTCCTGGGGCGGGAGATAAGCAGGTAGGGGGCTTCACCCATATTGGAATCATAGCACCCCACATAGCCCCTCAAGCACTGCCAGGAGTGATCCCTGAGTGCAGACAGGAGTGAGGCCTGAGCACTGCAGGGTAAGGGTCCCCAAAACAAATGAAAACTTGGGGGCGGAAAGCCAACCAACAGGGGCCTGAGTGATAGCCCAGCGGGTAGGGCGTTTGCCTTGCATGCAGCTGGTATGCTGGCCTGGGTCCTATCCCGGCATCCCATATGGTCCCCCCGAGCACCGCCAGGAGTGGCTCCTGAGTGCAGAGCCAGGAGAAACCCCTGAGCATCACCAGGAGTGACCCAAAAAGCAAAAAAAAAAAAAAAAAAAAAAAAGCCAGCCAACAAACCCCGCTACTGAGGATCAGCACTATCCCTCCAGTGGTTTGCTCAGGTACCTCCCAGGAACTAGTTCCGGGGGGTGGAGGTGCGGTGTGCGAGCGCCTAACTCCAGTCACCCAGCTGGGGCTCCGTGGAGGTGTGTTGGGGTCGAGGCAGGGACCTGGAAGCTGATGGCCGCATTCTGGATTGCAGCATCCTCACGGGGGCTGGGGTATGGAGGTCTCCAGGCCGGCCACCTGCACTCCCAGGGATCTTTGGGGCAGCTTCACAGCCGCCCGCCACGCATCCTGGGCCCCAGTGAGTGCTGGCACCCGGCTGGTCACTCCTGTAGCTGCTGCTTTCTGGGCAGCCAACTTGGTTTGACTCTGTTCAAGAACCCCAGTGGGAGCTCTGGGATTGTCTACACCACATCCTGATGAGGAAAGGCAGTCTGGGGGGTGACAGTCAATGCTGACCCCCAGTGGAGAGGATTTGTGTGCGTGTGTGGTGGAGGATGGGCCACTCAGCGCCGTGCAATGACGCAGCCCTGAGGAGACGCAGCAGCTCAGGCGCCCTGGGCGCTGGATGCAGCCAGTCGGTGCTGCTCTCTAGGTCACTGCTGGGGGTCTGGGCTTGTGCCTTCCTGCACCCCTCAGGGCTCCAGTAAGACTTGATGTGTTTGTGTGTGCAGGGTGCGGGGTCCCCTTCTATTAGACAAGTGCCCAGAGAAACAAAGGCAGGCACGTGGGCTGATGAGAGATACTTGGTTTTACTTTGCTCTGAACAACCTGATCTAAGAAAAACTGACCCGGTTTGGACCCAGTCTCTCACCTGAAGTAAAGTCTCAACTTCTCTCCCAGAACAAAAAAGGGAGACAGGCAGCGCTGCAGGGTACCGGAGAGGCTCGACGCCAGCCTCCCTGCACTGGCGAGTCCACAAACAGCAAAACCCCAAGAAGCATCTGGCTCCAGACCCGGGGACATGTGGGGAACCGTGGGGTGCTCGTGGAGTTGCTACAGACACACATGGGGGAGCCGTGGGGTGCTCCGGCGTTGGGGTGCACAGACACACATGGGGAGCCGTGGGGTGCTCGGCGTTGGGGTGCACAGACACACATGGGGGAGCCATGGGGTGCTCAGTGTTGAGTCCACAGACACACAGGTGGGCACACGGGCTGCTTTCCGACACTGTCAGGTTTGGCCCATTCAAAAGCCTGCGTGGCCCAGGTGGGCGGGTGTGGGACGTGGGAGCCTGCGTGGCCCAGCCGGGTTTCCATCCCGCCCCGAGTCTCCGCATGGCCGCTGTTCCTGGGCGTGTGTGCGCTGTTGGCCCCTGGACCTGGCAGACCCCCTCAGGGGTCCAGAACCAAGTGGCTGTGCTGACCAGAGGTTCCACGAGTCGGGCGTTTCTCCGGGAGAACTGTCCTGCAGCGGCTCTGGACAGGGACACGAGGTGGCAGGTGAGTGAAGCGGCGGGCGGGGCTGCACCCATGAAGCCTCCCAGAGGCACAGCGGGGCAGGGCCCCTTACGCCCCTGCCCTTCTGGGATACTTGAGTGTGTGTGAGGGGGTGTAGACCCCAGAGGTGGTGCTGAACATTCCCTCCAGGGGCCAGAGCAATAGCAAAGCAGGAAGGGTGTTTGTCACCCACAATCTCCAGCAGCGCCAGGAGCAATTCCTGAGTGCAGAGCCAGGAGTAACCCCTGACCATTGCTGGGTGTGACCCAGAAAGAAAAAAAACACATAAATGAATAAAAATAAACATTCCCCCACTCAGGACAGCACACACCAAGGACTGTCCAGTCCTCCGGCCCTGCCCCCAGGCTGAGTGAGTGCCCTGGTCTACGCCTGTCCAGAGGCAGCTGGGGGCGGGCCTTAGCACCAGTGCCAGCCACAGCTCGTCACAGCGGCCTCGGGCAGACCAGCCGGGCCTGGCACGTGAGGGGGTAGGGTGCTACCTGGCTGCGGTGCATCCGTGCAGGAAGACCAGGAGTGCCCTCCGGCACAGGATTTGGGGGCGCGCCTGTCTTCAAGGGTGTTAAGTTGATTCTCCTTGGTAAGGAAGAGAGAAAAAGTCGGAGGGGTGCAAGGTGCAAGCACGGTTACCTCCAGGGAGGGTTCCCCATGTGTTGTCCGGAGGGACAGCCAGTTCTCAGCTGCTCACAGGGCGTGGCCGGAGTGGAAGCACCCAAGTGCTCCCTCGCTTAGAAGCGGAAGCAGTGTAAAGGGCAGGCAGTCCAGCTGAGTATCATGGGGGCAGGCACCCAGCCGGGGGCAGAGGGCAGGCAGTCCAACCGGGGCACAGACGGCAGGCAGTCCAGCCAGGGTATCATGGGGGGGCAGGCAGCCCAGGCAAGGGGCAGAGGGCAGATAGTCCAGCCGGGCCATGGAGGGCAGCCAGCTCAGCCGGGGGCAGAGGGCACGCAGCCCAGCCAGGGCACAGAGGGCAGGCAGCCCAGCCGGGGGCACAGAGGGCAGGCAGCCCAGCCGGGGCAGAAGGCAGGCAGCCCAGCCGGGGGATAGAGGGCACGCAGCCCAGCCGGAGGCAGAAGGGCAGGCAGCCCAGCCGGGGCACAGAGGGCAGGCAGCCCCAGCCGGGAGCACAGAGGGTGCGAGGCACAGCCGGGGGCAGAGGGCAGGCAGTCCAGACGAAGCACAGAGGGCAGGCAGCCTAGCCGGGGGCACAGAGGGCACGCAGCCCAGCCGGGCACAGAGGGCAGGCAGCCTAGCCGGGCACAGAGGGCATGTAGCCCAGCCAGGCACAGAGGGCACGCAGTCCAGCCAAGGCACAGAGGGCAGGCAGCCTGGCCGGGCACAGAGGGCATGCAGCCCAGCCAGGCACAGAGGGCACGCAGTCCAGCCGGGCACAGAGGGCAGGCAGCCCAGCCAGGCACAGAGGGTACGCGAGCCCAGTCCCAGGGCGCAGAGCACAGCAGACCTGCAGATGAGAGCAAGGCAAAGTCGCCTGGGAGGGTTTTTAGGCTCCCGCCTCTCTGGATGGCCGTGACCACTCACCGGAGCGTGGGCTTGCTCCAGGCCTGCAGTGTGTTCAGGTGACCCTCCGTGGCAGCTGGCCTTTGGCCTGCTGACCGCTGGGCCGCAGAGGACCTTCTCCTCCGAGGGCCTGGGCAGGGAGCTCTTGGCACCCAGAGTGGTGGGCGGAATGTCCTTGAAACCCTGCGGGGCTGGGTGGCGGTTTCGTCTGAGGGGTGGGCACGCAGGGGCTGCTAGGGTCTAGGCTGCGCCACTGGAGGTCCCCTCTGCAGGCCTGGGCCCCGGCGAAGCACCCTGGGGCGTCTGGCTCTTGATTTCTTGGCTGTCTCAGGAGTTCCCACGCTCAGAACCGCTTCTTTCAGAGGGATTCCCAGCTCTGTCCTTCTCGAAGGTGACTAAGGAACAGTAGCCATCCGTGGAGGAGATGGCCAGGAAGGCCCCGTCGCTGGACCTAGTTTCCAAATCAAGGGACGTCAGACTTGCACCAGGTGTGGGGGCCACACTCGCCCCTCACTAGGGAGGGGTTCTGAGGCCAGAGACGGTATGATTGGTAGGGCACCTGCTTTGCATGTGATGACCTGGGCTCAATCCTTCTACCCCATATGGTTCCCGAGCCCTCCAGAAACGATCCCTAAGCACAGAGCCAAGAGTAAGCCATGAGCACTGCTGGGTATGGCCCAAAACGCAAAAAAAAAAAAAAAAGTAATTAAGTAATTCAGAAAAGGGGGTGTTGAGGGCTAGAGAGATAGTACAGTGGGTAGGCAACTGTACTATCACCCCAACACCCCACAAGGGCTACTGAGCACTGCCAGGAGTGACCCAGAGCAAAGAGCCAGAGTACCCTCTGAGCAACACCGGGTATGGCACCAAAAACAAAAAATGGGGTTTCCAGCAAATCCCAGGCTTGTGTGGAGGCGAAAGCCCAGTGAAAGGTGAGCCGGGTCCCACCGTGCCGCCTCCAACCCTGCTTTCTCCCCAGGCACCCCCTCTGAGGGCTGGTCCCTGAATCTTGTTCCATGGTGCCCCATTTGTGCAACTGTCCCTGTTGCACCCTCAGAATATCCTGGAGTCCTCAAGGGTCCTAATCGCAGCAGGGCTGACACTGCGTGTGACCAGACAGAGGGGAGATGAACACCCAAGGCCCAGAGCGGAGAGGGCAGGCGGCCGGTTGGGCTGAAGAGAAACCCCAGGACACACAGCTCTGGGTGCTGGTCCCACCCGGGCAGGGGGCAGGGGTGGCGATACAGAAGGTTCCTCCTGGAAGGCCCCAAATGGCCAGGAGGCCCAGGATCACCACAGGCATGAGGATGAACCACTGGCCCCACGAGATGCTCTTGGCTGCACTCGCCAGTGAGCAAACAGGGCTCATTCTGTCCCGTTATTGCACATCCTGCCCCTCATGGCCACGCCCATGACCACGCCCTCCAGCAGCCCCACCCCCGCCACACATCCTAGTAGCCCCATTCCCTCAATGGTCACGCCCTGTGGCCACGCCCCCAAGAAGCCCCCCCTCACCAGGACAGTCGCTCAGCGTGTGGTAGTGAATGTTGGACACGGCCGAAAAGGGAAGGGCTGCTGGGTGTCGTAGAGGAGCACAGAGTCCTCAGTAGCCACGGCAAACACCAGGTAGGGCAAGGCCACCAGTCTGGAGCCCTCTCCCTGGGGTGAGAAGGGAAACAGGCCTCAGGGAACAAGCAGACGCTGGATTCCTTTCTCACTGTATTACTACATCTTCAGCTTTGCTTTTCGGGGGGGAAGGAAGTGGGTCTCTGTCTGGCAACGTTTAGGGCTGCTCCTGACTCCAGGTCACGCCCAGCAGTGCTCGGAACGGAATCTGGGCCTCTAACACGCAGAGCCTGCGCTCAGGCCTTCAGACACTCTCCAGTCTTCTCTATTTACTGTGCACAGATCACCATGTCTTGGTCCATGGCTCCGGCCCCAAGGTCCAAACGTAACCAAGGGAGAACAAGCAAAGACGAGAGGAAAGAGGCAAGTAACCGGAAACAAAAATGCTTCATAGGAAAACAAGCCAGGGACACTCAACTAGATGCCGGCTCGCAGTCGGGCGCTGGGCCTAAACACTTGAACAGGAAACATCGAGGCGAATGGAGGCAGGAGCCGGCAGGCCACAACATTACCTGTCACAGCTCAGCGTGATCGATGTACTGGCCCAGAGGGTCCCAGGTCACCCCCTGTACGTAACTCTTGTGCTCATTGAAGATGGAGACCTTGTGGCCTACAGAGAACATAACGGCATGACGGCCTGCTTCATGCACAGGCGGCAGAGCCACGCAAAGCCACAGTGCACAACCTTTGCTGATGTCCCAGATGATGGCCGTGGTTGTCCACAGAGGCTGAGGGCCATTAAACTGCCATCTGGCCCAGCAGATGTCACAGACGTCCTCTAAGTGGCCCCTAGAATCCAAAGAGGAAGCGGGGGGGAAGCAGGGAGCAATTCCCGTCTCAGCAAGAGAATCAGGCTCGGCAGAGACAGTGGGCGCATTAATGTACTCACACACTGCCACAGGCAGGGATATTCTGCCGCAGCCTCTGGGCTGTGACCGCACCATATTGTATCTCTATTGATTCGTTTGACTCAGAACCACATTGTAGCAGCAATGAAGAGAATCTAATATAATTGTGCTTCAGACTTTATAAACACTTTTTTTTGGGGTGGGGTCAAAACTGCCAGTGTCCAGGGCTTACTCCTGGCTGTGTGCTCAGTCGGGGCCCCTCTTGAAGGGCTCAGGAGTCACATGGGGTGCCAGGATGGCACCGGCTTGTGTGCAAAAGCATTTTGGGACTGTCTCCTAGCCGCTCATTACACTTCTTTTCTCCCCCATACTCTTTATTAACCAAATGTGGCCACATGCCTATGTCGGAGTGCTGGGGAGTTCGCCTACAGGACAGTTCCAGGGACCAACCAGGGCCTTTCGCGTCTCAGGCATGTGCTGCCTGAACTATACTCCTGGTCTGTGTTTTCTTCTTTTAAAAAAATGCTTTTTTTTGCGGGGGGGCAGAGCAAACACAGTGGGGGAGGGAAGCCTTGTAATGCAGCCATCCCAAGTTCGACTTCAGCATCCCATCGAGTCCCCGAAAGCAGCCAGAGTGCAATTCTGAGTCCAGAGCCAGAGGAATCCTCGAACGCTGCTGGGTTTGACCAGAAAACAAAGAATAACAAGAGAAACCAAATACCGTCTCACACTAAGCACTCCTCTCGCCTCTATCGCCTCCAGCCTCGTGCCTTGCTTTCCTTCTCCATCATACTGCCTGCCGACACACATCAGAGGCGGCACGCTTTTTCCATGCGATGTTCCCACCTTGGTCCGCAGGCACTGCAGGTGAGACACTGGGGGGACCCCAGCAGCAGAGGCACCAGGACAGCGCCAGCACGCAGGCAGTGGCCTCATGCTTGCAAGCTGGCGCGCCTGCGGGCGTCAGCCTGGGCCCCCGAGACTATTCGCCCCAGAGTGGCCTGTGGCCCCGACTACCCGCCCGTCCCACTCTAGTGCTACCACGCGAGGTTTTGATCACTGTCCAGTTCTCCTGTTGAGCTGGGCCTCGCCTCTTCGGGAAAGCCACCTGTCTGGCCTTTGTCGTTCACCTTCCACAGCAGGATGACGGCATTCGCGGGTGCCAAGCCACAGAGTTCACGTTAGGGCTAATGGGGCTAAGGCGCCGCTGATTCTGAGCATCCGACAGGAAGTCTGGCTTTTGTTTGTTTTTGCTTTTTCTGGGATACACTCTGGCAATGTCGTGAGTTACTCCCTGGCCCTGTTCTCAGGAATTACTTCCGGCGGCGCCCGGGACCATATCGGATGTCGAAAATGGAACTCCAAGGTAAACAACCCTCCCACTGTACTATGGCTCCAGCCCCAGGAAGTCGGTTGCGCTGAGGACAGGACATTTTTAATGCAGCCCAAGCCAGATCCCAGGCTGGCTTAAGCCACTACATAAAACAATCCAGTGTTTCTCCTCTGACTGGCTGAGTATGAAGTGAACGCCAGGAATGGCAAGTGGCTTCGTGGGGACATATTTCCGCCTGGTTCAGCCTCTGCAGCCTATCCCAGCAAATGGGCTGAGAGCACCTTTCCGGGGCGGTGGGTACAGTGCACTGAGAGGCAGAACGTTCCGCTACAGGACTCTGGCCCAGCTACAGGGACACGTGTGAGTGCGGG